>CM038796.1:163800582-164177912 GCA_021764765.1 Vicia sativa
ATTATTCACATTTTAATGACTTTTATATTATATTTTGTCAACATAGATATAGAATATGTTAAAATACATATTTAAAGAAATAACAAACTATAATACTATATAATTGATTTTTTGATCAATAATATAAAATCAAATATTATGAGTTTTGCTTTCGCCATTTTGTATAGCTAGCAGTATGCTAACTATTCTTTGGTCATTATATATTTATATGTTGCTTTATGGAATAAATATATTATATATTGCTTTTTATAAAATATATGCCAACTATTCTTTGGCTATATTTATATATTGCTTTATGGAGTAAATATATTATGTTGCTTTTGCAAATATATGCCCTGTTTCTACTTTGGTTTTAAACTCATTGTCTGTATCTCTAATAAATACTGTTGTTGTACGTATCTCTAATAATAACTAGAATATTATGTTTTCCTGTATCTCTAATAATCATGTTCCTTCTTATTTTCTTACACTATTATGCATCAACCAATGGTGTTAAATTAATGATTGAGTTTTGCACGAAATGAAAAATAAATTACTTATACTTATTTGTTTTTGAGTAAATGTTTTGACTTACAACATTTTGTCTAAGGTATATTAGGTGAAGAAGGAGTAAAAGAACGAAAGTTTTAATAATAATAAATGGTAAGGAACTTAACACTATGTATTTGCTCATAAGAAATGGAAAGCATGTAACCTTTTCGAGGCCTTTGAATTTCGCAATCGATCCTTTGGTGAACTCTTTTCTACCCGCCAAAAAATAGTAATGAATTATAAATTTGGAATTAGTGTGAATTACAAATAAAATTTTACAAACCGACATAACATTGAAACCGAGAGAGTTTTATCAATCTTAACATGAAAGTATTTATTTTGTAACCACTATTTAAATATCATATATAGAATAGGTTTCGTATATAATATTTTCTCAGAAAAATATTCATATCCTTAAATAATTATTATAATTAAATGATTATTTATTATATTCAATTAATATATAATTTTTTTATTATTCTTGAATAATAAGACAAGTTGCTTTCAAAACAAAATATATTTTTCAAATTAATTAGGTGATTTAATATATTGATCTTATTTTTTTAATATTAATAAATAAACGAAATGCTTGATATAGCGAAATGAACGCGCTTAATATCTATACTACGTATATTCTATTCACACTTTTGCTTGATCTCTATATGTATCTTTCATTTTTATTAAATTTTAGTTTTCTTTCGTGACAATTATGTTACAAAGGGATTAATATTATTAAAACAAAGAGTATAGCTCGTTAAATTTTTGTGAAGAAAATATTCGCTTGATATAGCACTACTCTAAATAAAATAATAAAATTGATTGAGATACGTGTTCGCTAATTATTCACATTTTAATGACTTTTATATTATATTTTTTATCAACAAAGATAAAAAAAAATGTTAAAATACATATTTAAAGAAATAACAAACTATAATACTATATAATTTGATTTTTTGTTAATCAATAACATAAAATCAAAATATTATGAGTTTTTGCTCTGCCATTTTTTATAGCTAGCAGGTATGCCAACTATTCTTTGGCTATATATTTATATATGTTGCTTTTATGAAGTAAATATATTATGTTGCTTTTGCAAATATATGCGCTGTTTCTACTTTGGTTTTAAACTTGTTGTCCTGTATCTCTAATAAATACTCATGTTGTCACGTATCTCTAATAACGAAATATTCATGTTGTCCTGTATCTCTAATAATCATGTACCTTCTTATTTTCTTACACTATTATGCATCAATCAAATGGTGTTAAATTAATAATGATTGAGTTTTGCACGAAATGAAAAATAAATTACTTTATACTTATATGTTTTTTTGAGTAAATGTTTTGACTTACAACATTTTGTCTAAGGTATATTAGGTGAAGAAGGAGTAAAAGAACGTAATGTTTTTAATAATAATAAATGTGGTAGGAAAGGAACTCTAACACTTTATGTATTTCCTCCTAAGAAATGGAAAGCATGTAACCTTTTCGAGGGCCTTTGGATTTTAGAATCGATCCTTTGATTTTTGCAACTCTATCTACCTGCTAAAAATTAGTATGAATTATAAATAAAATTGGAATTAGTGTGTATTACAAAATAATTTTACAAACCGACATAACATTGAAACTGAGAGAGTTTTATCAATCTTAACATGAAAGTATTTATTTTGTAACCACTATTTAAATATCATATATAGAATAGGTTTCGTATATAATATTTTCTGAAAAATATTCATATCCCTTAAATAATTATTATAATTAAATGATTATTTATTATATTCAATTAATATATAATTTTTTTATTATTCTTGAATAATAAGACAAGTTGCTTTCAAAACAAATATATTTTTCAAATTAATTAGGTGATTTAATATACTCGATCTTATTTTTTATTAATAAATAAAACGGAAATGCTTGATATAGCGAAATGAACCGCCATTTAATATCTATACTACGATATTCTATTCACACTCTCTTGCTTGATCTCTATATGTATCTTTCATTTTTATTAAATTTTAGTTTTCTTTCGACAATTATATTACAAAGGATTAATATTATTAAAACAAAGAGTATAGCTCGTTAAATTTTTGTGAAGAAAATATTCGCTTGATATAGCACTACTCTAAATAAAATAATAAAATTGATTGAGATACGTGTTCGCTAATTATTCACATTTTAATGACTTTTATATTATATTTTTGTCAACATAGATAAAGAATATGTTAAAATACATATTTAAAGAAATAACAAACTATAATACTATATAATTTGATTTTTGTTAATCAATAATATAAAATCAAAATATTATGAGTTTTTGCTCGCCATTTTTATAGCTAGTGTATGCCAACTATTCTTTGGCTATATATTTATATATGTTGCTTTTATGAAGTAAATATATTATGTTGCTTTTGCAAATATATGCCCTGCTTTCTACTTTGGTTTTAAACTCGTGTTGTCCTCAGATTCTAATAAATACTCATGTTGTCACGTATCTCAATAATAACGAAATATTCATGTTGTCCTGTATCTCTAATAATCATGTACCTTCTTATTTTCTTACACTATTATGCATCAATCAAATGGTGTTAAATTAATAATGATTGAGTTTTGCACGAAATGAAAAATAAATTACTTTATACTTATATGTTTTTTGAGTAAATGTTTTGACTTACAACATTTTGTCTAAGGTATATTAGGTGAAGAAGGAGTAAAAGAACGAAAGTTTTTAATAATAATAAATGTGGTAGGAAAGGAACTCTAACACTTTATGTATTTCCTCCTAAGAAATGGAAAGCATGTAACCTTTTCGAGGGCCTTTGGATTTCTGCAACTGATCCTTTGGATTTTTGCAACTCTATCTACCTGCGCAAAAATAAGTATGAATTATAAATAAAATTGGAATTAGTGTGAATTACAAATAAAATTTTACAAACCGACATAACATTGAAACCTAGAGTTTTATCAATCTTAACATGAAAGTATTTATTTTGTAACCACTATTTAAATATCATATATAGAATAGGTTTCAGATATAATATTTTTGTAAAAAAATATTCATATCCCCTTAAATAATTATTATAATTAAATGATTATTTATTATATTCAATTAATATATAATTTTTTTTATTATTCTTGAATAATAAGACAAGTTGCTTTCAAAACAAATATATTTTTCAAATTAATTAGGTGATTTAATATACTGATCTTATTTTTTTATTAATAAATAAAACGGAAATGCTTGATATAGCGAAATGAACTGCCAGTTTAATATCTATACTACGTATATTCTATTCACACTCTCTTGCTTGATCTCTATATGTATTTTTCATTTTATTAAATTTTAGTTTTCTGTGACAATTATATTACAAAGGGATTAATATTATTAAAACAAAGAGTATAGCTCGTTAAATTTTTGTGAAGAAAATATTCGCTTGATATAGCACTACTCTAAATAAAATAATAAAATTGATTGAGATATTCGCTAATTATTCACATTTTAATGACTTTTATATTATATTTTTGTCAACATAGATAAAGAATATGTTAAAATACATATTTAAAGAAATAACAAACTATAATACTATATAATTTGATTTTTGTTAATCAATAATATAAAATCAAAATATTATGAGTTTTTGCTCTGCCATTTTTATAGCTAGTGTATGCCAACTATTCTTTGGCTATATATTTATATATGTTGCTTTTATGAAGTAAATATATTATGTTGCTTTTGCAAATATATGCCTGCTTCTACTTTGGTTTTAAACTCGTGTTGTCCTGATCTCTAATAAATACTCATGTTGTCACGTATCTCTAATAATAACGAAATATTCATGTTGTCCTGTATCTCTAATAATCATGTACCTTCTTATTTTCATACACTATTATGCATCAATCAAATGGTGTTAAATTAATAATGATTGAGTTTTGCACGAAATGAAAAATAAATTACTTTTGAGTAAATGTTTTGACTTACAACATTTTGTCTAAGGTATATTAGGTGAAGAAGGAGTAAAAGAACGTAAAGTTTTTAATAATATTAATAAAAGGAAAGGAACTCTAACACTTTATGTATTTGCTCTAAGAAATGGAAAGCATGTAACCTTTTCGAGGCCTTTGATTTCTGTAATCGATCCTTTGGATTTTTGCAACTCTATCTACTGCAAAAATTAGTATGAATTATAAATAAAATTGGAATTAGTGTGAATTACAAATAAAATTTTACAAACCGACATAACATTGAAACTAGAGAGTTTTATCAATCTTAACATGAAAGTATTTATTTTGTAACCACTATTTAAATATCATATATAGAATAGGTTTCGTATATATATTTTCTGTAAAAAATATTCATATCCCTTAAATAATTATTATAATTAAATGATTATTTATTATATTCAATTAATATATAATTTTTTTATTATTCTTGAATAATAAGACAAGTTGCTTTCAAAACAAATATATTTTTCAAATTAATTAGGTGATTTAATATACTGATCTTATTTTTTATTAATAAATAAAACGGAAATGCTTGATATAGCGAAATGAACTGCCAGTTTAATATCTATACTACGTATATTCTATTCACACTCTCTTGCTTGATCTCTATATGTATCTTTCATTTTAATTAAATTTTAGTTTTCTTTCGTGACAATTATATTACAAAGGGATTAATCTTATTAAAACAAAGAGTATAGCTCGTTAAATTTTTGTGAAGAAAATATTCGCTTGATATAGCAATACTCTAAATAAAATAATAAAATTGATTGAGATACGTGTTCGCTAATTATTCACATTTTAAAAACTTTTATATTATATTTTTTGTCAACATAGATAAAGAATATGTTAAAATACATATTTAAAGAAATAAGAAACTATAATACTATATAATTTGATTTTTTCTTAATCAATAATATAAAATCAAAATATTATGAGTTTTTGCTCTGCCATTTTTTATAGCTAGCAGGTATGCCAACTATTCTTTGGCTATATATTTATATATGTTGCTTTTATGAAGTAAATATATTATGTTGCTTTTGCAAATATATGCCCTGTTTCTACTTTGGTTTTAAACTCGTGTTGTCCTGTATCTCTAATAAATACTCATGTTGTGACGTATCTCTAATAATAACGAAATATTCATGTTGTCCTGTATCTCTAATAATCATGTGCCTTCTTATTTTCTTACACTATTATGCATCAATCAAATGGTGTTAAATTAATAATGATTGAGTTTTGCACGAAATGAAAAATAAATTACTTTATACTTATATGTTTTTTTGAGTAAATGTTTTGACTTACAACATTTTGTCTAAGGTGTATTAGGTGAAGAAGGAGTAAAAGAACGTAAAGTTTTTAATAATAATAAATGTGGTAGGAAAGGAACTCTAACACTTTATGTATTTGCTCCTAAGAAATGGAAAGCATGTAACCTTTTCGAGGGCCTTTGGATTTCTGCAACTGATCCTTTGGATTTTTGCAACTCTATCTACGCGCAAAAATTAGTATGAATTATAAATAAAATTGGAATTAGTGTGAATTACAAATAAAATTTTACAAACCGACATAACATTGAAACTGAGAGAGTTTTATCAATCTTAACATGAAAGTATTTATTTTGTAACCACTATTAAAGTATCATCTATAGAAAAGGTTTCGTATATAATATTTTCTGTATAAAAAATATTCATATCCCCTTAAATAATTATTATAATTAAATGATTATTTATTATATTCAATTAATATATAATTTTTTTTATTATTTTTGAATAATAAGACAAGTTGCTATCAAAACAAATATATTTTTCAAATTAATTAGGTGATTTAATATACTGATCTTATTTTTTTAATATTAATAAATAAAACGGAAATGCTTGATATAGCGAAATGAACTGCCAGTTTAATATCTATACTACGTATATTCTATTCACACTCTCTTGCTTGATCTCTATATGTATCTTTCATTTTAATTAAATTTTAGTTTTCTTTCGTGACAATTATATTACAAAGGGATTAATCTTATTAAAACAAAGAGTATAGCTCGTTAAATTTTTGTGAAGAAAATATTCGCTTGATATAGCACTACTCTAAATAAAATAATAAAATTGATTGAGATACGTGTTCGTTAATTATTCACATTTTAATCACTTTTATATTATATTTTTTATCAACAAAGATAAAAAAAAAATGTTAAAATACATATTTAAAGAAATAACAAACTATAATACTATATAATTTGATTTTTTGTTAATCAATAATATAAAATCAAAATATTATGAGTTTTTGCTCTGCCATTTTTTATAGCTAGCAGGTATGCCAACTATTCTTTGGCTATATATTTATATATGTTGCTTTTATGAAGTAAATATATTATGTTGCTTTTGCAAATATATGCCCTGTTTCTACTTTGGTTTTAAACTCGTGTTGTTCTGTATCTCTAATAAATACTCATGTTGTCACGTATCTCTAATAATAACGAAATATTCATGTTGTCCTGTATCTCTGATAATCATGTACCTTCTTATTTTCTAACACTATTATGCATCAATCAAATGGTGTTAAATTATAAATGATTTAGTTTTGCACGAAATGAAAAATAAATTACTTTATATTTATATGTTTTTTTGAGTAAATGTTTTGACTTAAAATAGTTTTTGTAAGGAATATTAGGTGAAGAAGGAGTAAAAGAATGTAAAGTTTTTAATAATAATAAATGTGGTAGGAAAGGAATGCTAACACTTTATGTATTTGCTCTAAGAAATGGAAAGCATGTAACCTTTTCGAGGCCTTTGAATTTCTCAGAATCGATCCTTTGGATTTTTGCAACTCTATCTACCTCATAAAAATTAGTATGAATTATAAATAAAATTGGAATTAGTGTGAATTACAAATAAAATTTTACAAACCGACATAACATTGAAACTGAGAGAGTTTTATCAATCTTAACATGAAAGTATTTATTTTGTAACCACTATTTAAATATCATATATAGAATAGGTTTCGTATATAATATTTTCTGTAAAAAATATTCATATCCCCTTAAATAATTATTATAATTAAATGATTATTTATTATATTCAATTAATATATAATTTTTTTTATTATTCTTGAATAATAAGACAAGTTGCTTTCAAAACAAATATATTTTTCAAATTAATTAGGTGATTTAATATACTGATCTTATTTTTTTATTAATAAATAAAACGGAAATGCTTGATATAGCGAAATGAATCGCCAGTTTAATATCTATACTACGATATTCTATTCACACTCTTGCTTGATCTCTATATGTATCTTTCATTTTTATTAAATTTTAGTTTTCTTTCGTGGCAATTATATTACAAAGGGATTAATATTATTAAAACAAAGAGTATAGCTCGTTAAATTTTTGTGAAGAAAATATTCGCTTGATATAGCACTACTCTAAATAAAATAATAAAATTGATTGAGATACGTGTTCGCTAATTATTCACATTTTAAAGACTTTTATATTATATTTTTTGTCAACATAGATAAAGAATATGTTAAAATACATATTTAAAGAAATAAGAAACTATAATACTATATAATTTGATTTTTTCTTAATCAATAATATAAAATCAAAATATTATGAGTTTTTGCTCTGCCATTTTTTATAGCTAGCAGGTATGCCAACTATTCTTTGGCTATATATTTATATATGTTGCTTTAATGAAGTGAATATATTATGTTGCTTTTGCAAATATATGACCTATTTCTACTTTGGTTTTAAACTCGTGTTGTCCTGTATCTCTAATAAATACTCATGTTGTCACGTATCTCTAATAATAACGAAATATTCATGTTGTCCTGTATCTCTGATAATCATGTACCTTCTTATTTTCTAACACTATTATGCATCAATCAAATGGTGTTAAATTAATAATGATTTAGTTTTGCACGAAATGAAAAATAAATAACTTTATACTTATATGTTTTTTTGAGTAAATGTTTTGACTTACAACATTTTGTCTAAGGTGTATTAGGTGAAGAAGGAGTAAAAGAACGTAAAGTTTTTAATAATAATAAATGTGGTAGGAAAGGAACTCTAACACTTTATGTATTTGCTCCTAAGAAATGGAAAGCATGTAACCTTTTCGAGGCCTTTGATTTCTGAATCGATCCTTTGATTTTGCAACTCTATCTACTCACAAAAATTAGTATGAATTATAAATAAAATTGGAATTAGTGTGAATTACAAATAAAATTTTACAAACCGACATAACATTGAAACTGAGAGAGTTTTATCAATCTTAACATGAAAGTATTTATTTTGTAACCACTATTTAAATATCATATATAGAATAGGTTTCGTATATAATATTTTCTGTAAAAAATATTCATATCCCCTTAAATAATTATTATAATTAAATGATTATTTATTATATTCAATTAATATATAATTTTTTTATTCTTGAATAATAAGACAAGTTGCTTTCAAAACAAATATATTTTTCAAATTAATTAGGTGATTTAATATATCGATCTTATTTTTTTATTAATAAATAAAACGGAAATGCTTGATATAGCGAAATGAACTGCCATTTAATATCTATACTACGATATTCTATTCACACTCTCTTGCTTGATCTCTATATGTATCTTTCATTTTATTAAATTTTAGTTTTCTTTCGTGACAATTATATTACAAAGGGATTAATATTATTAAAACAAAGAGTATAGCTCGTTAAATTTTGTGAAGAAAATATTCGCTTGATATAGCACTACTCTAAATAAAATAATAAAATTGATTGAGATACTTGTTCGCTAATTATTCACATTTTAATGACTTTTATATTATATTTTTGTCAACAAAGATAAAGAATATGTTAAAATACATATTTAAAGAAATAACAAACTATAATACTATATAATTTGATTTTTGTTAATCAATAATATAAAATCAAAATATTATGAGTTTTTGCTCGCCATTTTTTATAGCTAGTGTATGCCAACTATTCTTTGGCTATATATTTATATATGTTGCTTTAATGAAGTAAATATATTATGTTGCTTTTGCAAATATATGACTGCTTCTACTTTGGTTTTAAACTCGTGTTGTCCTATCTCTAATAAATACTCATGTTGTCACGTATCTCTAATAATAACGAAATATTCATGTTGTCCTGTATCTCTAATAATCATGTACCTTCTTATTTTCTTACACTATTATGCATCAATCAAATGGTGTTAAATTATAATGATTGAGTTTTGCACTAAATGAAAAATAAATTACTTTATACTTATATGTTTTTTGAGTAAATGTTTTGACTTACAACATTTTGTCTAAGGTATATTAGGTGAAGAAGGAGTAAAAGAATGTAAAGTTTTTAATAATAATAAATGTGGTAGGAAAGGAACTCTAACACTTTATGTATTTTCTCCTAAGAAATGGAAAGCATGTAACCTTTTCGAGGCCTTTGATTTCTCGAATCGATCCTTTGATTTTTGCAACTCTATCTACTCATAAAAATTAGTATGAATTATAAATAAAATTGGAATTAGTGTGAATTACAAATAAAATTTTACAAACCGACATAACATTGAAACCGAGAGAGTTTTATCAATCTTAACATGAAAGTATTTATTTTGTAACCACTATTTAAATATCATATATAGAATAGGTTTCAGATATAATATTTTCTTAAAAAATATTCATATCCCTTAAATAATTATTATAATTAAATGATTATTTATTATATTCAATTAATATATAATTTTTTTATTATTCTTGAATAATAAGACAAGTTGCTTTCAAAACAAATATATTTTTCAAATTAATTAGGTGATTTAATATACTGATCTTATTTTTTTATTAATAAATAAAACGGAAATGCTTGATATAGCGAAATGAACTGCCAGTTTAATATCTATACTACGATATTCTATTCACACTCTCTTGCTTGATCTCTATATGTATCTTTCATTTTATTAAATTTTAGTTTTCTTTCGTGACAATTATATTACAAAGGGATTAATATTATTAAAACAAAGAGTATAGCTCGTTAAATTTTTGTGAAGAAAATATTCGCTTGATATAGCACTACTCTAAATAAAATAATAAAATTGATTGAGATACGTGTTCGCTAATTATTCACATTTTAAAAACTTTTATATTATATTTTTTGTCAACATAGATAAAGAATATGTTAAAATACATATTTAAAGAAATAAGAAACTATAATACTATATAATTTGATTTTTTCTTAATCAATAATATAAAATCAAAATATTATGAGTTTTTGCTCTGCCATTTTTTATAGCTAGCAGGTATGCCAACTATTCTTTGGCTATATATTTATATATGTTGCTTTAATGAAGTGAATATATTATGTTGCTTTTGCAAATATATGACCTATTTCTACTTTGGTTTTAAACTCGTGTTGTCCTGTATCTCTAATAAATACTCATGTTGTCACGTATCTCTAATAATAACGAAATATTCATGTTGTCCTGTATCTCTGATAATCATGTACCTTCTTATTTTCTAACACTATGATGCATCAATCAAATGGTGTTAAATTATAAATGATTTAGTTTTGCACGAAATGAAAAATAAATTACTTTATTCTTATATGTTTTTTTGAGTAAATGTTTTGACTTAAAACATTTTTTGTAAGGTATATTAGGTGAAGAAGGAGTAAAAGAATGTAAAGTTTTTAATAATAATTAATGTGGTAGGAAAGGAATGCTAACACTTTATGTATTTTCTCCTAAGAAATGGAAAGCATGTAACCTTTTCGAGGCCTTTGAATTTCTGCAACTGATCCTTTGGATTTTTGCAACTCTATCTACCTACGCAAAAATTAGTATGAATTATAAATAAAATTGGAATTAGTGCGAATTACAAATAAAATTTTACAAACCGACATAACATTGAAACTGAGAGAGTTTTATCAATCTTAACATGAAAGTATTTATTTTGTAACCACTATTTAAATATCATATATAGAATAGGTTTCGTATATAATATTTTCTGTAAAAAAAATATTCATATCCCCTTAAATAATTATTATAATTAAATGATTATTTATTATATTCAATTAATATATAATTTTTTTTTATTCTTGAATAATAAGACAAGTTGCTTTCAAAACAAATATATTTTTCAAATTAATTAGGTGATTTAATATACTGATCTTATTTTTTTAATATTAATAAATAAAACGGAAATGCTTGATATAGCGAAATGAACTGCCAGTTTAATATCTATACTACAGATATTCTATTCACACTCTCTTGCTTGATCTCTATATGTATCTTTCATTTTATTAAATTTTAGTTTTCTTTCGTGACAATTATATTACAAAGGGATTAATATTATTAAAACAAAGAGTATAGCTCGTTAAATTTTTGTGAAGAAAATATTCGCTTGATATAGCACTACTCTAAATAAAATAATAAAATTGATTGAGATACGTGTTCGCTAATTATTCACATTTTAATGACTTTTATATTATATTTTTTGTCAACATAGATAAAGAATATGTTAAAATACATATTTAAAGAAATAACAAACTATAATACTATATAATTTGATTTTTTTGTTAATCAATAATATAAAATCAAAATATTATGAGTTTTGCTCGCCATTTTTTATAGCTAGCGTGTATGCCAACTATTCTTTGGCTATATATTTATATATGTTGCTTTTATGAAGTAAATATATTATGTTGCTTTTGCAAATATATGCCTGCTTCTACTTTGGTTTTAAACTCGTGTTGTCGTATCTCTAATAAATACTCATGTTGTCACGTATCTCTAATAATAACGAAATATTCATGTTGTCCTGTATCTCTAATAATCATGTACCTTCTTATTTTCTTACACTATTATGCATCAATCAAATGGTGTTAAATTAATAATGATTGAGTTTTGCAAATGAAAAATAAATTACTTTATACTTATATGTTTTTGAGTAAATGTTTTGACTTACAACATTTTGTCTAAGGTATATTAGGTGAAGAAGGAGTAAAAGAATGTAAAGTTTTAATAATAATAAATGTGGTAGGAAAGGAACTCTAACACTTTATGTATTTGCTCCTAAGAAATGGAAAGCATGTAACCTTTTCGAGGCCTTTGATTTCTGAACGATCCTTTGGATTTTTGCAACTCTATCTACCAGTAAAAATTAGTATGAATTATAAATAAAATTGGAATTAGTGTGAATTACAA
Source organism: Vicia sativa (assembly GCA_021764765.1). Classification (NCBI taxonomy): domain Eukaryota; kingdom Viridiplantae; phylum Streptophyta; class Magnoliopsida; order Fabales; family Fabaceae; genus Vicia; species Vicia sativa. The sequence goes on from CM038796.1 coordinate 163,813,303, forward strand.
ATAAAATTTTACAAACCGACATAACATTGAAACTGAGAGTTTTATCAATCTTAACATGAAAGTATTTATTTTGTAACCACTATTTAAATATCATATATAGAATAGGTTTCAGTATATAATATTTTCTGTAAAAAATATTCATATCCCTTAAATAATTATTATAATTAAATGATTATTTATTATATTCAATTAATATATAATTTTTTTATTATTCTTGAATAATAAGACAAGTTGCTTTCAAAACAAATATATTTTTCAAATTAATTAGGTGATTTAATATACTGATCTTATTTTTTATTAATAAATAAACGGAAATGCTTGATATAGCGAAATGAACTGCCAGTTTAATATCTATACTACGTATATTCTATTCACACTCTCTTGCTTGATCTCTATATGTATCTTTCATTTTTATTAAATTTTAGTTTTCTTTCGTGACAATTATATTACAAAGGGATTAATATTATTAAAACAAAGAGTATAGCTCGTTAAATTTTTGTGAAGAAAATATTCGCTTGATATAGCACTACTCTAAATAAAATAATAAAATTGATTGAGATACGTGTTCGCTAATTATTCACATTTTAAAGACTTTTATATTATATTTTTTTGTCAACATAGATAAAGAATATGTTAAAATACATATTTAAAGAAATAACAAACTATAATACTATATAATTTGATTTTTGTTAATCAATAATATAAAATCAAAATATTATGAGTTTTGCTCGCCATTTTTATAGCTAGTGGTATGCCAACTATTCTTTGGCTATATATTTATATATGTTGCTTTTATGAAGTAAATATATTATGTTGCTTTTGCAAATATATGCCTGTTTCTACTTTGGTTTTAAACTCGTGTTTCCTGTATCTCTAATAAATACTCATGTTGTCACGTATCTCTAATAATAACGAAATATTCATGTTGTCCTGTATCTCTAATAATCATGTGCCTTCTTATTTTCTTACACTATTATGCATCAATCAAATGGTGTTAAATTAATAATGATTGAGTTTTGCACGAAATGAAAAATAAATAACTTTATACTTATATGTTTTTTTGAGTAAATGTTTTGACTTACAACATTTTGTCTAAGGTGTATTAGGTGAAGAAGGAGTAAAAGAACGTAAAGTTTTTAATAATAATAAATGTGGTAGGAAAGGAACTCTAACACTTTATGTATTTGCTCCTAAGAAATGAAAGCATGTAACCTTTTCGAGGGCCTTTGGATTTGAATCGATCCTTTGGATTTTGCAACTCTATCTACCTAAAATTAGTATGAATTATAAATAAAATTGGAATTAGTGTGAATTACAAATAAAATTTTACAAACCGACATAACATTGAAACCGAGAGTTTTATCAATCTTAACATGAAAGTATTTATTTTGTAACCACTATTTAAATATCATATATAGAATAGGTTTCGTATATAATATTTTCTGTAAAAAATATTCATATCCTTAAATAATTATTATAATTAAATGATTATTTATTATATTCAATTAATATATAATTATTATTTTATTTTTTTTGAATAATAAGACAAGTTGCTTTCAAAACAAATATATTTTTCAAATTAATTAGGTGATTTAATATACTGATCTTATTTTTTTATTAATAAATAAAACGGAAATGCTTGATATAGCGAAATGAATTGCCAGTTTAATATCTATACTACGTATATTCTATTGACACTCTCTTGCTTGATCTCTATATGTATCTTTCATTTTAATTAAATTTTAGTTTTCTTTCGTGACAATTATATTACAAAGGGATTAATATTATTAAAACAAAGAGTATAGCTCGTTAAATTTTTGTGAAGAAAATATTCGCTTGATATAGCACTACTCTAAATAAAATAATAAAATTGATTGAGATACGTGTTCGCTAATTATTCACATTTTAAAGACTTTTATATTATATTTTTTGTCAACATAGATAAAGAATATGTTAAAATACATATTTAAAGAAATAACAAACTATAATACTATATAATTTGATTTTTTGTTAATCAATAATATAAAATCAAAATATTATGAGTTTTTGCTCTGCCATTTTTTATAGCTAGCAGGTATGCCAACTATTCTTTGGCTATATATTTATATATGTTGCTTTTATGAAGTAAATATATTATGTTGCTTTTGCAAATATATGCCCTGTTTCTACTTTGGTTTTAAACTCGTGTTGTCCTGTATCTCTAATAAATACTCATGTTGTCACGTATCTCTAATAATAACGAAATATTCATGTTGTCCTGTATCTCTAATAATCATGTGCCTTCTTATTTTCTTACACTATTATGCATCAATCAAATGGTGTTAAATTAATAATGATTGAGTTTTGCACGAAATGAAAAATAAATTACTTTATACTTATATGTTTTTTTGAGTAAATGTTTTGACTTACAACATTTTGTCTAAGGTATATTAGGTGAAGAAGGAGTAAAAGAACGTAAAGTTTTTAATAATAAATGTGGTAGGAAAGGAACTCTAACACTTTATGTATTTGCTCCTAAGAAATGGAAAGCATGTAACCTTTTCGAGGCCTTTGATTTCAACGATCCTTTGGATTTTGCAACTCTATCTACCCGCAAAATTAGTATGAATTATAAATAAAATTGGAATTAGTGTGAATTACAAATAAAATTTTACAAACCGACATAACATTGAAACTGAGAGAGTTTTATCAATCTTAACATGAAAGTATTTATTTTGTAACCACTATTTAAATATCATATATAGAATAGGTTTCGTATATAATATTTTCTGTAAAAAATATTCATATCCCTTAAATAATTATTATAATTAAATGATTATTTATTATATTCAATTAATATATAATTTTTTATTATTCTTGAATAATAAGACAAGTTGCTTTCAAAACAAATATATTTTTCAAATTAATTAGGTGATTTAATATATGATCTTATTTTTTATTAATAAATAAAACGGAAATGCTTGATATAGCGAAATGAATTGCCGTTTAATATCTATACTACGATATTCTATTCACACTCTCTTGCTTGATCTCTATATGTATCTTTCATTTTATTAAATTTTAGTTTTCTTTCGTGACAATTATATTACAAAGGGATTAATATTATTAAAACAAAGAGTATAGCTCGTTAAATTTTTGTGAAGAAAATATTCGCTTGATATAGCACTACTCTAAATAAAATAATAAAATTGATTGAGATACTTGTTCGCTAATTATTCTCATTTTAATGACTTTTATATTATATTTTTTGTCAACAAAGATAAAGAATATGTTAAAATACATATTTAAAGAAATAAAAACTATAATACTATATAATTTGATTTTTCTTAATCAATAATATAAAATCAAAATATTATGAGTTTTTGCTCTGCCATTTTTTATAGCTAGCAGGTATGCCAACTATTCTTTGGCTATATATTTATATATGTTGCTTTAATGAAGTGAATATATTATGTTGCTTTTGCAAATATATGACCTGTTTCTACTTTGGTTTTAAACTCGTGTTGTCCTGTATCTCTAATAAATACTCATGTTGTCACGTATCTCTAATAATAACGAAATATTCATGTTGTCCTGTATCTCTGATAATCATGTACCTTCTTATTTTCTAACACTATTATGCATCAATCAAATGGTGTTAAATTATAAATGATTTAGTTTTGCACGAAATGAAAAATAAATTACTTTATACTTATATGTTTTTTTGAGTAAATGTTTTGACTTAAAATAGTTTTTGTAAGGAATATTAGGTGAAGAAGGAGTAAAAGAATGTAAAGTTTTTAATAATAATAAATGTGGTAGGAAAGGAATGCTAACACTTTATGTATTTTCTCTAAGAAATGGAAAGCATGTAACCTTTTCGAGGCCTTTGAATTTCTGAATCGATCCTTTGGATTTTTGCAACTCTATCTACCTAAAAATTAGTGAATTATAAATAAAATTGGAATTAGTGTGAATTACAAATAAAATTTTACAAACCGACATAACATTGAAACTGAGAGAGTTTTATCAATCTTAACATGAAAGTATTTATTTTGTAACCACTATTTAAATATCATATATAGAATAGGTTTCAGATATAATATTTTCTAAAAAAATATTCATATCCCTTAAATAATTATTATAATTAAATGATTATTTATTATATTCAATTAATATATAATTTTTTTATTATTCTTGAATAATAAGACAAGTTGCTTTCAAAACAAATATATTTTTCAAATTAATTAGGTGATTTAATATACGATCTTATTTTTTAATATTAATAAATAAAACGGAAATGCTTGATATAGCGAAATGAACTGTTAATATCTATACTACGTATATTCTATTCACACTCTCTTGCTTGATCTCTATATGTATCTTTCATTTTAATTAAATTTTAGTTTTCTTTCGTGACAATTATATTACAAAGGGATTAATATTATTAAAACAAAGAGTATAGCTCGTTAAATTTTTGTGAAGAAAATATTCGCTTGATATAGCACTACTCTAAATAAAATAATAAAATTGATTGAGATACGTGTTCGCTAATTATTCACATTTTAAAGACTTTTATATTATATTTTTTGTCAACATAGATAAAGAATATGTTAAAATACATATTTAAAGAAATAAAAAACTATAATACTATTTAATTTGATTTTTTCTTAATCAATAATATAAAATCAAAATATTATGAGTTTTTGCTCTGCCATTTTTTATAGCTAGCAGGTATGCCAACTATTCTTTGGCTATATATTTATATATGTTGCTTTAATGAAGTGAATATATTATGTTGCTTTTGCAAATATATGACCTGTTTCTACTTTGGTTTTAAACTCGTGTTGTCCTGTATCTCTAATAAATACTCATGTTGTCACGTATCTCTAATAATAACGAAATATTCATGTTGTCCTGTATCTCTAATAATCATGTGCCTTCTTATTTTCTTACACTATTATGCATCAATCAAATGGTGTTAAATTAATAATGATTGAGTTTTGCACGAAATGAAAAATAAATTACTTTATACTTATATGTTTTTTTGAGTAAATGTTTTGACTTACAACATTTTGTCTAAGGTGTATTAGGTGAAGAAGGAGTAAAAGAACGTAAAGTTTTTAATAATAATAAATGTGGTAGGAAAGGAACTCTAACACTTTATGTATTTGCTCCTAAGAAATGAAAGCATGTAACCTTTTCGAGGGCCTTTGGATTTCTGCAACAGATCCTTTGGATTTTTGCAACTCTATCTACCCGTGCAAAAATTAGTATGAATTATAAATAAAATTGGAATTAGTGTGAATTACAAATAAAATTTTACAAACCGACATAACATTGAAACTGAGAGAGTTTTATCAATCTTAACATGAAAGTATTTATTTTGTAACCACTATTAAAGTATCATCTATAGAAAAGGTTTCGTATATAATATTTTCTGTATAAAAAATATTCATATCCCCTTAAATAATTATTATAATTAAATGATTATTTATTATATTCAATTAATATATAATTTTTTTTATTATTCTTGAATAATAAGACAAGTTGCTTTCAAAACAAATATATTTTTCAAATTAATTAGGTGATTTAATATACTGATCTTATTTTTTTATTAATAAATAAAACGGAAATGCTTGATATAGCGAAATGAATTGCCAGTTTAATATCTATACTACGTATATTCTATTGACACTCTCTTGCTTGATCTCTATATGTATCTTTCATTTTTATTAAATTTTAGTTTTCTTTCGTGACAATTATATTACAAAGGGATTAATATTATTAAAACAAAGAGTATAGCTCGTTAAATTTTTGTGAAGAAAATATTAATTGATATAGCACTACTCTAAATAAAATAATAAAATTGATTGAGATACGTGTTCGCTAATTATTCACATTTTAATGACTTTTATATTATATTTTTTGTCAACATAGATAAAGAATATGTTAAAATACATATTTAAAGAAATAACAAACTATAATACTATATAATTTGATTTTTTGTTAATCAATAATATAAAATCAAAATATTATGAGTTTTTGCTCTGCCATTTTTTATAGCTAGCAGGTATGCCAACTATTCTTTGGCTATATATTTATATATGTTGCTTTTATGAAGTAAATATATTATGTTGCTTTTGCAAATATATGCCCTGTTTCTACTTTGGTTTTAAACTCGTGTTGTCCTGTATCTCTAATAAATACTCATGTTGTCACGTATCTCTAATAATAACGAAATATTCATGTTGTCCTGTATCTCTAATAATCATGTGCCTTCTTATTTTCTTACACTATTATGCATCAATCAAATGGTGTTAAATTAATAATGATTGAGTTTTGCACGAAATGAAAAATAAATTACTTTATACTTATATGTTTTTTTGAGTAAATGTTTTGACTTACAACATTTTGTCTAAGGTATATTAGGTGAAGAAGGAGTAAAAGAACGTAAAGTTTTTAATAATAATAAATGTGGTAGGAAAGGAACTCTAACACTTTATGTATTTGCTCCTAAGAAATGAAAGCATGTAACCTTTTCGAGGGCCTTTGATTTCAATCGATCCTTTGGATTTTGCAACTCTATCTACCTGCGCAAAAATAAGTATGAATGATAAATAAAATTGGAATTAGTGTGAATTACAAATAAAATTTTACAAACCGACAAAACATTGAAACTGAGAGAGTTTTATCAATCTTAACATGAAAGTATTTATTTTGTAACCACTATTTAAGTATCATATATAGAATAGGTCTCGTATATAATATTTTCTATAAAAATATTCATATCCCTTAAATAATTATTATAATTAAATGATTATTTATTATATTCAATTAATATATAATTTTTTATTATTCTTGAATAATAAGACAAGTTGCTTTCAAAACAAATATATTTTTCAAATTAATTAGGTGATTTAATATATGATCTTATTTTTTATTAATAAATAAAACGGAAATGCTTGATATAGCGAAATGAATTGCCAGTTTAATATCTATACTACGTATATTCTATTGACACTCTCTTGCTTGATCTCTATATGTATCTTTCATTTTTATTAAATTTTAGTTTTCTTTCGTGACAATTATATTACAAAGGGATTAATATTATTAAAACAAAGAGTATAGCTCCTTAAATTTTTGTGAAGAAAATATTCGCTTGATATAGCACTACTCTAAATAAAATAATAAAATTGATTGAGATACGTGTTCACTAATTATTCACATTTTAAAGACTTTTATATTATATTTTTTGTCAACATAGATAAAGAATATGTTAAAATACATATTTAAAGAAATAAGAAACTATAATACTATATAATTTGATTTTTTCTTAATCAATAATATAAAATCAAAATATTATGAGTTTTTGCTCTGCCATTTTTTATAGCTAGCAGGTATGCCAACTATTCTTTGGCTATATATTTATATATGTTGCTTTTATGAAGTAAATATATTATGTTGCTTTTGCAAATATATGCCCTGTTTCTACTTTGGTTTTAAACTCGTGTTGTTCTGTATCTCTAATAAATACTCATGTTGTCACGTATCTCTAATAATAACGAAATATTCATGTTGTCCTGTATCTCTAATAATCATGTGCCTTCTTATTTTCTTACACTATTATGCATCAATCAAATGGTGTTAAATTAATAATGATTGAGTTTTGCACGAAATAAAAAATAAATAACTTTATGCTTATATGTTTTTTTGAGTAAATGTTTTGACATACAACATTTTGTCTAAGGTATATTAGGTGAAGAAGGAGTAAATGAATGTAAAGTTTTTAATAATATTAAATGTTGTAGGAAAGGACCTCTAACACTTTATGTATTTGCTCCTAAGAAATGGAAAGCATGTAACCTTTTCGAGGCCTTTGGATTTCTGCAACTGATCCTTTTGATTTTTGCAACTCTATCTACCTGCGCAAAAATTAGTAAGAATTATAAATAAAATTGGAATTAGTGTGAATTACAAATAAAATTTTACAAACCGACATAACATTGAAACTTAGAGAGTTTTATCAATCTTAACATGAAAGTATTTATTTTGTAACCACTATTTAAGTATCATATATAGAATAGGTCTCGTATATAATATTTTCTGTATAAAAAATATTCATATCCCCTTAAATAATTATTATAATTAAATGATTATTTATTATATTCAATTAATATATAATTTTTTTTATTATTCTTGAATAATAAGACAAGTTGCTTTCAAAACAAATATATTTTTCAAATTAATTAGGTGATTTAATATACTGATCTTATTTTTTTATTAATAAATAAAACGGAAATGCTTGATATAGCGAAATGAATTGCCAGTTTAATATCTATACTACGTATATTCTATTGACACTCTCTTGCTTGATCTCTATATGTATCTTTCATTTTTATTAAATTTTAGTTTTCTTTCGTGACAATTATATTACAAAGGGATTAATATTATTAAAACAAAGAGTATAGCTCGTTAAATTTTTGTGAAGAAAATATTCGCTTGATATAGCACTACTCTAAATAAAATAATAAAATTGATTGAGATACTTGTTCGCTAATTATTCTCATTTTAATGACTTTTATATTATATTTTTTGTCAACAAAGATAAAGAATATGTTAAAATACATATTTAAAGAAATAAAAAACTATAATACTATTTAATTTGATTTTTTCTTAATCAATAATATAAAATCAAAATATTATGAGTCTTTGCTCTGCCATTTTTTATAGCTAGCAGGTATGCCAACTATTCTTTGGCTATATATTTATATATGTTGCTTTAATGAAGTGAATATATTATGTTGCTTTTGCAAATATATGACCTGTTTCTACTTTGGTTTTAAACTCGTGTTGTCCTGTATCTCTAATAAATACTCATGTTGTCACGTATCTCTAATAATAACGAAATATTCATGTTGTCCTGTATCTCTGATAATCATGTACCTTCTTATTTTCTAACACTATTATGCATCAATCAAATGGTGTTAAATTATAAATGATTTAGTTTTGCACAAAATGAAAAATAAATTACTTTATATTTATATGTTTTTTTGAGTAAATGTTTTGACTTAAAATAGTTTTTGTAAGGAATATTAGGTGAAGAAGGAGTAAAAGAATGTAAAGTTTTTAATAATAATAAATGTGGTAGGAAAGGAATGCTAACACTTTATGTATTTTCTCCTAAGAAATGGAAAGCATGTAACCTTTTCGAGGCGTTTGAATTTCTGCAACTGATTCTTTGGATTTTTGCAACTCTATCTACCTACGCAAAAATATGAATTATAAATAAAATTGGAATTAGTGTGAATTACAAATAAAATTTTAAAAACCGACATAACATTGAAACTGAGAGACTTTTATCAATCTTAACATGAAAGTATTTATTTTGTAACCACTATTTAAATATCATATATAGAATAGGTTTCGTATATAATATTTTCTGTAAAAAAAACTATTCATATCCCCTTAAATAATTATTATAATTAAATGATTATTTATTATATTCAATTAATATATAATTTTTTTTATTATTCTTGAATAATAAGACAAGTTGCTTTCAAAACAAATATATTTTTCAAATTAATTAGGTGATTTAATATACTGATCTTATTTTTTTAATATTAATAAATAAAACGGAAATGCTTGATATAGCGAAATGAACTGCCAGTTTAATATCTATACTACGTATATTCTATTCACACTCTCTTGCTTGATCTCTATATGTATCTTTCATTTTAATTAAATTTTAGTTTTCTTTCGTGACAATTATATTACAAAGGGATTAATATTATTAAAACAAAGAGTATAGCTCGTTAAATTTTTGTGAAGAAAATATTCGCTTGATATAGCACTATTCTAAATAAAATAATAAAATTGATTGAGATACGTGTTCGCTAATTATTCACATTTTAAAGACTTTTATATTATATTTTTTGTCAACATAGATAAAGAATATGTTAAAATACATATTTAAAGAAATAAAAAACTATAATACTATTTAATTTGATTTTTTCTTAATCAATAATATAAAATCAAAATATTATGAGTTTTTGCTCTGCCATTTTTTATAGCTAGCAGGTATGCCAACTATTCTTTGGCTATATATTTATATATGTTGCTTTAATGAAGTGAATATATTATGTTGCTTTTGCAAATATATGACCTGTTTCTAGTTTGGTTTTAAACTCGTGTTGTCCTGTATCTCTATTAAATACTCATGTTGTCACGTATCTCTAATAATAACGAAATATTCATGTTGTCCTCTATCTCTGATAATCATGTACCTTCTTATTTTCTAACACTATTATGCATCAATCAAATGGTGTTAAATTATAAATGATTTAGTTTTGCACGAAATGAAAAATAAATTACTTTATACTTATATGTTTTTTTGAGTAAATGTTTTGACTTAAAACATTTTTTGTAAGGTATATTAGGTCAAGAAGGAGTAAAAGAATGTAAAGTTTTTAATAATAATAAATGTGGTAGGAAAGGAATGCTAACACTTTATGTATTTTCTCCTAAGAAATGGAAAGCATGTAACCTTTTCGAGGCCTTTGGATTTCAATGATCCTTTGATTTTGCAACTCTATCTACCTGCGAAAAAATTAGTAAGAATTATAAATAAAATTGGAATTAGTGCGAATTACAAATAAAATTTTACAAACCGACGTAACATTGAAACTGAGAGAGTTTTATCAATCTTAACATGAAAGTATTTATTTTGTAACCACTATTTAAATATCATATATAGAATAGGTTTCGTATATATTATTTTCTGTAAAAAAAATATTCATATCCCCTTAAATAATTATTATAATTAAATGATTATTTATTATATTCAATTAATATATAATTTTTTTTATTATTTTTGAATAATAAGACAAGTTGCTATCAAAACAAATATATTTTTCAAATTAATTAGGTGATTTAATATACTGATCTTATTTTTTTAATATTAATAAATAAAACGGAAATGCTTGATATAGCGAAATGAACTGCCAGTTTAATATCTATACTACGTATATTCTATTCACACTCTCTTGCTTGATCTCTATATGTATCTTTCATTTTAATTAAATTTTAGTTTTCTTTCGTGACAATTATATTACAAAGGGATTAATCTTATTAAAACAAAGAGTATAGCTCGTTAAATTTTTGTGAAGAAAATATTCGCTTGATATAGCAATACTCTAAATAAAATAATAAAATTGATTGAGATACGTGTTCGCTAATTATTCACATTTTAAAAACTTTTATATTATATTTTTTGTCAACATAGATAAAGAATATGTTAAAATACATATTTAAAGAAATAAGAAACTATAATACTATATAATTTGATTTTTTCTTAATCAATAATATAAAATCAAAATATTATGAGTTTTTGCTCTGCCATTTTTTATAGCTAGCAGGTATGCCAACTATTCTTTGGCTATATATTTATATATGTTGCTTTTATGAAGTAAATATATTATGTTGCTTTTGCAAATATATGCCCTGTTTCTACTTTGGTTTTAAACTCGTGTTGTTCTGTATCTCTAATAAATACTCATGTTGTCACGTATCTCTAATAATAACGAAATATTCATGTTGTCCTGTATCTCTGATAATCATGTACCTTCTTATTTTCTAACACTATTATGCATCAATCAAATGGTGTTAAATTATAAATGATTTAGTTTTGCACGAAATGAAAAATAAATTACTTTATACTTATATGTTTTTTTGAGTAAATGTTTTGACTTACAACATTTTGTCTAAGGTGTATTAGGTGAAGAAGGAGTAAAAGAACGTAAAGTTTTTAATAATAATAAATGTGGTAGGAAAGGAACTCTAACACTTTATGTATTTGCTCCTAAGAAATGAAAGCATGTAACCTTTTCGAGGGCCTTTGGATTTCTGCAACAGATCCTTTGGATTTTTGCAACTCTATCTACCCGTGCAAAAATTAGTATGAATTATAAATAAAATTGGAATTAGTGTGAATTACAAATAAAATTTTACAAACCGACATAACATTGAAACTTAGAGAGTTTTATCAATCTTAACATGAAAGTATTTATTTTGTAACCACTATTTAAGTATCATATATAGAATAGGTTTCGTATATAATATTTTTTGTATAAAAAATATTCATATCCCCTTAAATAATTATTATAATTAAAAGATTATTTATTATATTCAATTAATATATAATTTTTTTTATTATTCTTGAATAATAAGACAAGTTGCTTTCAAAACAAATATATTTTTCAAATTAATTAGGTGATTTAATATACTGATCTTATTTTTTTATTAATAAATAAAACGGAAATGCTTGATATAGTGAAATGAACTGCCAGTTTAATATCTATACTACGTATATTCTATTCACACTCTCTTGCTTGATCTCTATATGTATCTTTCATTTTTATTAAATTTTAGATTTCTTTCGTGACAATTATATTACAAAGGGGTAAATATTATTAAAACAAAGAGTATAGCTCATGAAATTTTTGTGAAGAAAATATTCGATTGATATAGCACTACTCTAAATAAAATAATAAAATTGATTGAGATACTTGTTCGCTAATTATTCTCATTTTAATGACTTTTATATTATATTTTTTGTCAACAAAGATAAAGAATATGTTAAAATACATATTTAAAGAAATAAAAAACTATAATACTATTTAATTTGATTTTTTCTTAATCAATAATATAAAATCAAAATATTATGAGTTTTTGCTCTCCCATTTTTTATAGCTTGCAGGTATGCCAACTATTCTTTGGCTATATATTTATATATGTTGCTTTAATGAAGTGAATATATTATGTTGCTTTTGCAAATATATGACCTATTTCTACTTTGGTTTTAAACTCGTGTTGTCCTGTATCTCTAATAAATACTCATGTTGTCACGTATCTCTAATAATAACGAAATATTCATGTTGTCCTGTATCTCTGATAATCATGTACCTTCTTATTTTCTAACACTATGATGCATCAATCAAATGGTGTTAAATTATAAATGATTTAGTTTTGCACGAAATGAAAAATAAATTACTTTATTCTTATATGTTTTTTTGAGTAAATGTTTTGACTTAAAACATTTTTTGTAAGGTATATTAGGTGAAGAAGGAGTAAAAGAATGTAAAGTTTTTAATAATAATTAATGTGGTAGGAAAGGAATGCTAACACTTTATGTATTTTCTCCTAAGAAATGGAAAGCATGTAACCTTTTCGAGGCCTTTGAATTTCAATCGATCCTTTGGATTTTGCAACTCTATCTACCAAAAATTAGTATGAATTATAAATAAAATTGGAATTAGTGTGAATTACAAATAAAATTTTACAAACCGACATAACATTGAAACGAGAGAGTTTTATCAATCTTAACATGAAAGTATTTATTTTGTAACCACTATTTAAATATCATATATAGAATAGGTTTCGTATATAATATTTTCTAAAAAAATATTCATATCCTTAAATAATTATTATAATTAAATGATTATTTATTATATTCAATTAATATATAATTTTTTTATTATTCTTGAATAATAAGACAAGTTGCTTTCAAAACAAATATATTTTTCAAATTAATTAGGTGATTTAATATACTGATCTTATTTTTTAATATTAATAAATAAAACGGAAATGCTTGATATAGCGAAATGAACTGCTTTAATATCTATACTACGATATTCTATTCACACTCTCTTGCTTGATCTCTATATGTATCTTTCATTTTAATTAAATTTTAGTTTTCTTTCGTGACAATTATATTACAAAGGGATTAATATTACTAAAACAAAGATTATAGCTCGTTAAATTTTTGTGAAGAAAATATTCGCTTGATATAGCACTACTCTAAATAAAATAATAAAATTGATTGAGATACGTGTTCGTTAATTATTCACATTTTAATCACTTTTATATTATATTTTTTATCAACAAAGATAAAAAAAAAATGTTAAAATACATATTTAAAGAAATAACAAACTATAATACTATATAATTTGATTTTTTCATAATCAATAATATAAAATCAAAATATTATGAGTTTTTGCTCTTCCATTTTTTATAGCTAGCAGGTATGCCAGCTATTCTTTCTCAATATATTTATATGTTTTGCTTTATGGAGTAAATATAATATGTTGCTTTCGCAAATATATGCCCTGTTTCTACTTTGGTTTTAAACTCGTGTTGTCCTGTATCTTTAATAAATACTCATGTTGTCACGTATCTCTAATAATAACAAAATATTCATGTTGTCCCGTATCTCTAATAATCATGTGCCTTCTTATTTTCTTACACTATTATGCATCAATCAAATGGTGTTAAATTAATAATGATTGAGTTTTGCACGAAATGAAAAATAAATTACTTTATACTTATATGTTTTTTTGAGTAAATGTTTTGACTTACAACATTTTCTCTAAGGTATATTAGGTGAAGAAGGAGTAAAAGAACGTAAAGTTTTTAATAATAATAAATGTGGTAGGAAAGGAACTCTAACACTTTATGTATTTGCTCCTAAGAAATGGAAAGCATGTAACCTTTTTGAGGGCCTTTGGATTTCTGCAACTGATCCTTTGGATTTTTGCAACTCTATCTACTGCGAAAAAATAAGTATGAATGATAAATAAAATTGGAATTAGTGTGAATTACAAATAAAATTTTACAAACCGACAAAACATTGAAACTGAGAGAGTTTTATCAATCTTAACATGAAAGTATTTATTTTGTAACCACTATTTAAGTATCATATATAGAATAGGTTTCGTATATAATATTTTCTGTATAAAAAATATTCATATCCCCTTAAATAATTATTATAATTAAATGATTATTTATTATATTCAATTAATATATAATTTTTTTTATTATTCTTGAATAATAAGACAAGTTGCTTTCAAAACAAATATATTTTTCAAATTAATTAGGTGATTTAATATACTGATATTATTTTTTTACTAATAAATAAAACGGAAATGCTTGATATAGCGAAATGAACTGCCATTTTAATATCTATACTACGTATATTCTATTCACACTCTCTTGCTTGATCTATATATGTATCCTTCATTTTTATTAAATTTTAGTTTTCTTTCGTGACAATTATATTACAAAGGGATTAATATTATTAAAACAACGAGCATAGCTCCTTAAATTTTTGTGAAGAAAATATTCGCTTGATATAGCACTACTCTAAATAAAATAATAAAATTGATTGAGATACTTGTTCGCTAATTATTCTCATTTTAATGACTTTTATATTATATTTTTTGTCAACAAAGATAAAGAATATGTTAAAATACATATTTAAAGAAATAAAAAACTATAATACTATTTAATTTGATTTTTTCTTAATCAATAATATAAAATCAAAATATTATGAGTTTTTGCTCTGCCATTTTTTATAGCTAGCAGGTATGCCAACTATTCTTTGGCTATATATTTATATATGTTGCTTTAATGAAGTGAATATATTATGTTGCTTTTGCAAATATATGACCTATTTCTACTTTGGTTTTAAACTCGTGTTGTCCTGTATCTCTATTAAATACTCATGTTGTCACGTATCTCTAATAATAACGAAATATTCATGTTGTCCTCTATCTCTGATAATCATGTACCTTCTTATTTTCTAACACTATTATGCATCAATCAAATGGTGTTAAATTATAAATGATTTAGTTTTGCACGAAATGAAAAATAAATTACTTTATACTTATATGTTTTTTTGAGTAAATGTTTTGACTTAAAACATTTTTTGTAAGGTATATTAGGTCAAGAAGGAGTAAAAGAATGTAAAGTTTTTAATAATAATAAATGTGGTAGGAAAGGAATGCTAACACTTTATGTATTTTCTCCTAAGAAATGTAAAGCATGTAACCTTTTCGAGGCCTTTGGATTTCTGCAACTGATCCTTTTGATTTTTGCAACTCTATCTACCTGCGCAAAAATTAGTAAGAATTATAAATAAAATTGGAATTAGTGCGAATTACAAATAAAATTTTACAAACCGACGTAACATTGAAACTGAGAGAGTTTTATCAATCTTAACATGAAAGTATTTATTTTGTAACCACTATTTAAATATCATATATAGAATAGGTTTCGTATATATTATTTTCTATAAAAAAATATTCATATCCCCTTAAATAATTATTATAATTAAATGATTATTTATTATATTCAATTAATATATAATTTTTTATTATTTTGAATAATAAGACAAGTTGCTATCAAAACAAATATATTTTTCAAATTAATTAGGTGATTTAATATACTGATCTTATTTTTTTAATATTAATAAATAAAACGGAAATGCTTGATATAGCGAAATGAACTGCCAGTTTAATATCTATACTACGTATATTCTATTCACACTCTCTTGCTTGATCTCTATATGTATCTTTCATTTTAATTAAATTTTAGTTTTCTTTCGTGACAATTATATTACAAAGGGATTAATCTTATTAAAACAAAGAGTATAGCTCGTTAAATTTTTGTGAAGAAAATATTCGCTTGATATAGCAATACTCTAAATAAAATAATAAAATTGATTGAGATACTTGTTCGCTAATTATTCTCATTTTAATGACTTTTATATTATATTTTTTGTCAACAAAGATAAAGAATATGTTAAAATACATATTTAAAGAAATAAAAAACTATAATACTATTTAATTTGATTTTTTCTTAATCAATAATATAAAATCAAAATATTATGAGTTTTTGCTCTGCCATTTTTTATAGCTAGCAGGTATGCCAACTATTCTTTGGCTATATATTTATATATGTTGCTTTTATGAAGTAAATATATTATGTTGCTTTTGCAAATATATGCCCTGTTTCTACTTTGGTTTTAAACTCGTGTTGTTCTGTATCTCTAATAAATACTCATGTTGTCACGTATCTCTAATAATAACGAAATATTCATGTTGTCCTGTATCTCTAATAATCATGTGCCTTCTTATTTTCTTACACTATTATGCATCAATCAAATGGTGTTAAATTAATAATGATTGAGTTTTGCACGAAATAAAAAATAAATAACTTTATGCTTATATGTTTTTTTGAGTAAATGTTTTGACATACAACATTTTGTCTAAGGTATATTAGGTGAAGAAGGAGTAAATGAATGTAAAGTTTTTAATAATATTAAATGTTGTAGGAAAGGACCTCTAACACTTTATGTATTTGCTCCTAAGAAATGGAAAGCATGTAACCTTTTCGAGGCCTTTGGATTTCTGCAACTGATCCTTTTGATTTTTGCAACTCTTTGTACCTGCGCAAAAATTAGTAAGAATTATAAATAAAATTGGAATTAGTGTGAATTACAAATAAAATTTTACAAACCGACATAACATTGAAACTTAGAGAGTTTTATCAATCTTAACATGAAAGTATTTATTTTGTAACCACTATTTAAGTATCATATATAGAATAGGTTTCGTATATAATATTTTTTGTATAAAAAATATTCATATCCCCTTAAATAATTATTATAATTAAATGATTATTTATTATATTCAATTAATATATAATTTTTTTTATTATTCTTGAATAATAAGACAAGTTGCTTTCAAAACAAATATATTTTTCAAATTAATTAGGTGATTTAATATACTGATCTTATTTTTTTATTAATAAATAAAACGGAAATGCTTGATATAGTGAAATGAACTGCCAGTTTAATATCTATACTACGTATATTCTATTCACACTCTCTTGCTTGATCTCTATATGTATCTTTCATTTTTATTAAATTTTAGATTTCTTTCGTGACAATTATATTACAAAGGGGTAAATATTATTAAAACAAAGAGTATAGATCACGAAATTTTTGTGAAGAAAATATTCGCTTGATATAGCACTACTCTAAATAAAATAATAAAATTGATTGAGATACTTGTTCGCTAATTATTCTCATTTTAATGACTTTTATATTATATTTTTTGTCAACAAAGATAAAGAATATGTTAAAATACATATTTAAAGAAATAAAAAACTATAATACTATTTAATTTGATTTTTTCTTAATCAATAATATAAAATCAAAATATTATGAGTTTTTGCTCTGCCATTTTTTATAGCTAGCAGGTATGCCAACTATTCTTTGGCTATATATTTATATATGTTGCTTTAATGAAGTGAATATATTATGTTGCTTTTGCAAATATATGACCTATTTCTACTTTGGTTTTAAACTCGTGTTGTCCTGTATCTCTAATAAATACTCATGTTGTCACGTATCTCTAATAATAACGAAATATTCATGTTGTCCTGTATCTCTGATAATCATGTACCTTCTTATTTTCTAACACTATTATGCATCAATCAAATGGTGTTAAATTATAAATGATTTAGTTTTGCACAAAATGAAAAATAAATTACTTTATATTTATATGTTTTTTTGAGTAAATGTTTTGACTTAAAATAGTTTTTGTAAGGAATATTAGGTGAAGAAGGAGTAAAAGAATGTAAAGTTTTTAATAATAAAAAATTTGGTAGGAAAGTAACGCTAACACTTTATCTATTTGCTCCTAAGAAATGGAAAGCAGGTAACCTTTTCGAGGCCTTTGGATTTCTCCAACTGAGCCTTTGGATTTCTGCAACTCTATCTACCTGCGCGAAAATTAGTATGAATTATAAATAAAATTGGAATTAGTGCGAATTACAAATAAAATTTTACAAACCGACATAACATTGAAACTGAGAGAGTTTTATCAATCTTAACATGAAAGTATTTATTTTGTAACCACTATTTAAGTATCATATATAGAATAGGTCTCGTATATAATATTTTCTGTATAAAAAATATTCATATCCCCTTAAATAATTATTATAATTAAATGATTATTTATTATATTCAATTAATATATAATTTTTTTTATTATTCTTGAATAATAAGACAAGTTGCTTTCAAAACAAATATATTTTTCAAATTAATTAGGTGATTTAATATACTGATCTTATTTTTTTATTAATAAATAAAACGGAAATGCTTGATATAGTGAAATGAACTGCCAGTTTAATATCTATACTACGTATATTCTATTCACACTCTCTTGCTTGATCTCTATATGTATCTTTCATTTTTATTAAATTTTAGATTTCTTTCGTGACAATTATATTACAAAGGGGTAAATATTATTAAAACAAAGAGTATAGCTCATGAAATTTTTGTGAAGAAAATATTCGCTTGATATAGCACTACTCTAAATAAAATAATAAAATTGATTGAGATACTTGTTCGCTAATTATTCTCATTTTAATGACTTTTATATTATATTTTTTGTCAACAAAGATAAAGAATATGTTAAAATACATATTTAAAGAAATAAAAAACTATAATACTATTTAATTTGATTTTTTCTTAATCAATAATATAAAATCAAAATATTATGAGTTTTTGCTCTGCCATTTTTTATAGCTAGCAGGTATGCCAACTATTCTTTGGCTATATATTTATATATGTTGCTTTAATGAAGTGAATATATTATGTTGCTTTTGCAAATATATGACCTATTTCTACTTTGGTTTTAAACTCGTGTTGTCCTGTATCTCTAATAAATACTCATGTTGTCACGTATCTCTAATAATAACGAAATATTCATGTTGTCCTGTATCTGATAATCATGTACCTTCTTATTTTCTAACACTATGATGCATCAATCAAATGGTGTTAAATTATAAATGATTTAGTTTTGCACGCAAAATGAAAAATAAATTACTTTATTCTTATATGTTTTTTTGAGTAAATGTTTTGACTTAAAACATTTTTTGTAAGGTATATTAGGTGAAGAAGGAGTAAAAGAATGTAAAGTTTTTAATAATAATTAATGTGGTAGGAAAGGAATGCTAACACTTTATGTATTTTCTCCTAAGAAATGGAAAGCATGTAACCTTTTCGAGGCCTTTGAATTTCTGCAACTGATCCTTTGGATTTTTGCAACTCTATCTACCTACGCAAAAATTAGTATGAATTATAAATAAAATTGGAATTAGTGCGAATTACAAATAAAATTTTACAAACCGACATAACATTGAAACTGAGAGAGTTTTATCAATCTTAACATGAAAGTATTTATTTTGTAACCACTATTTAAATATCATATATAGAATAGGTTTCGTATATAATATTTTCTGTAAAAAAAATATTCATATCCCCTTAAATAATTATTATAATTAAATGATTATTTATTATATTCAATTAATATATAATTTTTTTTATTATTCTTGAATAATAAGACAAGTTGCTTTCAAAACAAATATATTTTTCAAATTAATTAGGTGATTTAATATACTGATCTTATTTTTTTAATATTAATAAATAAAACGGAAATGCTTGATATAGCGAAATGAACTTCCAGTTTAATATCTATACTACGTATATTCTATTCACACTCTCTTGCTTGATCTCTATATGTATCTTTCATTTTAATTAAATTTTAGTTTCCTTTCGTGACAATTATATTACAAATGGATTAATATTATTAAAACAAAGAGTATAGCTCCTTAAATTTTTGTGAAGAAAATATTCGCTTGATATAGCACTACTCTAAATAAAATAATAAAATTGATTGAGATGCGTGTTCCCTAATTATTCACATTTTGAAGACTTTTATATTATATTTTTTGTCAACATAGATAAAGAATATGTTAAAATTCATATTTAAAGAAATAACAAACTATAATACTATATAATTTGATTTTTTTGTTAATCAATAATATAAAATCAAAATATTATGAGTTTTTGTTCTGCCATTTTTTATAGCTAGCAGGTATGCCAACTATTCTTTGGCTATATATTTATATATGTTGCTTTTATGAAGTAAATATATTATGTTGCTTTTGCAAATATATGCCCTGTGTAACACCCCAAATCTACCCAAGGTTTTATATACCAAAATCAGAGTAATTTAAAATTTCACAAAGTAAATACTGAGGTGTCACACCTTCAAAAGCAACTCACTTTAAACAATTTGTTTTAAAGTATATATCTCCGATACATAGCATCGCCGGAAAACATAGTTTGATTCATAAACATCAAAACATCTTCTTTACTTAAACTTCCTTAATAAATCATGTTTTCGTAAAATATAATTCTTATACATAAAGGAACAATAACAAGACAACATGAATATCCTCCCGAGTGCTACGTATCAGAGCGACACCGACTCGAGTAACAGCAGCTAAAAAAACTCCATCTTCGAAACCTGCACGTTACCAATATATAGGTAACGGCGAAACAAGTAAAGGGTGAGATACTCCAAAACATATAATTAAAGGCATGATAAATATATATATATATATAGTTTGGAAATTATAAGGGTATAGATTAACAAGTGCAATTCCAACACTTATCCGAAACTCACTTACTTCAACCGTCATTCTAATGTGTATAATTTACACCATATCGCCATAACCTCAACGGCATACTTCGTCACAACAACACAACACTTTCATCACCATGAAATCGTCACAACCTAATACGTCACTACTTAACCCGGCAATCAACAACAACAACATCAAACGACAACATTAAATTATGCTAATGACATAAACAACATAAACAACTCATCACAAAATTGGCTAAAGCCCATCTTCGCTTTTGGCATAAGCCCATCATCGCTTTTGGCATAAAAGCCCATCACTTGGCATAAAAGCCCATCGCTTGGCATAAAAGCCCATCATTACAAACAATCATATATCATCGCAATCCAACATCATTCATTAATTAAAACTCAACGCCAAACAACTAAAACATAAACATAACCGACTCCATGAGACACAACTATGTTATGCATGTGGTACCCATCGCTTTGTCCGTAATTAGGGACACTTGGCATAAAGCCGATCTTCGCTTGGCATAAAAGCCTCTTCGCTTGGCATAAAAGCCCTCTTCGCTTATGCAATGTATGTGACTCGACAATAAAACAACACAACACCAAAAACATCATCATCGCTCACCCAATTTGGCATAAAGCCCACATCGCCATAATTTATCCAAAACAAGATAAATATATCATCGCATCATAATTGCATTATGCAAACATCGCTAATAAATTCATCAAAAGTCATGCATTCATAATTCGGAAGCATTTATCAACAACATCAATATAATCGTCACATCATCATGTACAAAGACATATGTTATTTCATCGCAAATCATCAAGTGTTCATTAATTAATACGTCGTCGCAAACATTATGTCTAATCACCCTTCATCATAACCAATTCGCTCACTAAATTCCAAAAAACGGAAAAATGGTTAAACCCCTATAATCGTCGCGAAAGTCGTTCCTAATAACCGGCATTACTCCTAATCATCAACATCGCAATTGGATTGACCATACGTGTCTTAAATCCCCTAAAACGAAATCCGATTCAATTAAACCATAATTAGGTCTATTTCGGGTCATCTCGCAAAAACTCGCAACTTCTAAAAGCTAACCTCATCACTACGTTCTACACGTCAAACTTAGCTAGCACATCAATTTTCATTGAATTCGGAGCAACTTGCTCCGTCGTCGAATTTACCGAAATCGGAAAATCGGAACACCATCGGGTTCCAAAGGAAAAAAAATCAAATTTTGGAGGCTACGGGAGCATCAACACGGGCCCCGTGTGCATCAACACCCGTGTTGAAAAGCCATCGAGAACACAAAATGCCCAAGGCAATGCAACGCCGTGCAGAACACGGCCCGTGTGGATTGCTCGCACAACTAAAATTTCCATTTTAGAGGAAACACGGCGTGTTAAATCAACACGGCCCGTGTTGATTTGTGAAAACTTCATTTATTTGGGTTTTCTCATTCTTCTACCATGGTTTTCCTCCCCATTTCAATACTCTAATTTCTACAAGTTAGCACCTAATATACCCACAAACCATACTCTAAATCCAACCTTTCTAAACCACTCTAACAATCAACCAACAAACTCTTATCACTAACTCACCATCTCTTATCATCAACACAACATATATACCTCCATTACAACACCAACATCAAAACATATTTCTACCATCAATTGAGAAGTTCAACAACAACAACAAAACACCAAAACAAAGGCAAACCATAAGCCCCATGAATCAACATACCAATTTTTCCTAAATCCACAACATATTTATCAAACCCTAACTATATGGAAAGGAAGATCAAACCCCTTACCTCTAGTTGGATGATCCTTGATGATTCTACAAAGCTCAACTTCAAGCTTCCTCTCTTGCTCTCCTTCTTCTTCTTCTTCCAAAACCCTCTCTTCTTCTCTCTAAGGCCAAGTTTGGCTTGGGATGTTGGAAAGGAAAGAAAAACAAGGGAAAGGGTTTTATAATGGTGTTTCTACTAGCTTCCTCTCTATGTTTGCTTTTTGGTATTTTGGATGGAAGGAAAATGAGGAGAAATGGTTTATATGCACTCTTACTAGCAACAAAGGTGAAAACCCAATTCTCATCAATTAATCCTCACACCCCCATCTATTCTTATAAATTAGCACGGTAATAATATCTACCAATATTATTAATTCCATTCAATTAAAATAATTATGGGGAATTAAATATCGGATCCCGAATAATATTTTACCGGACCGAATAGAAACGTCGCCAAATATATTATCATATATATCGATTAATATATTTAATCTCGTCACAAAATAAACATCAATCGGTAATTCGAAAATATTAATATAATATAATATTAATTAAAACAGGGCGTTACACCCTGTTTCTACTTTGGTTTTAAACTCGTGTTGTCCTGTATCTCTAATAAATACTCATGTTGTCACGTATCTCTAATAATAACGAAATATTCATGTTGTCCTGTATCTCTAATAATCATGTGCCTTCTTATTTTCTTACACTATTATGCATCAATCAAATGGTGTTAAATTAATAATGATTGAGTTTTGCACGAAATAAAAAATAAATAACTTTATGCTTATATGTTTTTTTGAGTAAATGTTTTGACATACAACATTTTGTCTAAGGTATATTAGGTGAAGAAGGAGTAAATGAATGTAAAGTTTTTAATAATATTAAATGTTGTAGGAAAGGACCTCTAACACTTTATGTATTTGCTCCTAAGAAATGGATAGCATGTAACCTTTTCAAGGCCTTTGGATTTCTGCAACTGATCCTTTTGATTTTTGCAACTCTATCTACCTGCGCAAAAATTAGTAAGAATTATAAATAAAATTGGAATTAGTGTGAATTACAAATAAAATTTTACAAACCGACATAACATTGAAACTGAGAGAGTTTTATCAATCTTAACATGAAAGTATTTATTTTGTAACCACTATTTAAGTATCATATATAGAATAGGTCTCGTATATAATATTTTCTGTATAAAAAATATTCATATCCCCTTAAATAATTATTATAATTAAATGATTATTTATTATATTCAATTAATATATAATTTTTTTTATTATTCTTGAATAATAAGACAAGTTGCTTTCAAAACAAATATATTTTTCAAATTAATTAGGTGATTTAATATACTGATCTTATTTTTTTAATATTAATAAATAAAACGGAAATGCTTGATATAGCGAAATGAACTTCCAGTTTAATATCTATACTACGTATATTCTATTCACACTCTCTTGCTTGATCTCTATATGTATCTTTCATTTTAATTAAATTTTAGTTTCCTTTCATGACAATTATATTACAAAGGGATTAATATTATTAAAACAAAGAGTATAGCTCCTTAAATTTTTGTGAAGAAAATATTCGCTTGATATAGCACTACTCTAAATAAAATAATAAAATTGATTGAGATACGTGTTCACTAATTATTCACATTTTAAAGACTTTTATATTATATTTTTTGTCAACATAGATAAAGAATATGTTAAAATACATATTTAAAGAAATAACAAACTATAATACTATATAATTTGATTTTTTGTTAATCAATAATATAAAATCAAAATATTATGAGTTTTTGCTCTGCCATTTTTTATAGCTAGCAGGTATGCCAACTATTCTTTGGCTATATATTTATATATGTTGCTTTTATGAAGTAAATATATTATGTTGCTTTTGCAAATATATGCCCTGTTTCTACTTTGGTTTTAAACTCGTGTTGTCCTGTATCTCTAATAAATACTCATGTTGTCACGTATCTCTAATAATAACGAAATATTCATGTTGTCCTGTATCTCTAATAATCATGTGCCTTCTTATTTTCTTACACTATTATGCATCAATCAAATGGTGTAAAATTAATAATGATTGAGTTTTGCACGAAATGAAAAATAAATAACTTTATACTTATAAGTTTTTTTGAGTAAATGTTTTGACTTACAACATTTTGTGTAAGGTATATTAGGTGAAGAAGGAGTAAAAGAATGTAAAGTTTTTAATAATAATAAATGTGGTAGGAAAGGAACGCTAACACTTTATGTATTTTCTCCTAAGAAATGGAAAGCATGTAACCTTTTCGAGGCCTTTGAATGTCTGCAACTGATCCTTTGGATTTTTGCAACTCTATCTACCTACGCAAAAATTAGTATGAATTATAAATAAAATTGGAATTAGTGCGAATTACAAATAAAATTTTACAAACCGACATAACATTGAAACTGAGAGAGTTTTATCAATCTTAACATGAAAGTATTTATTTTGTAACCACTATTTAAATATCATATATAGAATAGGTTTCGTATATAATATTTTCTGTAAAAAAAATATTCATATCCCCTTAAATAATTATTATAATTAAATGATTATTTATTATATTCAATTAATATATAATTTTTTATTATTCTTGAATAATAAGACAAGTTGCTTTCAAAACAAATATATTTTTCAAATTAATTAGGTGATTTAATATGCTGATCTTATTTTTTTAATATTAATAAATAAAACGGAAATGCTTGATATAGCGAAATGAACTTCCAGTTTAATATCTATACTACGTATATTCTATTCACACTCTCTTGCTTGATCTCTATATGTATCTTTCATTTTAATTAAATTTTAGTTTCCTTCGTGACAATTATATTACAAAGGGATTAATATTATTAAAACAAAGAGTATAGCTCCTTAAATTTTGTGAAGAAAATATTAAACGATATAGCACTACTCTAAATAAAATAATAAAATTGATTGAGATACGTGTTCACTAATTATTCACATTTTAAAGACTTTTATATTATATTTTTTGTCAACATAGATAAAGAATATGTTAAAATACATATTTAAAGAAATAACAAACTATAATCCTATATAATTTGATTTTTTTGTTAATCAATAATATAAAATCAAAATATTATGAGTTTTTGCTCTGCCATTTTTTATAGCTAGCAGGTATGCCAACTATTCTTTGGCTATATATTTATATATGTTGCTTTTGTGAAGTAAATATATTATGTTGCTTTTGCAAATATATGCCCTGTTTCTACTTTGGTTTTAAACGCGTGTTGTCCTGTATCTCTAATAAATACTCATGTGGTCATGTATCTCTAATAATAACGAAATATTCATGTTGTCCTGTATCTCTAATAATCATGTGCCTTCTTATTTTCTTACACTATTATGCATCAATCAAATGGTGTTAAATTAATTATGATTGAGTTTTGCACGAAATGAAAAATAAATAACTTTATACTTATATGTTTTTTTGAGTAAATGTTTTGACTTACAACATTTTGTCTAAGGTATATTAGGTGAAGAAGGAGTAAATGAATGTAAAGTTTTTAATAATAATAAATGTGGTAGGAAAGGAACGCTAACACTTTATGTATTTTCTCCTAAGAAATGGAAAGCATGTAACATTTTCGAGGCCTTTGAATTTCTGCAACTGATCCTTTGGATTTTTGCAACTCTATCTACCTACGCAAAAATTAGTATGAATTATAAATAAAATTGGAATTAGTGCGAATTACAAATAAAATTTTACAAACCGACATAACATTGAAACGAGAGAGTTTTATCAATCTTAACATGAAAGTATTTATTTTGTAACCACTATTTAAATATCATATATAGAATAGGTTTCGTATATAATATTTTCGTAAAAAAATATTCATATCCTTAAATAATTATTATAATTAAATGATTATTTATTATATTCAATTAATATATAATTTTTTTATTATTCTTGAATAATAAGACAAGTTGCTTTCAAAACAAATATATTTTTCAAATTAATTAGGTGATTTAATATCTGATCTTATTTTTTAATATTAATAAATAAAGCGGAAATGCTTGATATAGCCACTACGCTGAAAAACCTACCGGCGCTTTTTTGGCCTTTAAAAGCAGTTAAAAGCGCTGTAGGTGGCGCTAAGGTTTTAGCGCTTTTTCCAAAAGCGCTGTAGGGTGGCCAAGAGAGCGCTTTTGAAAAAGCTCGGTAGAAGAACCAAAGCGTTCATAAAGCGCTCTCATAGGCCTACTTTAGAATGACTTTTTGCTTTCTAGTAACCCTACCAAGCGCTTTTAAAAGGGCTTTGGTGGCATTTTTCAAGCGCTTTGGTAGTTTGCCTATTAGGCTTTTAAAAGCGCTTTGGTAGTGCCCTATGAGGCGTTTTTAAAAGTAGGTCCCTATTATTTTTAGAAATTTTTGTTATTTCTAAACCGCACTTTTAACAATATTTGAACACGTAATTTACCATTTTTGATTTTTCATGAACACAATTTATCATTTCTAAACCTGATTCTTACACCATCACATTATAATTAATTCACATTCACAATAGATATATATATATATATATATATATATATATATATATATATATATATATATACATCAATATAATTCACATTCACAATAGATATATATACATCAATATAACCAAAGTCATCCTAACGTTTGTAACATAGCCAAAACTAATCAACCTTACAAAGTCATCCTAACTAACGTTTGTAGCATAGCCAAAACTAATCAACCTTACAAAGTCATCCTAACATTAAAAAATCAATATTCCTAAACAACTAAAGCGGTCCTGATCCTGAAAGTATGAAAATAATAATACGGTCAATAATGTATTCACACAATAATGTATATTCATAACATTTTTCAAACAATAATATATTCATACCTTATAAGATTCTTTGCTCAAGATAATAGTGAGCCAAATCCTCTTTGATTTCATCCACCTTAAGTTTCGAGTAAAAAGTACAGTTGAGACCATCGAAATACTACATAACAAAAATATAATATGCATGATTATTTAGTTAAATGTAATAAATATTATAAGAACGGAAAGAAATAAATGATAAAACAAATCCTAAGATATAAATTCATACCTTAAGTGGAATCTCTAATATATTCGTTTTAAGGATATCTCCCAAGAATCTGCATACATAGAATCCATGATCATGTTCACGGACACTACAAAGAAAAACAAATATGATTTTATAGTTGTCTTGTTTTATCAAGTAGCATAAATATTAAAAGTAAACTGTGAAAATTAATGTACTGCACTTTGATCCATGTAATGTTGCTTGATCTGACCGATACTCGGGCGTCTCTTTGAGAGCGGAATACTTGTATTGATCTAATAAAACAAAAACATATATTTAGAACTATGAAATAATTAAATACACAAATGTACATGAATATTTAGAGGAATCTCACTTACCTATCAATCATTTCCTTCATTTCGGATAATTGGTCCATTCACCATCTACGAATTCAAATAATAGACCATTTCTTTTATAGGATCAATAGCAAGCAACAATCGTGATCTATAAATTAGAACAAAAGTTTATATGAAAATTTTCTACAAAAGAAACAAATATTATAAAACACGTAGAATGAAAATCTTACCCTTTATAAGTATTATACGGCAAAAGAAACAGGACATTCAAGGCCATGTATCTATCGACTAAGTGTTGTCTTGTGCCTTCCTTTTCCGAACCAATTGTCCGCCGTTGACAAAGTTGGGAGACACAAAATGGAATCGGTTGACACTCATTCCAGCGCATCAACTGTTGTACAACCACCTTAAATAAAAGCATAATAAACATTAGAATATTTTCATTGAAATGCGGATTTAAATTGTTCGACTAATTAAATAATATATTGATCGGATTACCTAATGTAGGCGTGCAAATTATAGGCGCCAATCATCATATCATCCAAAAGAATTTCATTCATATCATC
The DNA here is from genome assembly GCA_021764765.1 of Vicia sativa. Lineage (NCBI taxonomy): Eukaryota > Viridiplantae > Streptophyta > Magnoliopsida > Fabales > Fabaceae > Vicia > Vicia sativa. The sequence continues at coordinate 163,842,401 of CM038796.1, forward strand.
TATTCCAATTATATCGGTGAGGTACACCAAAGATATCTTCTTCAATATTTATTTCGCGAATGTTACCATCCATCGATCTGTGACACAATGTTGAAAGTGCACGAACGAGTCACATTACCAACTCCTTTTTAGTCACGGGCTTGAGGATTCCTTTTCTTGGGTGGTACGACTTCAATTTTCTGGCTCACTTGTTGTGACCCTTGAGCAGGTACCTAAAAATCATATAACTTAGGTAAATTATAACTTAGGAAAAAATCATGCAGTTTTAGATTCGGATCATATAATTAATAACACTTTAAATGTACCTCTTTTGGTGATGCAACAGACTCGTCGTGCTGCAAAATCCTTTTACCCTTAGATGCGGGTGTAGGAGTCTACAATTACCATGTAAAAAATAATTAACTTAACGGTTCAGAATTGACATTTGAAAACTAAAAGATTCATAATAGTTTTAAACATACCTCATCATCTGTGAAAATGAGCTCCGAGGGCCATGCAACAAAGGATCCTATTGCATCTCGCATGAATGTTACCTCTGAGACCATGTCAGGTACCGGTAGCAACGCATCACGATCTGATACAACATCAACAGATACTTTCATGTGTCCATCCGGGAGCGGTCTGTGGTGAAGTAAATCTCCCGAAGTATTGTACACTTTTCCCTTGCCGACTAGGCGATAATCTGGTGATGCTAAGTATAGTTGGCAAGGTGAAATGCCCTAAACCAATAATAAATATGTTACTGTTAATTCAATAATAGAAAGAAAGAGAAACTTGAACAATATAGAGTCGTTATTATTACAGAAATAGAACAATTGTAAGAAAAAAGAATTTATAATTACCTCGGGAAAGTTCTTTCGACAGTTGATACTAGCTTTGTCACTAGTTTCTTTGAATGATGAAGGAGTGCACTTTTCTTCCATATACCTCTCTTTATCTCTTTGCAACTCAAAGATTTGTGCTTGTAAATCCTGCAATTTTTGCATCACTTCTTCATTGGTGGGATTTTTCTCTTAGGATGCTTATACAAAGAGGTTGGAGTCACTCCATGACCTTTACCCTCACCCGACCGGGATAATCAGGAGCATTTAGTGCTCTACTAAGTACGCTCCTGGTATCCTGGTCCTCACCTATGGATACCGATTGCGACATGGTCTCCTGTAATTACAGAAATAGAACAATTGTAAGAAAAAAGAATTAATTATATTAATTATATAAGAATAAACATTTGATTTAATTAAATAAAATGTTATATATACTTACACATGCATCATAAATTTGTTGAACACCGGGATCAACAACTTGATTCTTACCCACACGAGCTAACTTCCACAACACATGCTCTGGAAGTGAGGTTCCGTCACTTTCCGTTTCTTCTAACTACGCATTAACACAAATGATAAGATCGTCAATTACAACACATTTAGACAATTACTAAGAACGTAGCATTTCTATTTACTTACAACTTTTTCCTCTAAGCGTGCGTATCCCAAACGCCTTTTTGTATGTATACTCTTGTTTTGATGCTCTCGCTATTTTCACTCAATTTCTGAAATTCTCATCTCTTCTTTGTTCAATAAACTTAGCCCATTCTTCATCGTAATGAACATTTCATACTTTTTGGACGTCAGGAGCCTCTTCAACAAAATTTCCTTCATCATCCTTAAGATATGTATGCATTAAAACGCTTTCCAACCTCTAAATCTTTTTCCGGCCGTACTAAGTACATAGCGTGCGAAAATCTTCAATGACAAAAGACCTCTACGGAAAAACACACGCATAAAGTGTGTTAGTATAACTAATTTAAATTTTGTCAAGATTAAGCAAATAAAACAATCATTTATGGTACCTTTATCTCACTCCAAATTTTGTCTTTACCCTCTTTCAAATCTTTATTTTTCCATGTTTTAACGGTGATTGGAATGTGCAAGCGAACAAGTGTACCGATGTAGCTTTTAAACTTTGCAGGATTAGGACCCGTTGTTTGATCAGTATGATTCCATTGTAAATCATATATATGTCTTCTGTCTCTATCACGAATGATTCTACTCATAATAGTGATGCCTCGTGCAATATCTCGATCTGTAGTAGTTTGATCATTATCAACTGTAGGATTTGTATCTGGAGCATGTGTATCTTGTGGGTTTTCTTCATTACTAGCCATCTGACCTGTAATAAAGGAAAATCCATAATATAAAAATAAAAATAGATACAAATATGAAATGACATATAAAAATGGATATAAATATATATATAAAATTTTATATTTATAGGCTATAAATACATATATTTAAATTTTATTGAATGATATAGGCTATAATTATACTATTACCTTTCTCACTAACGTCTCTTTCTTTTCTTGGTAGGAATATGTTCTACTCGTCTCTTAACAACGCGGACGGTTGGATTGATCCAAATACCCTCATTATGATCATTTCTAATACATGATTCATTCTCATTTTGATCTTTTCTAGTACAAGATTCAATGTCAACACCAATATCACCTTGATCTCCAAAGTTTTCATCAATTACTTTGTTAGATAAAAGCACTATAGACCATTTCGTACTTGTCGGATCATTGACATAGAACACTTGTCTAGCTTGAGAGGCTAGAATGAAGGGCTCATCTTTGTACCCCACCCTATTAAGATCCACTTGCAAAAATCCCGACTTATCCATTCGTATGCCATTATTATTTTCAACCCACTTGCAACCAAATACAGAATCTGAAACTTCGTAATCAAACACCCAAATCGCTCGATAACCCCAAAATATGACAGTTGCAAATTTGGGTTTAAGTCATTCACACTTGATATGTGCATTGCCTCATTACCAAGGTGACACCACTATTTTGCATAGTACTTTTATCATCCTGTTCTTTGGTATAAAATGTGTATCCATTAATTGCATATGCGCTATGAGAAAACACAATTATACTTGGACCATACGCTAAACATCTCAACCTTTACATTCTGAGCGGGATCTAAACGATACTTTGAATAAATCGTTCCTTAAACCACGGTATGAAACTTGATTGTGCTCTCGTACTATCCAACTCTCATTTCTATTTGGATTTAAACCTCGGAGAACACCCTTGTGCATTTCAACATACGGCTCAACCTCAATCTCATTGTGAAGAACATACAAATGCACTTGATCCGTTCTTCTCTTGATCTTGTCACAACTTTATTTCCAATTAGCTTTTTTCCCTCTTTTTTTTCGACAATATGAGATTTGGGGAGTCCAATTGATTGAACATTTGACAGATATTCAGTACAAAACTCAACCGCTTCCTCAACAACGTATCGTTCGGCAATACAACCCTCCGTTCGACTACGGTTTTCACATACCCTTTCAATATTTTCATATAACGTTCAGGTACATCCATCTCATATAAGTGGTCCGCACAATTGAGTCTCTTTCACAAGATGAGCGACAAGATGAACCATTATGTCAAAAATGAGGGAGGAAAATACATTTCAAGATCACACAAAGTAACAACTATCTCTTTTGTAATGTTGGTAAGACCGCGGGATCTATCACCTTACAAATTGACTTGAAGAAAAACACGGTTTAGTTATTGCGCTCCTCACTTTTACGGCAAAATAGAACGTATACCTATTGGTAGAAAATGTTCCATTATAACATGACAATCATGCGTCTTTAAACTCTTTAACTTGAGGTCTTTCATGGACACAAGTCTTATAATATCGATGAGTAGCCTACGGTACTTTAACTTCACTTAGGAACTTACACAATATTTTCTTCTCCTTTCTAGATAGAGTGTACGGTGGTAAATATGTCCGTCTTCCTTTCTTCACGGGTCCCAATTCAGTTCTCATTCCCATTTTACCATGTCCTCCCTTACTTTAACGCCATCCTTAGTCTTTCCTGTATATTGAGCAGCGTACCAATAACACTATCAAATACATTTTTCAATATGCATAGCGTCGAAATGTCTTCGTTAACGACTTCAATATGGGAGTTCAAAAAATCGACCTCTTCTTCCACCCACCTGACAACTTTATGTGCAAAAGGCTTGCCGAATACTCACATCTTTCATCTTTTCAAAATTTGATCACTGTCACCCTGGTGGAGCTTTACGTTGTTCGGTCTTTCCGTTGAACGCTTTTCTCCATCCTCGACATTGATGTTTAGAAGTTAAGAATCTACGATGACCGAAAGACATTCTTTTGACAAAATTCCAATCGTGTCGTATCGGTTTCATCTTCACATACAGACACGCTTTTTCACCTTTAATACTATACCGGATAGATTTCATATCTTTGGAAAATCGTTAATTGTGCCAAACAACATCGCCCTCAAATTGAAACTTTCTTTCCTATATCCATCATAAACCTCCACACCGTTCTCCCACGAAACTTTAAATCTTGATTAAGGGTGCCAAGTATCGTCTATGTCATTCCGGTTGTTTAGGCCGAAATTAACATAGATAACATCATGTACTTACGCTTACATACGGAGGTAGGTTATAAATCATAAGAATCACGGGCCATGTGCTATCGAGATACTCGAATACCGTGCGGGTTCATTCCATCGAGACAATGACAAGCGAAGGTTTCTTGCTTCTTTTCAAATTCGGAAAATCATTATCAACTTTCATCCATTGGTGAATCTCTGGGATGTCGCAACTTTCCATCGATAATTCTTTCATCTGCATGCCAAGTAAGGTGTCTTGAATCGGTTTCACTACGATACATGCGTCTAAATCTCGGAATTATAGGAAAATACCATAAGACTTTTGCCGGAGACAACTTTTCTTATATCGAGGGCACCGCATTTAGGACACTCATTTAACTCTGCATACTCGTTTGAAACAAAGCAATCTTTTGGACAAGCATGTATCTTCTCATAGCTCATGCCAATAGAGCACAACATCTTTTTGGCCTCGTACGTTCGATCGGGAAGAACATTATCCTCTGGTAGCATGTCTTTCATAAGGACTAATAACTCTGTGAAACTTTTATCCGACCATCCATTGCCGCCTTTAAGTTGTACAACTTTAACACATGACAGTCTTGTGAATTTTGTACAACCATCATACAACGGTTTCTCGCATCGCTTACAACCTCTCGAACATTTTGGGACAATCCTTAAGATCTTCTTCAAGCGCTTCGCAATCTCTTCGACTCGATCATAGTCACACGTCTACGTGCCGTTTGAAGCATAGGTCCTATTATCCCCGATTCAACATTCCGTTACTTTTCTCACCATGCAAATTCCAACATGTATAACTTCTATCAATTCCATACCGTATTAAATGCGACGTCAATGAACGCGTCGACCCGTTTCCCATAACAACCCAGCAAGGACACGTAATTCGACTCGGGTCTTTGGCGTGCCGCAAACTTAACGAATTCGATACCCTTTCTCGTAATCATCCGACAATCGACTCGACGCATCCAAGTCTTATCCATGTCTTAACTAAGCTAAACAAAAACAAATAATTAAGACACAAAACGGTATAATGCGTTTCGGTCAAAACGCAAAGTATACACGGAATGAATCCGGAGCAATAAAACGCAACGTATTCAAAATAATTCCAAAATATAGTATTCATTATTCAAGAACAAATATACTCTTCATCTACTACTTCACCCATGGTATTTTCAAGATTATTTTAAACATATTTGTTAGCATATTTAATAAATATGTCATTTTATTAATTATACATACCAATTGAATTGTATTCCTAAAACAAATTATCATTATTTTGAGATTGAAAATATGAAAATTTATAATATAGATAGAATATTAAAATTATGAAAAAAAAACATAAACATTACAAATATGTTAACTAATATTTATAATATCTCATCAGACAACGAAAAATTCACAGCTTCTAGAAGAATATTTAAGTATATACTATTAATTGAAAATTAAATTGTTTATCCAAAGAGAACAATAGCATAAAAATCAAAATTAGGATTTTCCAAACAATAAGAATAAAAGGAAAATAGATTGTATGATTCAAAATTAATTGCATATAAGAAGCACTTGCAGAAAAAGTTTAAACTTTTGATGTTCTGCCAGCAACTCTAATAAATATCGACTGCAAAAGTTACGACAAAAACAACAGCCATTTTCAATTAGGACTCAACAGCATATAAATTTACTAAAACTAAATGGTAATAAATAAAAAACGTAAACCCTTTACATTCTTACTCTAAGCTTGAATCTAATTATCAACCTTATCTCAAAGTAAAAAAAGAAAAAACTAAACAATACCTGTCAACTTTTGAGTTGGTTCCAATATTAGGAGAAACAACTATAACGAGAATGACTCTATTTTGGCATCTAAAAATTGGCTCCCAAATAATGCAATAGCTATGAGACAAAAAATAAAAAACAATAAGTTTTGGTTCATATAATTCAACAGACACTTTGTGGATGAGAATAAACCGAATTTGTGCAACTTTGTTAGCAATATTGTGTTGAAAAGATGATGAGAAACTCAAAAGTAGCATGCACTTTTTAGAAACAAATAATACATTGGTTAAGAAACTCATTCAACAAAGCAGAACAGAAGAAAACCAAGTTCATTTAGAAGAATGGTCCTGCAAATCTAAGATTGAAGCGAAACAGAACATGCAGGCAGGGAACACGAATGAGCAAACAAAGATTGAAGCGAAGCAGGAACATGCAGGGAATACGAATGAGCAAACAAAGATTGAAAAGAAACGAAACTTACGAGCAATGACGGAGTGCAACAATGGCGGCGAGAATGAGAGAAGACGAACACCAGGCGAGCGGAATGCAGGAGGAAACGATGGCGACAAACAAACGAGCGAGGCGGTTGTTGAATGAGAGAAAGCGAGGTAGGAACGAGAACGAGAGAGGCGAAGAAGAAATGAACAAATGAGGGCAAATTTCGTATTTAGGGAAATTAAATTTAATTATAAAACAACCTACGAAAGCGCTTTTAAAAGCGCTTTCTAAAGAGCGCTTATGAGGTAAAAAGCGCGTCCCCATATAAGCGCTTTAGAAAGCGCTTTCATAAGTCCACATGCGCTTTTCAAAAGCGCTTTCATAAAACCACCTATAAGGCGCTTTTCAAAAGCTTAGATTTTTCAAATGCCTATAAAAGCGCTTTTTGAAAAGCGCTTTCTTAAGGGAACCTATGAAAGCGCTTTTTTAAGCGAATTTTTTTAAAAACCTACGAAAGCGCTTTCTCTTAAAAGCGCTTTCGTAAATGCGCTGTCAAAACTAACTTTTGCGAAATGAACTTCCAGTTTAATATCTATACTACGTATATTCTATTCACACTCTCTTGCTTGATCTCTATATGTATCTTTCATTTTAATTAAATTTTAGTTTCCTTTCGTGACAATTATATTACAAAGGGATTAATATTATTAAAACAAAGAGTATAGCTCCTTAAATTTTTGTGAAGAAAATATTCGCTTGATATAGCACTACTCTAAATAAAATAATAAAATTGATTGAGATACGTGTTCACTAATTATTCACATTTTAAAGACTTTTATATTATATTTTTTGTCAACATAGATAAAGAATATGTTAAAATACATATTTAAAGAAATAACAAACTATAATACTATATAATTTGATTTTTTGTTAATCAATAATATAAAATCAAAATATTATGAGTTTTGCTCGCCATTTTTATAGCTAGCAGTATGCCAACTATTCTTTGGCTATATATTTATATATGTTGCTTTTATGAAGTAAATATATTATGTTGCTTTTGCAAATATATGCCCTGTTTCTACTTTGGTTTTAAACTCGTGTTGTCCTGTATGTCTAATAAATACTCATGTTGTCACGTATCTCTAATAATAACGAAATATTCATGTTGTCCTGTATCTCTAATAATCATGTGCCTTCTTATTTTCTTACACTATTATGCATCAATCAAATGGTGTTAAATTAATAATGATTGAGTTTTGCACGAAATGAAAAATAAATAACTTTATACTTATATGTTTTTTTGAGTAAATGTTTTGACTTACAACATTTTGTGGAAGGTATATTAGGTGAAGAAGGAGTAAAAGAATGTAAAGTTTTTAATAATAATAAATGTGGTAGGAAAGGAACGCTAACACTTTATGTATTTTCTCCTAAGAAATGGAAAGCATGTAACCTTTTCGAGGCCTTTGAATTTCTGCAACTGATCCTTTGGATTTTTGCAACTCTATCTACCAACGCAAAAATTAGTATGAATTATAAATAAAATTGGAATTAGTGCGAATTACAAATAAAATTTTACAAACCGACATAACATTGAAACTGAGAGAGTTTTATTAATCTTAACATGAAAGTATTTATTTTGTAACCATAATTTAAATATCATATATAGAATAGGTTTCGTATATAATATTTTCTGTAAAAGAAATATTCATATCCCCTTAAATAATTATTATAATTAAATGATAATTTATTATATTCAATTAATATATAATTTTTTTTATTATTCTTGAATAATAAGACAAATTGCTTTCAAAACAAATATATTTTTCAAATTAATTAGGTGATTTAATATATTGATCTTATTTTTTTAATATTAATAAATAAAACGGAAATGCTTGATATAGCGAAATGAACTACCAATTTAATATCTATACCACGTATATTCTATTCACACTCTCCTGCTTGATCTCTATATGTATCTTTCATTTTTATTAAATTTTAGTTTTCTTTCGTGACAATTATATATTACAAAGGGATTAATATTACTAAAACAAAGAGTATAGCTCGTTAAATTTTTGTGAAGAAAATATTCGCTTGATATAGCTCTACTCTAAATAAAATAATAAAATTGATTGAGATACGTGTTAGATAATTATTCACATTTTAATGACTTTTATATTATATTTTTTGTCAACATAGAATAAGAATATGTTAAATTACATATTTAAAGAAATAACAAACTATAATAGTATATAATTTGATTTTTTTTCGTAATCAATAATATAAAATCAAAATATTATGAGTTTTTGCTCTGCCATTTTTTATAGCTAGTAGGTATGCCAACTATTCTTTGGCTATACATTTATATATGTTGCTTTTATGAAGTAAATATACTATGTTGCTTTTACAAATATATGCCCTGTTTCTACTTTGGTTTTAAACTCGTGTCGTCCTGTATCTCTAATAAATATTCATGTTGTCACGTATCTCTAACAATAACGAAATATTCATGTTGTCCTGTATCTCTAATAATCATGTACCTTCTAATTTTCTTACACTATTATGCATCAATCAAATGGTGTTAAATTATAAATGATTGAGTTTTGCACGAAATGAAAAATAAATTACTTTATACTTATATGTTTTTTTTTAGTAAATGTTTTGACTTACAACATTTTGTCTAAGGTATATTAGTTGAAGAAGGAGTAAAAGAATGTAAAGTTTTTAATAATAATAAATGTGGTAGGAAAGGAACGCTAACACTTTATGTATTTGCTCCTAAGAAATGGAAAGCTTGTAACCTTTTCGGGGCGTTTGGATTTCAGCAACTGATCCTTTGGATTTTTGCAACTCTATCTGCCTGCGCAAAAATTAGTATGAATTATAAATAAAATTGGAATTAGTGTGAATTACAAATAAAATTTTACAAACCGACATAACATTGAAACTGAGAGAGTTTTATCAATCTTAACATGAAAGTATTTATTTTGTAACCACTATTTAAATATCATATATAGAATAGGTTTCGTATATAATATTTTGTTAAAAAAAAATATTCATATCCCCATAAATAATTATTATAATTAAATGATTATTTATTATATTCAATTAATATATAATTTTTATTATTATTCTTGAATAATAAGACAAGTTGCTTTCAAAACAAATATATTTTTCAAATTAATTAGGTGATTTAATATACTGGTCTTATTTTTTAATATTAATAAATAAAACGGAAATGCCTGATATAGCGAAATGAACTGCCAATTTAATATCTATACTACGTATATTCTATTCACAATCTCTTGCTTGATCTCTATATGTATCTTTCATTTTTATTAATTTTTTTGTTTTCTTTCCTGACAATTATATTACAAAGGGATTAATATTATTAAAACAAAGAGTATAGCTCGTTAAATTTTTGTGAAGAAAATATTCGCTTGATATAGCACTACTCTAAATAAAATAATAAAATTTATTGAGATACGTGTTCGCTAATTATTCTCATTTTAATGACTTTTATATTATATTTTTTGTCAACAAAGATAAAGAATATGTTAAAATACATATTTAAAGAAATAAAAAACTATAATACTATATAATTTGATTTTTTGTTAATCAATAATATAAAATCAAAATATTTTGAGTTTTTGCTCTGCCATTTTTTATAGCTAGCAGGTATGCCAACTATTCTTTGGCTATATATTTATATATGTTGCTTTTATGAAGTAAATATATTATGTTGCTTTTGCAAATATATGCCCTGTTTCTACTTTGGTTTTAAACTCGTGTTGTCCTGTATCTCTAATAAATACTTATGTTGTCACGTATCTCTAATACTAACGAAATATTCATGTTGTCCTGTATCTCTAATAATCATGTACCTTCTTATTTTCTTACACTATTATGCATCAATCAAATGGTGTTAAATTAATAATGATTGAGTTTTGCACGAAATGAAAAATAAATGTAATACCCTATATAATATACGCCTAGAATACACATTATGCACAGTATTTATTTGGTATTGATACAACATAAGGGCCTAATGGCGTCATTATATAAACATGTTCAAATATACAATACTTTTCTATACACATGTTATACAATTTTGCCAAAAAAAAATACTAAGATCTAAGCACAACATCTAGAGTTGTACAATATCCACAGCGGAAAAATCTCAGAATCAAAATCCTTCGAAACATCATCAAGTACCTGCTTGAATCTATAACCTGTAATAAACCTTAAAAACAACAATAATGGTGGGGTGAGATACTAATCTCAGTGGGTTCCCTATCCTATGTGTCCACTCAGCTCTACAGGGTTTCAAACCAATTCTAACTTAAGGCATATACATGGGAAGGAGACTTAAGTATGGGGAATTCTCGCATTGTATGGAAATGTACTCTTGAGTGAATCCACTCAAAATAATTAATCATTATCCGGATACAACAAACATTTTCCCCAATCTGGATCTACGTCTAGATCAAAGCCTTGGGTCACAAATGTTTGTATGATTCGACTTTCTTGTGGATATCAGGTTCCCCTATGGGACTCGAACCCACTTTTAAGAACCATCACTCATATGGGACTCGAACCCACTTTGAGTATTTATCACCGTATGGGACTCGAACCCACTTTGGTGTCCACGTCTCTATGGGACTCGAACCTACTTATGAGACAACCTCCTCTATGGGCTCAAACCATTTATGAGGTGCGAATCATGGATGCCACATTTCCAACTTTTACTTTACTTAAGTATCTCAATTGGAAAGTGCACAATCAAGGGAAGTTCCGAATACATGATTAAGTTCTATCATTCATCGTAATTATATCCATCAATCACTAGGTGATTCATTTTCACCAATCATTAGGTGGACTCATCCACCCAAATACTCATCACATAACCATACATGTTCCATACAAGCATATAAATCCATTATCAATCGACTACTCGTCCGTAGTACACACTACGTTACTATTACGTCCAAGCATCGACTACTCAATCATTTTCATATCCTATATTATGTTTCTATTCCATTCACCTAGTTTGTCCCTAGGTTTTCTCACTTATCATCATAGGATTTTATTCATATTATTTCATAGCAAACACAAGTATATAATTATAGTGTAATTCATTTCATTCATCATGATATAATCCATAAAATGCATAATATAATATTAATATATAATTTTATTAAACTTCAACAAGAGAGATGTAGCCTAATGGTAAGGAGGAGGTGCTATGACTAAGAGGTCTAGGGTTCAATACTTGGTGAGCGATGTTCTTGTCAAATTCCAAACAGGCCAACGAAAAAGAATATCTCTTGAAATTTCCAAACAAGTCCACGAAAGAGAATAAAATAACATTTTACATGGACTCAATAAATACATTACATGATGAAGTGGTATGGTGTTTGATCCGTAACAGGGAGATCTCGGGTTCAATTCCTACCAGGTGTTCCTAAGCATTTTTTTTGTTTTGTTTCTTTCTTTCAACGATTAAAACCAGAATTATACAAGGAAATAACCAATTGATTGAAGGATGGGAACAGTAACTAAGTATTCAACTACCAGTAGGTATTTATCAAGGAAATAACCAATTCTTGATGCATTCAACTCATTATATCCTAACTCTAAACATCTCCAATCATTCTAAACTTCCCCAAAATCATAGCAACAACAACAATAATTCAAAACCTATAGTAAATAATATGGTTCACAATCACGTCAACACAACCAAATTAAACTTGAATACATGAAATCCACAAACAACAACAATCATCTACACCATATCATGATTTTAACACAACAACAACATCATAAAACCAAGATAAAGTAACTAATAACATGTTCATAAAAATATAACCAAACCTTAGTTTTCTCTAGAAATTTTCTAACTAGAACCCACCTTGTTTTAAGAAGATTTGGTGGAGAAGATGAGATGGTTAGGTGGTGATGAAAATGAAGGTGGACCACCCTTGCCCATGGCTCTTCTTCCTCCGCTCTTTCTTTCCCTTTCCCTCGTTCTCTCTCTATTACTCCATTTGTTTTTTTTATAACAAGACCAAAATGAAAAAGGGGTTGTTGGAATGAGTGGATAGAAAAAGAGTGATAGAAGTATATGGGTAGGATTTTAAGTTGGTAGGGAAAAATATCTAAATGATATTTATTTAATAATATTTCCTAATACTAGAGCAATTGACCAATAATTAATGTTACTAAAATGTTCCACCGGGTATTAAATAATAAAAGTCAGTCTCTTTTAAAAATGTTTAATCTCTTTCGAGTTCACTAATTACTCTATTGGTTAAAACTAGCAACAACTGACAACTAATAGAGTATTTAGGAACTCGATTTATCAATGACAATCTTTAGAGTACTTAAGGGTATACGGATATTACATTCTCCCCTTAAATTTAAATTAGTCCCAATCCAAAAGGAAAAGGAAGTTCCACACATCCCTGTCTCATGTCAATACTTGAATTTGCTTCCTGTTTAATCCTCTAACATGCTCAAATTGAAATTATCCTTACTAGAAAATTTCACTCATTCATGAATATTCAAATCTCCTTGAACTTAAACATATCCTTATTTACAGACTTCGATTAATTTATAACCTCTTTATGCTCAAATCATATGACATGCTACTCTAAACTGCTTGTCACTGATCTGATATGGGACTACTAGTTATTCTCCCTTGAATTGAGTTAACCAAAATCCATCATTACCACATTTTACCCTGATTGGATAGTCCATACTCGCTCAAAACTTCATGCAATACCTTATTGAACTATTTTCCAATGTTTCAAGTCTCGTAACAATCAGATTCTGATTCTTGAATTATGGTGGAAACAAGTATCTCTTATTTTAACACATGAAGAAACATGAAATCGATAAGAATCATGCATAGACTATCAAGATAAAACCTTATCAGTATCACTTGACTTAATACCACATGCGACAATCATATATATATATATATACATATATATACACTTGGTGTTCTACTTTTCTCGCACTAGTCCCACATGATAAAAACACCTTGCATGAGATTATCTTACGTCCATTTCTACGAGTAGTTACCTTTCTAATCCTCTAGGAAATTTCACGAGTTCTCCTATCCAATAATATTTATTGTTATGAACATCATGGAACACAGGATTCATAAGTACTCTTGACTAGCTTATAAATCTTCATAGGAAATTCCATTTTCATCTGAATAACTACTTTGCTAAAATAGTACCGAGAACTTTAGCAACATTCCTAGGTAGAACAACTCCTTGTCGATACAAAAGTGAAGAATAGAATTAACGTCTGTCAAAAGGCAGGTACACTGAAATCACACAACTACGACTGAACTTTTAGAAATATTATATATCGGTTGCTCTTAATCCAACTTAAACTAAAAATACCCAACTCTTGTTGATATATTATATATCCACGTCAGGTTCTAATCTACTTTCTACTCGACAGAACCTCTAACAATTGACAAAATAATCCCATCAAATAACTTTAAGTCATCAACTAGGCAACACTCCAAAATAACCCTAACCAATCTAAGATACAATTGGAAGTCCCCAACATCACTCACATGGTTAAACAACTCAGTTACTCATCCGGGATAATAAGGTACTTCATAACCAATTCATCCATCTTGATCGTTCTACTTCATCCCATGGAAAAATAATTCAAGCTCTCATCCTTGTTCATAACCAATCTGATTTACATGATTAACTTTCGAAAGTCCTCATTTCCAACCTCTTATGGACTAATAAACCACAATTATTGTAGTATGGTGGGGTATCATTATATACGTCAACTCCTCTATTATGGGGTTTACGTCTGGGGTTATATATATCCGAAGGAATCATCCAATTTCATACTCTAACTATCTACTTATATCTTACAAATACATTATCAAGATACAGAACTAATCCCCCCGAATTCACTACCCAGTAAGTCTCATCCAGCTTCACTTCTTATGACTCCATTAATAATAATAGTAATTTTCCTAAAACCTACTCACATTGAGTATGGTTTCACAAGGTTGGCTCCCCATATTTCAAACTTCTTTGTCATTTCAATAGATGATCAATTATGTAATGCACCTTCAGAATTCAAATTTCAACACTATTAATCTAACTTGCATTAATTGCAACATCGTTCTTAAGCTCTTACATCCACAACGGTATACCAAAAGGGATTTGGAATACTCCTAGTTCCAACAAGGTGTACATATAATACTCAGTGATCATCCAATCTAACCGCTATTTAGGAAGATAAACAACAACTAAATTTTCAACAAGTCACTTATATTTTTGTTGACCAATAGTATGCACTCAAGTTGAACCTTGACATTCCTACACACTTCACCACACGAGAACTACTTAAATGCACTACTCATAACTCCACTTTTATAAAATAATCTCAAAGTCACTCAATACATTTTGTTCCATGACTCATTATTAGTTTTTTATTCAAACTTGGCCAGTCCCCAGTTACATACCACATACTTAAATTCTACAGAACACCATCTCAACAGTTCAACTAAAGAGTTTGATACTCCACAACTTACTAAACCACAATATATAACAAACATACATATTAGTAACTAAGATACTACCAACATATGCTTTCTTAATACCAAGGTATAACTATCTGTTTCACCTCATACTCTAGAAATATTCGTATATTAAAAATCGTCAACTCCGCACTCCTATCAACACATCAATAAAACCTTTATGATTCCATTATGCTTTTTTTAATGCACCCCCTCAGGGTAGTTATATTATAAGATTTACTCTAGCCTCAAATTATGCGTCTGCCCTTCCTTCTAAGGTAATCCTTCCATCTTCCATTGTAGAACCATTCTACCAAAATTCCTTAAACCTGAAATACTTACTCTCACTCCCAACACGAATCTTTTTCAACTGCTCTTCATCCAACTCAAAATCTCCACAATAGTCTAACACTGACATTGAATTTCTAATGCATTATCCAAATCACAATTTTATTTCCAAAACTGGCTACCCTGGTCTATCTTACACTCTTCGCCTGATGGAACTATGCCCTGCTTGGAATTATGAAATCATGATCTCAAGTTCCTTTGCATATTACACCACTGTCTTAGTCCTTCAACAAACTTCACTAAACTCCAATACCTCTCAAACCTTCAACCGTTCTGAAAGCACCATTCCGAATATATTCCTAAATTACTCCAATTATTCCAAGATATTCTAGTGATCTTAGAAGTTAAAACACCGATGCGCTACCTCACTCCCAGACCTAGTGGCATACGCTCGACAAAACATTATTTTTCCTCACTATATGGAATCACTTGGAACGCATGTCCATACCACTAGTCAATCCAGTTCCACAACAGGCTCATTCATTTATCAAAACTCTTACAAACATCTGATAGAATTCCTTAACTTCTCAACTCCTTTATCACTACAAGATAACTTAAACCATATACCATATTTTACTTCCTTATTACCTGAAGCACAACTCTTACTACAACTTTACCTAAGCTCACTCGTCCTCCTACTTTCAAACTCCTGATTTGGACATACTACCAATGCACAATCTCTACTACCAAAACACCAGTCATTCTAGACTTTGGAGTACTTGTGGTCGCTCATCCACGATCCCACTTGCAAGGCATATATGATTAGGTTGGTCAGGCCCAATACTATATACTATGACATTAAGAATCATGTTGGCAAGACACACTTATGAGGCAAGAATTGGTTTACTTGTGATGTTTCAAGGCTGGGTCGAGAATCACCTACTCTGATACCAACTGTAATACCCTATATAATATACGCCTAGGATACACATTATACACAGTATTTATTTGGTATTGATACAACATATGGGCCTAATGGCGTCATTATATAAACATGTTCAAATATACAATACTTTTCTATACACATGTTATACAATTTTGCCAAAAAAAAATACTAAGATCTAAGCACAACATCTAGAGTTGTACAATATCCACAGCAGAAAAATCTCAGAATCAAAATCCTTCGAAACATCATCAAGTACCTGCTTGAATCTATAACCTGTAATAAACCTGAAAAACAACAATAATAGTGGGGTGAGATACTAATCTCAGTGGGTTCCCTATCCTATGTGTCCACTCAACTCTACAGGGTTTCAAACCAATTCTAACTTAAGGCATATACATGGGAAGGAGACTTAAGTATGGAGAATTCTCGCATTGTATCGAAATGTACTCTTGAGTGAATCCACTCAAAATAATTAATCATTATCCGGATACAACAAACATTTTTCCCCAATCTGGATCTACGTCTAGATCAAAGCCTTGGGTCACAAATGTTTGTATGATTCGACTTTCTTGTGGATATCAGGTTCCCCTATGGGACTCGAACCCACTTTTAAGAACCATCACTCGTATGGGACTCGAACCCACTTTGAGTATTTATCACCGTATGGGACTCGAACCCACTTTGAGTATTTATCACCGTATGGGACTCGAACCCACTTTGGTGTCCACATCTCTATGGGACTCAAACCTACTTATGAGACAACCTCCTCTATGGGCTCAAACCATTTATGAGGTGCGAATCATGGATGCCACATTTCCAACTTTTACTTTACTTAAGTATCTCAATTGGAAAGTGCACAATCAAGGGAAGTTCCGAATACATGATTAAGTTCTATCATTCATCGTAATTATATCCATCAATCACTAGGTGATTCATACCAGGTTCAATTCCTACCAGGGAGATCTCGGGTTCAATTCCTACCAGGTCTTGCTAAGCATTTTTTTTGTTTTGTTTCTTTCTTTCAACGATTAAAACCAGAATTATACAAGGAAATAACCAATTGATTGAAGGATGGGAACAGTAACTAAGTATTCAACTACCAGTAGGTATTTATCAAGGAAATAACCAATTCTTGATGCATTCAACTCATTATATCCCAACTCTAAACATCTCCAATCATTCTAAACTTCCCGAAAATCATAGCAACAACAATAATAATTCAAAACCTATAGTAAATAATATGGTTCACAATCACATCAACACAACCAAATTAAACTTGAATACATGAAATCCACAAACAACAACAATCATCTACACCATATCATGATTTTAACACAACAACAACATCATAAAACCAAGATAAAGTAACTAATAACATGTTCATAAAAATATAACCAAACCTTAGTTTTCTCTAGAAATTTTCTAACTAGAACCCACCTTGTTTTAAGAAGAGATGGTTAGGTGGTGATGAAAATGAAGGTGGACCACCCTTGCCCATGGCTCTTCTTCCTCCATTCTTTCTTTCCCTTTCCCTCGTTCTCTCTCTATTACTCCATTTGTTTTTTTTATAACAAGACCAAAATGAAAAAGGGGTTGTTGGAATGAGTGGATAGAAAAAGAGTGATAGAAGTATATGGCTAGGATTTTAATTTGGTAGGGAAAAATATCTAAATAATATTTATTTAATAATATTTCCTACTACTAGAGAAATTGACCAATAATTAATGTTACTAAAATGCTCCACCGGGTATTAAATATTAAAAGTCAGTCTCTTTTAAAAATGTTTAATCTCTTTCGAATTCACTAATTACTCTATTGGTTAAAACTAGCAACAACTGACAACTAATAGAGTATTTAGGAACTCAGTTTGTCCCAACTGACAATCTTTAGAGTACTTAAGGGTATACGGGATATTACAATAGATTACTTTATACTTATATGTTTTTTTGAGTAAATGTTTTGACTTACAACATTTTGTCTAAGGTATATTAGGTGAAGAAGGGGTAAAAGAATGTAAAGTTTTTAATAATAAAAAATGTGGTAGGAAAGGAACGCTAACACGTATTTGCTCCTAAGAAGAGATATTTGTTTCGGTACTACATATTATTTCTCATTTATTGTTATTTTTTCCTGCGGAATGGATAGCATGTAACCTTTTCGAGGCCTTTGGATTTCTGTAACTGAGCCTTTGGATTTCTGCAACTCTATCTACCTGCGCGAAAATTAGTATGAATTATAAATAAAATTGGAATTAGTGCGAATTACAAATAAAATTTTACAAACCGACATAACATTGAAACTGAGAGAGTTTTATCAATCTTAACATGAAAGTATTTATTTTGTAACCACTATTTAAATATCATATATAGAATAGGTTTCGTATATAATATTTTCTGTAAAAAAAATATTCATATCCCCTTAAATAATTATTATAATTAAATGATTATTTATTATATTCAATTAATATATAATTTTTTTTATTATTCTTGAATAATAAGACAAGTTGCTTTCAAAACAAATATATTTTTCAAATTAATTAGGTGATTTAATATACTGGTCTTATTTTTTTAATATTAATAAATAAAACGGAAATGCTTGATGTAGCGAAATGAACTGTTAGTTTAATATCTATACTACGGATATTCTATTCACACATTCTTGCTTGATCTCTATATGTATCTTTCGTTTTTATTAAACTTTAGTTTTCTTTTATGACAATTATATTACAAAGGAATTAATATTATTAAAACAAAGAGTATAGTTCGTTAAATTTTTGGGAAGAAAATCTTCGCTTGATATAGCACTACTCTAAATAAAATAATAAAATTGATTGAGATACGTGTTCGCTAATTATTCACATTTTAATGACTTTTATATTATATTTTTTATCAACAAAGATAAAAAAAATATGTTAAAATACATATTTAAAAAATTACAAACTATAATACTATATAATTTGATTTTTTGTTAATCAATAATATAAAATCAAAATATTATGAGTTTTTCCTCTGCCATTTTTTATAGCTAGCAGGTATGCCAACTATTCTTTGGCAATATATTTATATATGTTTTGCTTTATGAAGTAAATATATTATGTTGCTTTTGCAAATATATGCCCTGTTTCTGCTATGGTTTTAAACTCATGTTGTCCTGAATCTCTAATAAATACTCATGTTGTCATGTATCTCTAATAATCACGAAATATTCATGTTTTCCTTTATCTCTAATAATCATGTACCTTCTTATTTTCTTACACTATTATGCATCAATCAAATGGTGTTAAATTATAAATGATTGAGTTTTGCATGAAATGAAAAATAGATTACTTTATACTTATATATTTTTTTGAGTAAATATTTTGACTTACAACATTTTGTCTAAGGTATATTAGGTGAAGAAGGAGTAAAAGAATGTAAAGTTTTTAATAATAAAAAATTTGGTAGGAAAGTAACGCTAACACTTTATCTATTTGCTCCTAAGAAATGGAAAGCAGGTAACCTTTTCGAGGCCTTTGGATTTCTCCAACTGAGCCTTTGGATTTCTGCAACTCTATCTACCTGCGCGAAAATTAGTATGAATTATAAATAAAATTGGAATCAGTGTGAATTACAAATAAAATTTTACAAACCGACATAACATTGAAACTGGAGAGTTTTATCAATCTTAACATGAAAGTATTTATTTTGTAACCACTATTTAAATATCATATATAGAATAGGTTTGGTACATAATATTTTCTGTAAAAAAAATATTCATATCCCCTTAAATAATTATTATAATCAAATGATTATTTATTATATTCAATTAATATATAATGTTTTTTATTATTCTTGAATAATAAGACAAGTTGCTTAAAAAACAAATATATTTTTGAAATTAATTAGGTGATTGATTATACTGATCTTATTTTTTAAATATTAATAAATAAAACGGAAATGTTTGATATAGCGAAATGAACTGCCAGTTTAATATCTATACTACCGATATTCTATTCACACTCTCTAGCTTGATCTCTATATGTATCTTTCGTTTTTATTAAATTTTAGTTTTCTTTCGAGACAATTATATTACAAAGGGAATAATATTATTAAAACAAAGAGTATAGTTCGTTAAATTTTTGTGAAGAAAATATTCGCTTGATATAACACTACCCTAAATAAAATAATAAAATTTATTGAGATACGTGTTCGCTAATTATTTACATTTTAATGACTTTTATATTATATTTTTTATCAACAAAGATAAAAAAAATATTTTAAAATACATATTTAAAGAAATAACAAACTATAATCCTATATAATTTGATTTTTTGTTAATCAATAATATAAAATCAAAATATTATGAGTTTTTGCTCTGCCATTTTTTATAGCTAGCAGGTATGCCAACTATTCTTTGGCAATAAATTTATATATGTTGCTTTTATGAAGTAAATATATTATGTTGCTTTTGCAAATATATGTCATGTTTCTGCTATGGTTTTAAACTCGTGTTGTCCTGTATCTCTAATAAATACTCATGTTGTCATGTATCTCTAATAATCACGAAATACTCATGTTGTCCTGTATCTCTAATAATCATGTACCATCTTATTTTCTTACACTATTATGCATTAATCGAATAGTGTTAAATTATAAATGAATGAGTTTTGCACGAAATGAAAAATAGATTACGTTATACTTATATGTTTTTCTTGAGTAAATGTTTTGACTTACAACATTTTGACTAAAGTATATTAGGTAAAGAAGGAGTAAAAGAATGTAAAGTTTTTAATAATAAAAAATGTGGTAGGAAAGGAACGCAAACACATTATGTATTTGTTCCTAAGAAGAAATTTTTCTTTGGGTACTACATATTATTTCTCATTTATTGTTATTTTTTCCTGCAAAATGGAAAGCATGTAACCTTTTCATGGGCCTTCGGATTTCTGCAAGTGAGCCTTTGGATATCTGCAACTCTATCTACCTGCCCGAAAATTAGTATGAATTATAAATAAAATTGGAATTAGTGTGAATTACAAATAAAATTTTATAAAGCGACATAACATTGAAACTGGGAGAGTTTTATCAATCTTAACATGGAAGTGTTTATTTTGTAACCACTATTTAAATATCATATATAGAATAGGTTTGGTATATAATATTTTCTGTAAAACAAATATTCATATCCCCTTAAATAGTTATTATAATTAAATGATTATTTATTATATTCAATTAATATAAAAAAAATTTATTATTCTTGAATAATAAGACAACTTGCTTTCAAAATAAATATATTTTTCAAATTAATTAGGCGATTTAATATACTGATCTTATTTTTTTAATATTAATAAATAAAACAGAAATGCTTGATATAGCGAAATGAACTTCCAGTTTAATATCTATGCTACGGATATTTTATTCACACTCTCTTGCTTGATCAATATATGTATCTTTCGTTTTTATTAAATTTTAGTTTTCTTTCGTGACAATTACATTACAAAGGGATTAATATTATTAAAACAAAGAGTATAGTTCGTTAATTTTTTGTGAATAAAATATTCGTTTGATATAGCACTACTCTAAATAAAATAATAAAATTGATTGAGATACATGTTCGCTAATTATTCACATTTTAATGACTTTTATATTATATTTTTTATCAACAAAGATAAAGAATATGTTAAAATACATATTTAAAAAAATAACAAACTATAATACTATATAAGTTGATTCTTTGTTAATCAATAATATAAAATCAAAATAAGTTGATTCTTTGTTAATCAATAATATAAAATCAAAATATTATGAGTTTTTGCTCTGCCATTTTTATAGCTAGCAGGTATGCCAACTATTCTTTAGCAATATATTTATATATGTTGCTTTTATGAAGTAAATATATTATGTTGTTGTTGCAAATATATGTCCTGTTACTGCTATGGTTTTAAACTCATGTTGTCCTTTATCTCTAATAAATACTCATGTTGTCACCTATCTCGAATAATCACGAAATACTCATGTTGTCGTGTATCTCTAATAATCATGTACCTTCTTATTTTCTTACACTATTATGCAACAATAAAATGGTGTTAAATTATAAATGATTGAGTTTTGCGCGCAATGAAAAATAGATTACTTAAACTTATATGTTTTTCTTGAGTAAATGTTTTGACTTACAACATTTTGACTAAAGTATATTAGGTGAAGAAGGAGTAAAAGAATGTAAAGTTTTTAATAATAAAAAATGTGGTAGATAAGAAACGCTAACACTTTATGTATTTGCTTCTAAGAAGTGATTTTTCTTTGGGTACTGATTTTTCTTTGGTACTTCATATTATTTCTCATTTGTTGTTATTTTTTCCTGCAGAATGGAAATCCTGTAACCTTTTCGAGGGCCTTTGGATTTCTGAGCCTTCGGATTTCTACAACTCTATCTACTTGCGCGAAAATTAGTATGAATTATAAATAAAATTGGAATTAGTGTGAATTACAAATAAAATTTTACTAACCGATATAACATTGAAACAAGGAGAGTTTTATCAATCTTAACATGGAAGTATTTATTTTGTAACCACTATTTCAATATCATATATAGAATAGGTTTAGTATATAATATTTTCTGTAAAACAAATATTAATATCCCCTTAAATAATTATTATAATTAAATGATTATTTATTATATTCAATTAATATATATATATATATATATATATATATATATATATATATATATATATATAAAATTTATTATTCTTGAATAATAAGACAACTTGCTTTCAAAACAAATATATTTTTCAAATTAATTAGGTGATTTAATATACTAATCTTATTTTTTTTAATATTAATAAATAAAACGGAAATGCTTGATATAGCGAAATGAACTTCCAATTTAATATCTATACTACATATATTCACACTCTCTTGCTTGATCTCTATATGTATCTTTCATTTTTATTAAATTTTAGTTTTCTTTCGTGACAATTATATTACGAAGGGATTAATATTATTAAAACAAAGAGTATAGTTTGTTAAATTTTTGTGAAGAAAATATTCGCTTGATATAGCATTACTCTAAATAAAATAATAAAACTGATTGAGATACGTGTTCGTTAATTATTCACATTTTAATGTCTTTTATATTATATTTTTTATCAACAAAGATAAAGAATATGTTAACATATATATTTAAAGAAATAACAAACTATCATACTATATAATTTGATTTTTTGTTAATTATTAATATAAAATCAAAATATTATGAGATTTTGCTCTGCCTTTTTTTATAGCTAGCAGGTATGCCGACTATTCTATGGCAATATATTTATATATGTTGCTTTTATGAAGTAAATATATTATGTTGCTTTTGCAAATATCTGTCCTGTTTCTGCTATGGTTTTAAACTCATGTTGTCCTGTATCTCTAATAAATACTCATGTTGTCACGTATCTCTAATAATCACGAAATACTCATGATGTCTTGTATCTCTAATAATCATGTACCTTCTTATTTTCTTACACTATTATGCATCAATCAAATGGTGTTAAATTATAAATGATTGAGTTTTGCACGAAATGAAAAGTAGATTACTTTATACTTATATGTTTTTCTTGAGTAAATGTTTTGACTTACAACATTTTGACTAAAGAATATTAGGTGAAGAAGGAGTAAAAGAATGTAAAGTTTTTAATGCTTTAATATATAAGAACTACAATTTTATTTTTCAACCAGCATTCCTCAATTAAGCCATGTCACATGAAAATTAAGTTCAAATACTCCATCTTAGAGTATGTTTGGTTTTGGTTTAATTTTCTAGACTTCGTTTTCTCTTTTCATGTGTGCAAAGGCAGCAACACATCGTAGTAAACCCCACCCGGCAACTACTAATTTGGGAGAAAATTGTATAGTATACAAAATAGTGAACGAAAGACCTGCCTTGATATGTAGAGAATTTGGCCATGAAATACTATATAGAAAGAAACAACATAGCATAATAATTGTAGCATAATCTATATTCAGAAACCCACTGACTGCCACTACCATAAGAAATTCATAAGTTTCTTAATTAAGCAGATAAGATGGACAGAATTACCTTTAGTAGGTCAAACACCTTCTCTGCAATATATTTCTGCTGAAGAGTGGCACCTTTCTGTTGTACTTTATCAGGATGAATGCACAAAGTAACTTTCCTATAACCTTTCTTAACAGTAGTGGCTGTAATCAAATTAGTTAAATCTATCGGCTGCCAACCACATTCAGGCCACAATACCTGATCATCATTCATGGAGGAAACAAATTAATATGATTGACACGTTCTCCAGTTAAGAAATAGTTCACACAAATTCTATAACAATAACCGTAACACTAACACTGATGTTACACAAAACTAAGGCACTGAATTGGCTCATTCAAACACCAATGCATGGTCCATGAAGATTACTGTCCACCACTGGACCACTTGTAATATGTTTTGGATATATTTCTGTTTTGTCCACTTGCAATATTTAACTCTTAAATACCATACCAAGCAAATGTAACAAGTATACTATATAAGGACCAAACAGAATTTCGTATATTCATGTGGTTTGAGAGTGTTTCACTTAGATAGTCAAATACACTTGGGGAAAGATTAAATATAATTCATGATAAATCGTAAAAACCAACCTGACTAATGAATCGGTTAAAAAAATAGTTTTGGAGAGCTTGGTGTGTGGATTGATTCGTGCAAAGCCTTGGTTGTTTTAAGATTGAATATTTCAATAATTCAGAATTGCTGCAAGCATATATTAACAATGAATGTGATTAAAACATGAACACTATATTTCACCTATATTTCTTCATTCCTCATCACATTATAACATATAAACAGTGAGACACGAGAATAAGGGAGGTTCGAATGTTACCAAATCGTAGCTTTGAGCAAAAGATTGCTTTCGTCGAAATGTTGAAATATGACTGTTGTTGAAGCGTGTTGATGTGCGCTTGATGGAGGTCAGGGCGACGGGTCGAGCAAGGAGGAGGAAGTACTGTGTGTTGATGTCTGGGGTTATGAGCTTTGAGAGGGAGAAAGTTTATAGAGGAAGATATTTGTGGGTATCGGTTCAATGAGAGGGAGTATTTGCAATCTGAGAAGGAAGCTGGGAGAGGGAACGATAGTTTTCGGTGGAGGGTGCGAAGAAGGGTGAGGCAGATAGAATAGAAAACGATGGAAGCTGGTGATGGCAGAGACAGAAGGGAGAAGGAAACGAAGGGAAGGAGAAGACGGCGAAGTAAGGAAGTTGGTGATGGCAGAGACGGAACGCAGAAGGAAACGAAGGGAAAGAGAAAAAGATTTGGTTTTCAGGGGTTTAGGGATTTTGTTTTCAGAGGGAATATTATATATTTTTTAATTTTAATTTTAAATGGCCTAAGCCAGCGCTTTTGAAAAGCGCTGTCTAATATTCCCCTTTAGCAGCGCTTTTACATGGCCTTTAGCAACGCTTTTGAAAAGCGTTGTCTAAGATGGTCCTATAGCAGCACTTTTTATAAGCGCTGTCTAAGGTTCCCCTTTTAGCAGCGCTTTATACATGGCCTTTAGCAACGCTTTTACACATTTTTGTTTATAATTTCCGTGTTTTTTTTTAATTTAACTTATAGCAGCGCTTTTGGGGAAAAGTGTTGTCTAAGGTGCGCTGCCTAAAACCCTTAGCATCACTACCCGTGGACTTCCAATTGCGCCAGTTGATACTACTATTTCATTCTTCATTTTGGAGTTTATTTCTTTTTTCTACTTAAGGTGAATCGTGTTTCCATAATATTACTTACTACTCTAATATTATGTATATCATAGCTTCTATGGAAATGCTTTTGTTGCAGTGTGTTACAATGTATATCGAAGCCTCCAGGTATTTTCATGTTACTAAGTGTGTTATAGTGTGTTACGAAGTACATACACTCATGAGAGAATAGTGTATGAGAGACATAGAAGTTGGTGCCAACTTTGATTGAGTTGCAATATTAATTAGTCCCACATCGGTTTTTACAGAGATAAGATAAAATAAGGCTTTATAAAGGCAACACACATTTATCAATAAATTGAAAACTGCACGAGTAAATGGGCTACTAAACCAACAAAAATGGGCATAGGCCCTATTGTGATATTTTTATATTTTAAAAAATAATTATAAACAAAATTAATAAATATAATTTAAGAAAACGTAAATAAATATTAATAAATAAATAAATAATAAAAAAATAAATAATAAAGGAATGTCATGTGGATTTAAAAAATAATAAAAATTTTAAAATATGCCATGTGGAATGCCATGCTGGCAAAATTAAATGAATTTTTGGTGAAATTTGACACTAAGGGTCGAAGGGATAGAATATAGGTATTACGAGGTGGCGATCAAAAAAAATTCTTTTACAAGGGGCTAAAGCGAATTTCGCTAAAATTGTAGAGGATGGGGTGTTGTATATTTAACCTAAAAATTTAAAAGCGTTTTATTTTTAGGTTGATTTTAAAAATAAAAAAAACTATGATTTATAAAGATCCTGAACATGTGCTTGTGTGTTCTCTAGAAATCTTGGAATATTGGTCAATGGTTTTCTGACTTAAGAGATCAACATCCAAAAGTGTTCGAAGCAAGGTGACACCTTAGATCTATGCTTGTGATAGAATGGCTAAATGGGTTTTTCTTAGTGCATGGGTTTATAACCTTTCTATGAATTTAGAGTGAGTTCTTAGATCTCAATATCTCACATCTCCAATATCCAAATGATAGTATTATTTTGAAAATGATTTGTTTAGATAATCTCTTGTCAATTAAAATTATTCTTAGGGATCTTGAGCTTGCCTCAGTTCTTTGAGTGAATTTTGTGAAGAGTGGTCTCATTGGGGTTAAGGTGGATCCTTCCTTTTTGGACTTCGCAGTTAATTTTCTCCACTACAAGTCATAATCCCTCCCCTTTAAAGTATCTTGGGTTATCGGTGGGACCTTTCTCATAGTGACTCTACATGGGAAACTTTAATTTATTTTTTCTAGAAGGTTATGCTTTTGGAGGCATCAATACCTTAGCATGAGGGTTGAGTGATTCTTCTTAACTCTGTTCTCAATACTATTCTTATCTTCTTAGTGTTCCTTCTGAAAAAATTTGTTAAGGTTTGGAC
This sequence comes from Vicia sativa, assembly GCA_021764765.1. Classification (NCBI taxonomy): domain Eukaryota; kingdom Viridiplantae; phylum Streptophyta; class Magnoliopsida; order Fabales; family Fabaceae; genus Vicia; species Vicia sativa. The sequence goes on from CM038796.1 coordinate 163,869,991, forward strand.
GAAGATTATCATTATCCAAATGAAGTTCTTCTCAGACGGGTTAAATTAGACTCTAAGATTGTTTGGCTTAAATGGAAAAATATGTGTAACCCTAAATATAAGAGGGACATTTGGGAATTTGGGATCTTTGTGTGGTTAGTCTGGCCATTTTTGAAAGTGGGTTTGAAGACTCATTTCACGTGCCTTAGGAATTTGACTTGATATCTTATCTTCTAGATATTAAACTTAAGTGTTCTCCTACCTTTAGGGGGGTCGGATGGGTTTCGCTTTGTCACAACCTAATGGAAATGGGTGTCTCTCATAGGATAGAAAATTGAGGATTATTCTAATTAATTTATTAGATCAATCATTTAAACCACCTTTTTGAAAGCATGTGTTTCCTCCGCCCCCATCCCCTTTGTTGTTAGGTTTACTAGGCTCTTCACTATTTCTAACCAAAAGAATTGGGTAGTTGGTCGGATTTTGGTTTTGGTGGATGGTATTTTCACTTGAGATTTGAAGTGGAAAAGATCACTATTTGTTTATCAAGAGAAGATGGTCCAAAAATTGTTTTAAACCATTCAGGATGTGACATTCTCACTAGAACCTAATAGGTGGTGTTGGTGTCACTCAAATGAGCCTTGTTTAGTACTTCTTCGACCGATCATAAGAATTTGGTTCTTTCTTGTCTCACATAGTTGAGCATCCTTTAAAGTAAATGTTTTCTCCTAGCCACTTCTTCAAGAGAAACTCTCTACTAGAGATAATTTGTTTCAGTGTAGGGTGTTGGTGGACCTGAGTGAGTATTTTGTCCAATGTGTAGGAGAGACTCAGAGTCAATTACTCATTTGTTTGTGTCTTACGACCTGAACATGTTGATTTGGTATGAGGCTTTTAGGAGGCTAATAAGCGTGATGTTTCTTCTTCCTATAGATCTTATTTTTATTTTCTTAATTATTAGATTATTTGATGGTATATCTAGGATGAAGGGTGGCTTGGTTATGATTTGATATTCAGTGGTTTGATCGATTTGGAAATCTCAAAATAATATTTTCTTTTTAGGAGGTTCTACCAAAATAAAGGATGTAGAAGATAAAAGTATATTCATAGCTTAGAAGTGGTATTTTGGTAGGCATGCGGGAAACTCTTGTGTCTTTTCTATTTGGCTTAAGAAACCATATTCTTTATCTGAGCTAATTGAGGAGATAATATCTTAAACCTTGTAGTTGTGAGTTCTTGGCGGTACCTAAGAAAGTAACTTTTTGTGTCGATGGTGATTTCGTACAACTCAAATCTAGTTTGTCTTAACTAAGGGAATATTTACTATAATTTTTTTGACAATCTATTGTGTGGATTGAGTGTGATTTTTTTGTATTTTTGTATTTTTTTTACTTGATTTTTTTCTTGTAGGGTCTTCGTCGTTGGTTACTTTTCATATCTAAATCGATGTCTATTGTACTTTACAATCTAAAAATCGTTGTATGTCTCATTTATATATTATATACTATTTGTGTTTAAAAAAAAAAATTATGTGATCCCATACCTGACATTTATATAACTTTTCCTCATTTATCTCACTATTGTATTGACGATTAAGTTAAATTGAATATGATCATAAATATCAATAATGCAAAATAGAAAAAACCAACGAATAAATCAAATCATTAAACAAAATAAAAAGGAATTTTAATTACTATGGTGACAAAAAAAATTCTTTTCCATAATTTGACAGCACTTTTAACACCATTTGCTATTATACTAAACAATCTCACCTTTTCCTCTTTACACCTCACACTCTTTGCTACAAAAAAGAAACCCAGTATGTACACAATGCAAGAAAAAGACAATAGAAAATTATGTTGAAACCTTTTCTAATATTGTTAACTTCCAAAGAAAAATATATTATAATTGTTAATTGTGTTTGTTTTTAAAATTAATATGTACAATACCATATATGATACGTGAATCATTATAATTTGACGTTCAAATTTTTCATTAATAGCATTGTATTATCAATTAACACCTAACTCCATTTTCTTGTTGTCCAATCAACTCTTCCAAACGCCAATCTCTTCTCATTCCACTGCTCCTTAACAACCTTGGCCCAACATTTCCAGCACTATTGGCACGACGGAATTCCGGTTTAATAATATCCGTCACAGCACCACTGCCACCTTCGCGTGGCGGTGGAGCTATATTCCCTGACCAATTTCTATCAACATATATTCTTGCTTTTTTAGTATAAGATTTATCGACTTCTGGATAATTATACTCTCTATCTGAGTTATCTCTTTTAAGGATATGGCCACAGGTAAGACAATTAAGACTCATTGTGGTGGTGGTGATGGTTTTTTGTGTGTCCCCCCTTTCCCAACTTTTCCCATAAAAGGGTAGAGTTTCTGGTGGGAAGTTGGGGGAGGAGAGAATGAGAGACTATAAATTACATTAAAAGATATGTAGTTGGAGATGACACATAGGATTTGATTGGAAGATTGTTTTTTTCTAACAACTATGTCTTGGTATGTTTTAGCATGAACTTCTGGTGAGGAAAAAAAGGTCGATCATTAATTGATTTCTAATTTAAGTAATATAGTTGTTGAGGGTTAATGAACTATATTATTTTGACATATCATATCTCCAGAAATCACCTACAACATACTCATAAATATTATTAAGAAATGGAAAAAATGTGCTTAAAAATTGGAAGGTCAAACTTAACCTAAAAAAATTCAAAAACAAAATTAACTTTTTGGAAGATTAAATTTCTATCGAAAATGTGTTATGATAATTAGAGTTTTTTACTTTTATACAAATTTTTGTTATTTATATTTTTTTATATCCTTTTTTAAATTAAAAATAAAATTTATTTTTAAAAAATTACATTACCCGTACATTAAAAATATTCATGTGTTACTTTTAATTTTGTTATGATAAAAATTAAATGCTTAAATATCTAACTGTTATAATTAATTGACCAATATTCTTATTTCCATCACATTTCATTAGAATATTCTAGAGATTGACTTTTATTTTGTGACTCTAATCTTAAAAATTAAGTCCCCTACTTTGTTAAGAGAATTTAGACTCATTTCTCTAATAGAATATTTATATAAGTGGGTGGTCAAATATTTATATAAGTGGGTGGTCAAAGTGTTGGTTGCTAAGGTTATTATTTAATCAACTTAGATGTTCTATAGTACATGTTCATTAAATTTGAATTTGATGATAAGCGGCAGTCTTAGATGAAGAAGTGTGTGTTTGCTGGTAATATTATGGTGTTGGTTAATGATTGTTATACCTTATAGATTAGTATTTTGGGAGGGACTGAAGCAAGGTGATCATTTAGCTATGCTTATCTTCTTTGTTGTGATAGAGGGGCTTAGTGGTTTGATTATTAAGGTTGTTGATCTGAACCTTATTTTGTATTTTAGAGTGGGGTTCTCTAATTTAGTTATGTCATAACTTTAGTATGATGATGATATTATTATCTTGTCATACGCTTCATGTGAGAACTTGTGGAATATTAAGGTTATTCTTATAGCGTTTGGGTTGACTTTGCACCTCATGGATGACTTCTTTAAGAGTAGTCTTATGTGAGTTACTATGGACTTAGTTTTTTTGGATTCAATTGGTGAGATTCTCTCGTGTAATCTTGAGCCTAAGCTTTTTAATTATCTTTGGGCTGCCAGTGAAGGCCAATACTCATCTTGAGGCACTTGGGACCCTCTTATCAATTTCCTTTTCAAAAGGGTCTTTTCTTTGAAGCACATATTTGTTAGTTTGGATGATCGAGTGGTTCTACTTACTTTTGTATTGAATGATATTTCTATTTTTTTTGTATCTTTCCTAATAATGTATGTCAAGGTGTGAAAGAAAATAGTAAGGGCCTTATGGCTAACTTCTTTAAGAGTAGTCTCATATGAGTTAATATGGACTAAGTCTTTTTGGATTCAATTGGTGAGTTTCTCTCTTGTAATCTTGAGCCTAAGCCTTTTATTTATCTTGGGCTGCCAATGAAGGCCAATCCTCATCTTGAGGCCACTTGGGACCCTCTTATCAATTTTCTTTTCAAAATGATCTTTTCTTAGAAGCACATATTTGTTAGTTTGGATGGTCGAGTGGTTCTCGTTACTTTTGTATTGAATGATATTTCTAGATTTTTTTATCTTTCCTAAAAAATGTATGTCAAGGTGTGAAAGAAAATAGTAAGGATTCAAAGTAAATTTTATGGAGGATTATAAAAAGAGACTCTAACATGCCATGAGTTAAGTTTACGAATTTTTTTAACCCTAAAAAAATATGGGGGTTCAGGGGTTAAATATATATGATTAGTTAATTTTTCTTTGTTGGCCAAATGGAGATGGATACTTATTACAAGTGCTTCTAGCCTTTGAGTTGATATTATGACAACTAAATATAGTTTTCCAATTGTTCCTCCTTAAGAGGTGGTAGGACTTCGAATTTCAGGTTTTATTCCTCTTGTTAGAAAGGAGTGTCTCTCCTTGCAGTAACAATCCTCATCTTGTGCATGGAGTCACTTGTCCAACAGATCCAAGATCAGCTCGGTAAAAATCTCAATTTTGAGTTGGCTATTGTTGAAGTAGTAAAGCCGCAAGAAAAAGTAAGTATTTATTTCGAGAAGTATCATTTTATGAGTTTGATTTAAAATGGTTGGAGGTACAAAAGGTAAAAGATATCAATAGAAAATAAATACATTCTTCGAAGAGGAGAAACTTATCAAGCATGAATTTACCCTACTCATCACAAACTTACACCTATCGATCAGTTGTACTCAATATACAATACTCATCAAAATCATCACATATCTCTCACGCCAGTGTCCATTTCTGCAACACCAATGAGACAAATCACAATCAAAGTTATGTCTAACAGAAAGTTATGAGATTAATTGTATTCTCGCGTCAGTGATGTCTCGCATGAAGCAACAACATGGAAGCATTCAACTTCGACACACAAGTAATTGTAGAAAATCCAAATTTAATAAGGATTGATAGATTAAAAAATTATCAATTTATGCAACAAAAAGTGAATAGAATACACTAGGCCAAAACTTCTTTTATGCAACGCACCTTAGACAGCGCTTATGTACCAAGCATTGCCATAGGCCCGATAAAATTTTTAATTTTAAAATTATTAAATTAGACAGCGCTTTGTTAGACAATGTTGCCTAAAGTTAAGAAAAAACGCTGCCATAGGTTCACTAAGAAAGCGCTGCCTAAAGGCCCAACAGTAAAAAAACGTTAGGTTCAAAGCGCTGCTATAGCCACACTTTAGGCAACATTTTCTAAACGCGCTGTCTGAGGTCAATTAAAATTGAAAAAAAAAAAAATCTAAAAAGCGCTACCTAAAGACCCAACAAAATAAAGTGTTGCTAAAAGCGCTCTTTAGGCAACGTATTTTGAAAGCGATGCTAAAATTGGTTCTCACAAACCCTGCCCTTTTGCAGTATATAGGTAACCTTAGATCTACTTGAAAAATTGGTCATTGATAACAGTTCCTTAATGTTATGATGCAAAATTTAAGAACCAATGAGATAGACTATAGTCTTTTCTAAGGATAAGAATAGCTTTGAGAATTCTACTAATTGAACTCTTACACCGAAAGATAGTTAAGTTGGTGAGTTGAGCATTGAAGAAGGTTGTTAATATAGAATAGAATGGAAAGCATATTGTGGTGGATATTTAAGTTCCAAGCTCCAAAAAGCTTATTGCTTCAGGTGGCTTCATTTGTTTAATGGCAGAAAAAGTATATACATAAAATGAAATTCCTTGTGAAACAAACATTTCATCCAAACGTGGCTGGCATACATGGAATTCTATTTGTTTAACACTTTTGCATTTAATTTCCATTAAGACATCTCTAAATGAGAAAGCAAATTGTGAACTACATAAAAATACTATAAATAAGTTTAATACTCAGTTAAAGACTGTTTCTTTGGTTTGTTTTTTATGCTCTTTACCTGTTTGAAGAAATACCCAAATGTTAAAAAATAATTTTCTTTGCTAGTTTATATGTGATTTGTGATTTTATGCATATTGGGGTTTCTGATTTGGGATTTATATCTTTGTGTAGTGCCTTGATTTTGTGATTTTAGCTTAGGAATAGATTGATGTTATTTGAATTGATTGGTACTTCTGAATAATAAAACAGTATCTGAAAACCTAAGGATGTTAATTCTACTATAAAGTAGGATATTCATGATAAAGAGGATTGATTCTCTGTTCCACTTCAATTTTGTTCTTTCCCTTTGGATTTCAAAGTAATCGTTGTGTAGCTTATGGATATTAAAATTCCAATTGAATTTTTTTCCTAAATGAAACAGTAGTTGGCAGCTACATAACTAGGGGGCAGAGTTATTATGATCTTTCTTCTTTTGGAGCTGTTCGCAAATTCTGTTTTAATACTTGCTTTCTCCTTTTTTTGTTTTTTAGAATTTGATTAGTATCCTGCAACAATTTCTCTTGATGGACATGTTTTTAATAATTGATATTTAGGTTTAGTTTAATTACTTTCCAAAATCTAAACACTTTCTAATGGCCTAGAGTAGTTATTTAAGTCTAATAATATAAGGCTTAAAGTAGCTCCATATGCAATTGTAGAATCATAATCCATACGCAATTAATTCGACTATTCAATTTTAAAAAAAGATAAAAGTGAAAAATCACTTAAAATAAGTGTTTAAATGAATTAAACACTTATTTGATCTTGAAGTTTGAGTCAAATTTAAGAGGAATTTCTTGCACTCTTCAAAGAAAATACCGAATTGAATTTGAATTGATGATAATAATCCTTGAATTTGTGAAGAAGGGAAGAAAAGGATCCGCCGAAGCAAAGAAGAGAGGCGGAAAAAGCTTCAGTTCGCGGCGCGGAGGGAGGGATCACAGCACGAAGACGGAGGAACAGCGGCCTTTGACGGAGGAAGAGGGAGGTTCCGGCGAGGGAGAATGGTGGTTCACGGTGGTCGAAAGTTTGGGTTATGGAGGAGAAAACTTCAACTTAAGTTTTTCCCTTCATTGTGAGTTTGAGAGAGAATTAGAGAGAATTGAGAGTGATTTGAGATGAAATTTGAGAAAATAATTGTGTGTCCTTGAATTGTGAAGTCAAAAATTTATTTATAGTGTGAAAATTTGGGCCTTAGAGTGCCTTGGATCCACAATTAATCCCAAATCGCGATTATCTGAACAATTTTCGTAATTAATCCAAAACAGCTCGATCCGTCGAGAATTTGAAGTCGGGACTCTAAACAAAAAATGTTCAGAACGTGATTTTGCTTGAGTGAGTTAAAATTTTGACTCGATCAGGCGAACGGTCCAGGTGATACGGATTTTTGAAGTTTCAACACAGTTTTCAGGTGTCTGACACATGTAGAATTTTGTCCACGCACTTCGGAGAAATTGCCTCGAACGAGGGTCTTCTGATCAAAATTTGAACTCGAGTATCTCTGAGACAAATGAAGCCAACGAAATTTGTGAACTTTTGGCACTGGTCTCGCCTTGTTTTAATAAAAATCAAGCGAGATATGATTTTTCGAACTTCGTGTATCAGATGAAATTTACTCGGTTCAGTTCAAAATCAAGTCCGAAGAATAAAATAAATGCTCTTAAATGGTAAGGAATTTGCTCTGGACTTGCAAACGAAAGTCAGAGAGGATTTTGATACGGAATTTTAGACACCGGTCTCGCTCAGTTTTGATTGAGAACTCAATTCCTTTGGGGACCTTATTCAAATAAATTTCTTCCGGCTTGTGAATGAAAGTTGTAGATAATAATGAGAGGAACTTGCCTGTCAAAAATCATCATAAAATACCTGAAGAACTGAGAGATATGCCTTCCGGTGCGCCCAAAATGCACTAAAAACCCAAAATTTACTTTATTGAGAAATAAGCAAATAAAATCTTCTTCTTGACAAAACGGCCTCCGATCTGAACTAATAAACTGTAGAATAAATTGATATGATCCCAATGCTCATGGAATCAAACCAAAATAATTTTCTGACCAGAAAATCTTGCGATAGCCATACGAACCGAGCAATATCGATTTTTGGCTCAAAATGATCTGAGATAGCCGAGACGCACAGTTTCTTTCACAAATTAAGGTATTTGGAACCTGGTAGCCATATGATGAATGTTATGCATGTACATGCATGAATGTTTATGATAATGCAATTATAAGCCAGAAACTTCAAAATAAAGAGGGTAAATTTTGGGGTACAACAATACTCCTTGGACTCAGGGGTTACGTATAGCTCGACATTTATGAGGATGTTACAGTGAAACCGGCACATCAAGGAGGCGTAACTGTTTCTTTAAAGGCTTGACGACGTGCATTATGGAAGATGTAATCATGGGAGGCGGCGGATGTTACTTGCCTTAAGGCAGCACAATTACGCAGCATGGAAGGTCGCAATTGTTACATGATAATCTCTGAGGTTCATGAACCTCTATAAATAAGGCTCCCAACTGCGTGATAATCAAGACATTGATAGCTTAGAGCTCAAGATACTTTGCTTGGGCCTCTAAATCCCTAAATTCAATCACATAGTTTTTCTAGCAAGAACACAACCATTTTTAAAAACTACGGAAAAATAAGCGAAGAAGGAAAATGATTACCTGATTTAAGTGGTGGAAAGATAGGGTTGAAGCGATTTTCGAATGAGAAGCGGCGGCAGAAAGGGATTTGTAGGAGGAGTTGAAAAAGGAAATAATTTTGAAATGGAAAGGAGACGTTATTAAAGGAAGGGTTAGCGTGTTTTTAAAACCCACTAACTGTGATCATTACACCTAAAAATTCGTAGGTAACTGTTGAGAGTCTAGAGCGTGAAGTACACGCGTTGGTAACCTACCCATGACCGACGCATACCTCGTCCAAGATTCACGCTTTCCTTATCGACCATAAGTCTTTTGAGCAAAAAATTCATATGCTCGGGGGGCTTATGTTCATGCAGAAAATCCATTATCCGAGGTATGGTGATTAATTAAGGATTTCCAATAAAGGGTATACACCGGTTCCTTAGGGAAGCCTTATTCGGTTGTGGAGTCGGATGAACCAGCGAGCATATCACCGGAAAATGAAAAAGCTCTCACCCGGCATACACCCCGGATCCATGAAGTTATGAACAGTCCGGCAATTATGAGGGTGTTATACACAAGTCAGACCATTAAGGATGTAATTGTCGCTTTAAGTCTGACGGTGCGCGTTACTTTATGCTTCATCGTTGAATGACGGCGGAGGTTACAGATAATTAAGGTAGCTCAGTTACACTTGATGAAAGGGCATGGCAGTTATAGACAATGTTTAAAGAGGTCTTGACACTTCTATATAAAGGGCTCCCGAATGAGGGATAAACAAGACACATAGCTTGGAACACAAGCCACCCAACTTGTAGCTCTAGATCCCTAAACTTACTTAGATAATTTTTCTAGCAAGAACGCATAGATATATAAGCTATTGTAGGAAACCAAACAAAAAATCATTCTCTCCATATCTTCACTTTTGAGTATGTATCAGTGATGACAATGCTTGGCTCTATGAACTTTTAAACAATGAGAAAGCATATTCACTAGTTAGGGTCAGCTCTAAAAAACAAAATTTTAAAAATGTATGGCTAATAAAATAATTAAAACGATGTGTTATCATCATCTTATTATGAATCTCTCTTAAACTATTTTTACATCATTATTCAATAGAATTATAAGAATCTGACATATTATATTAATTTTTTAAATTAAAAATGTGATAATTGATGAACAATGTAAAAATATTTTACATCTGGTGCATACTCTTTTTTCTTTAAAAATATATACTATAAAGTATAATTTATATTTAATTCTATTTTACAGCTATGATTTATATAGTCCTTCCAAATACAATTTTGTGAAATTCCACTACTTTTTAAAGCCGGTGCATTGCAAGTGGACTAGGAGATGTGGTACAATTGGCAAATATATGGCATAGTACACAGCTAAATTTGGATAATTTGGTGCAAGGAAGAACTCAATACCTTGTTTTTTCCCCTTAATACTACCATGCATGTCGGAGGATATTTTCAATGGCAAGTCGGTACGGTCAAAACTTGACCACACATTTTACTTAGAATAGGAAATCTCATACTAACTTGGTGAAAAACAAACTGAGGTCCACCATTAAATTACGGCAATCTCATAAAAAACACACCAAAGATGTAGACCTCTCAATAATCAATATTCTGAATGAAATCAAGTAATCAACCACCAAAATATAGTAGGGACCATACACTTTGTTGGGGTGTGTATTTTTCACATGCCTAATATTGTATCCACCCACTTGTCTATCTACACTGTTCCTGTCCTTTTCATAGACAGGTGGTGTAGTACTAAAGTAATCAAATCGAATTTCTCATAAACACGTTTTCATTGCCTTGTTTTTTTCGCTGTCCCTTCACATAACCTAAACGCAAAGATAATCTATTCTATTTCCATTACATAAAATATACTACTCCAAGAGACAACATCTTCAATCCTATCAAAAACACATACAGAATTCATAAAAAGCAATGTCAACATCGATAATAAATATTACTACAACACCAGAAAATTGATGAAGCTAAGTTCATATTTATGATAATTGAGAAACATATATACACTCAACAGAACACAGATAATAGTCTACTTTACCTACTACTACTATCTTTGTTTCCTCTCTCCCAAGGTCATGAAGAAAAGATGTCCCCTAATTCTAGTACTCCTGATGATATTACATCAAAAATATAAAACAAGCTAATAAAAAGTACTAGTACTAGCTAAAAATCATAAAAAGAAACATAATAGAGAAAATTTCCAGCATTCAATTTCATTGTGTATCACCAATTTTGGAAGAAAGAATTGATAAAAGCTGTTCCTGAGTGTAAAATCTATTTCCCATTTTAATAGAAGCCTGTTGAATCATCAAATCATTAACAACAGAAATACTAGCATGATTCACATCAAGATCCAAATCTTTCAATGCCGCCATTAGTTTCGCCGCAGGGTGATTCTTCTTGCTACATTGAATCCTAATCATCGCATCCCATCCCATGATTTTCACATCTATATCAAAATCAATTAATTTTGAGTTGTTGTTTGTTTTCTCTTTTTCTTCATCCAGGATAACTGGTTTTTTAGTTGCAATTTCTAGTTCCTTTTTAGTTGTATCTAATTCTTTCTCCAATTCACCTTTCGAAGATTCAAGCCCTTGTAGCTTCGATTTCAATTCGTTTATGTAAGAAATCGCGTCACCGAGAAGGGAAGCTTTGTCCATTTTAGAAACATTAGGAACCACTGCGCGTAAAGCGTAGAATCTCTGATTCAATTTCTCTCGTCTCTGTCTCTCTGCTTCAACATGGTTCAGAGGTTCTTCTCTACCGTTGGCCGGTTTTCTACCTCGCTTCCGTGGCCGTTTCTCCGGTTCAATTACTCTGCTGCTGATAGTTTCCTTCACCACGGAAACTTCCAGATCTGAATGATCGGAATCTCCGCCGGATTTTATAGCTGAAGCATGTACCAGTTTGCCGGAAGTGAATGAAAGAATTCCGTCGTCGATACTACCTCTAGACACCGGGGATGTTCTTTTTCGGTTCTCGTCGTTGGCGGAAAACGGTGACGGACCACCGGAAAAGAAATTACCATTGGCAGAGCTGTAAGAACTCTTTTTACTATCACCAAAGTTCAGAAACTCACCGGATTCGGGTTTCAAAGAACTTGAAAAATTCAATTCCCTTGGAAAGTGGTTCTGGTGATGGCGCTGAGAAGTTGAAATATTAACGGCGGTGGATGTTTCCGGTAGAGTGGAAGAACCACCGTGAATTTCAAACTGCGACTTTTTAGTAACTGTGGCACTTGCTGAAGCGGTGACATTTACGGCACTAACAGTGTTGACGGAGTCTCTAATTTCAGTCCCACCGGAGCCGGAGATATCCAGCCACATGGAATAAGGATCGTGATTGTTGTCGGCGGAATTCAACGGCAAGGATCGTGCTTCTGGATTATTGAAATCAAATAGAAAACGAACCTTCTCCATTATATTAGCGCTTTGTGGAATTATCTCCGTAGATGCAAGTTCGATGACACCGTTTGAAGACGGCGCTGGTATATATACCAACGTCTGAAGGCCGTGGACATGTGCTGCACGGGTTCTTTCACATGTCGACATGGAAAGCCTATTATCAGTGATCCATACTGGGGAAGAATTAAAGTAAGTCTGGCTCAGTAAACTGGTGTCGTTGACGAAGGAATGTGTCATCGACGTGAGAAAGAACCACTCAGTGTCGGTGACATCTTCGTCAACGACATCATCGGAACCAGACGAGCCGGATATTAAGGCGTTAAGTTCACGGAGGACTTTATTGCGATGAGCTTGTTGTTCAGGTAAGATAACTTTTTTGACTTTTTCTTTGTCATCTTCGCCTTTGTAATAACCGTCTCCCCAACCGAGGAGCTGTGTGTTAGTGGAGTAGTCGCAGGAAGTTTGCCAGAAGATTGCGTAAGTCCAGTTCTCTTTTGCGTCTTCGATTAAAGCTTGGAGACGGTGTTGGAGAGTTTCTTGGTTGAAGAGAGGCTGTTGTTGTGGTGGAGGTTTGGTTGTGTCGGGTCCTGGTGCGGTGGTTGATGCGGCGGAGTTTGGTGTTGGAAGCCAGAGAGATGAAATGTCGGTGGTGCTCATGAAAGCTTCCATGACGGAGGAGTTTTCGTCTGTCCAGATGTTATTCATTGTCGAAAGTGAGCGGTAATCTGTCATTCCATGCAATATGGTCAGCTGTGTTTATTGAGAGAGAAGTGTTTTGCAATAAGAATTGTTGCCGGTTTAGATAATAGGGAATTTGTTGTTGGAAATAGAAATTTTTGAACTCCAGAGAGAGTGAGAGGGTAGAGAGAGAGTGAGACAAGGTTGGTGGCTAATGAATGGAGTGCATTTGTTTTTGAAGGAGAGACAAATAGAGAGAGTGTAATGTGTTTGTGAGGTTTCGAGGAAAAAGGGCACACAGATTAGGTTGTAAGGATAGGTCGGAAAATGACGGCTTCTTATTTTCATCTTTCACTATAGGATTTATCATTTTTCTTTTACATAAAATTATTCTAGAAAACCTACCAAGCATTGAATGAATCTTTTATAAAGCTCAATTTGTGAGTGTCGTGCTAAATTGTGTCATCGCAAGAATTTTAAACTGTAATTGGAGTATTGTAAAAAAAATATTGCATTTTAATTTGTTGATTGCATGATTTTAAAACAAATATTTTGGTATTAGATGCTCCCTCCGTGTTAAAAATCTTGTGATTTAAATTATTAAAATTTATTTTTAAATGAATGTTATTTTCATTTTTCAATGCATAAATAATTATTATTTTTTCAATTGTATCTTATTGTTCGTGCATAAAATCTATCGTCCGAGTTAGAAGAGATAAAAGAGATACGATCTGTTGGAACAGTAAAATAAGGGTGTTTCCGCAGGACATATAACCCGAATCATCAGGCCTAGGTGTACCTGACCTAGCTGTATAGGTCGGGTTGTATCTAGGCCAAACTGTGTTTGACCGAGCTGTATAGGTCAGGTTGTATCTAGGCCTAGTTGTGCCTGGCCGAGCTGTGTCTGGCTGAGTTGCATCTGTCGAGTTAAGCCAGGACCGGATGGTTACATAACTCAACAGACGGCGGCTACAGACATTACAAATCACTATGAACGGTTATCAACGTTATAGACGTTACAAGGTGGTTTTTATAACCATTAGACCAAGGACTTGCCTATATAAGGAGTCCTTGGGGAATGGATTAGGGGGATCCCTTAATGGATAGACCTCTCATTCCTCATACCAAACATTTTACACAGGGCTTCCGACTGTGGGGTAAGCTAGACCTATAGCTTGGAGGTCATTTATCCTTTGCTTGAGCCTTTGAATCCCTCAACATCCTAAATATAATTTTTTAGCAAGAACACTTATAATTATTATATTTTGTTCGTACATAAAATCTATTGTCCGGACTCGGAGAGATAAAAGAATCTAAGATGGGCTTACTAGCTGATAATCGAGCAGCACTTCGGTGAGATCCCAATATCGGAACCGGGTATTAAGATCGGACACACTAGCCATATGACCGCGGCCTAACTATGTTGATCGGGTAGTGCCAGACCGGGTTGGTTACAGTTACAAAACCCATTAGAGAGCGGTTATATACGTTATAATACTTATGGGTCGGTTACAGACGTTACAAGTCATTAAGTCATCGGTTACGAGCGTTACATCGTCATTAATCATGGTTACGCTATATATAGAGGCCTAACGGCCAAGGAGAGGGGACCTGATGAAAAAATCATTTCTCTACTATTCTCTCATTTCCTCTCTCAGCTATATGCTCAAGAGAGATTCCTAACATCATACCTAAGGGCTCCCGACTGAGGGGTAAGCTATACCTGTAGCTTAGAGGCCAAGTACCCTTACTTGAGCCTCTGAATCCCTTAAAATCATATATATATATATAGTTTTTTAGCAAGAACATATTTTATACTACTTTCAATACATTAATAAGATAAATTTAATAAAAGTATAATATTTTATACAATATTATCATATTTCTTAATTTGTGTGCAAAAACTTTAAACATCATTCATTTTGAAATGAATAGGGTAGTATTTAATTCATTTGGTTAGCAACATTTTTTTAAGGTGAAATTTATGTTAGATATTTAATTTGTTTGGTTAGCAACATTTTTTTCTACATTAAATTTTGTGGAGAGTAAGTGCGACATTATGAAATAAAGTAGTTAAATAAGAGAATGACATATTTTATAGTGTACATTCTGGAAAAAATATTATTTGTGTATTAGTCTCGGATAAAAGGTCTAAGACATAAAATAGTTCACTTTTATTGATTTCATGTTTGTGGGGTTTATGTATATTTTGGAAATTTTGATATTTAGGATGTTGGTCTAGGACAAAGGACCTAAAGAAGAGCAAGTCCGCGAAGGTACTACCAAGTTGGCTAGAGCACTGTTCTCCACGAAAGTACCACCAACTCGGCTAGAGTAGAGCTAGTATACAACAAGGCTAACCCACACCATAGCTAGCCTTCGAAGGTACCAAGGTGGCCAAAACAGCTTGCCCACAGAACTAGCCCACAAAACTAGCCCCTGAAGATTCTACCAAATCGGGTAGAGCACAACTCGCCCTCAAAGGTACAACCAAGTCAGTTAGAGTACATCTCGCCCAAAAGGGGTTAGCCAAGTCGCCCAACACAGTTAGCCCACATAGAGCCGACATAGCTAGCCAGCAGTGTCACCTCACGAAGGTTCCATGTCGGCTAGAGCACAAATCGCCCACAAAGCTAGCCCATAGAACTATCCCACAAAGTAACCGACCCTCAGACATACATTTATGGACATTTAAGAGGATGTTCAAACATGTCTCCCTTATGATAATTGTCGCATCAATAGCCATGAATACGAATTTATGGCATTCACAGCCATTGTCTCATAAGGAAGACTACAAAAAAGAGACAACAACGCCGATCAGAGAGATCCACAATCTTAAGAGAAAAACAATCATACAATGTGACCTCTCTCGGCCAACACTGAGAGAGGTTATCACTTTGTTCTACATGAACAGATGGCACCCACCATGGGACCTGATAAAACTCTCTCGGGCCACACAATGATTTCCTCTATAACGATGGATTGTCCTTTAATGGTCATCATCATCGCCTTCCTTGTTCGAATTTGTAGCCATAATAGATCCAAAGGAGGAAGATCTCATTTAAAATTAATGTTTGATAAATTGAAACATATTTGTAAAACTGATTCAATCACCTTATCCAGTAACAAAAACAATTGACAAAGAAAGTTCCAAACAAAGAGATGTCGAGAACTCGAATTTGCAACAGAAAAACTCACCGATTTGGAATATTGTTTGCGAAGGCCATGCATGCAACGCCCCGAACAATGGGAAACCCCATTTTCCACCAAAGACCAATGGAATATATCATTAGACTATGTAAAATCATACTTTGGGCAATAGATTTAACAAGGACCAATCTTCCAACAAAAGACAGTAAGTTAGGTATTCAAACCTACAATTTAGTCATGATTCTATCAGCTATAAATTGAAAGTGCATAGGTTTCAATTTCCGTCTAAAAATCGGGACTCTTAAGTAGATGAACGGGGCCTGACCGATCATAAAAACCAAACAGTTTGCAATGTTTAAGTGTCTTTAGTTGGAGAGGTAACATGCATGCACAATCGACTTCGAGGGATTAATATGTTGTCAGAACAAAACTTCATACCTCTGGAAAGATCCCTGAGAGCCTCAATAAATCCAGTGTTACCTTTATATAAGACTATTATGTCGGTTGTGTAAAGAACATGGGAGGGAACCTTTGTATTTCTTGTGGTTTGTATCAAATTCACTTTATTATTATCCACCATCTTAGTGATACCCCTACTTAACAAATCTTCATTCAAACAAAATAACAGCGGAGAAAGCGGATTGCATTGCCTAACTCCACTCGTGTAGGTAAAATATCCTTTTTGAATGCCATTTACTGAGAACAAGATTTGGTTCTACAATTGTTTCTCTAAGTTTTGATGATAACAAAGAGTATGCTTGTATGAACAATTTTGATACTCTAATGTTTGGTATTATTTGAGTTAACAAAAAGGTTCTCCTTTTAATGAAAAGGTGTTGTCAAAATATTAGAAGAAAGTATGTTCTGCTTCTAGGCTACACATGTTCTGATGAACAGTAGCGAGAAAAACTTCAGAAAACTTTGAAGTAGTGACTCTGGTATCCGTCTTAGAAACCAAGTTCTGAAGATATGAAGATAGAAGTTCTAACTGAAGTCCAGATGCTAAAGACTTATGTTTCTGAAGACAAAGGTTCTCAATACCAAGTTTTGAAGCTTCTAAAGATGAAGTTATGAAGATTCTCAAGACTTGAAGCTCTTGTGCTCTTAGTTTCAACAAGGTTCTGAAGACCAAGTACTGAAGATTATAAAAAGGAAGTTCTTAAGATTCTGAAGACTTGGAGTTCTAAAGAACCAAGTGTTATTCTCCTTCCTTCAACGCATGCTCAGAAGCCTCTGATGTTTAAAGAAAAGAAGATAACATTTACGTGATACAACAGTATATGGTACAAAAAAATTATCCCATTACATTATCATGAAGGAGGGACGTAGCATAAGATCTTGTCCCCCACGTGCTTATTTCAAGCTTCCATCTTTCTGGAATTTCCAGAAATACCCTCCAATTGTTATTATGTTTTATTTGGCTATAAAAGGGCTTGAAGACTTAGAGAAGAATGCTGCTAATTCACTACTCTTTCACGCTTATACTCTCACTCACAATTTGTGTATATTGTTCATAGATTTCATATATTTCTAAGTCAATATTCTTGAATATACGTTTACATATTTGCTTGTGTAGTAGCACATTTACTAGGAACAAACTTTGTTCAAACAATTGTTTAAGTTTTCCTTAAGGGACCAGTTGGTTTGTATCCTTGAGAAGTCTAAGATTAGTGTGTCTTAGAGATTGTAAAAGTCAGCCACTTGCAGTTGTTTGTGCAGTTTGTAATCAGTTTGATTATTTGATTAAGACCTCGCTTGAGAGAGGAAAAATCACCTGGAAGGATGGACTAAATTAGCTTGAGGTTATCAAGTGAACTAGTATAAATATTGTGTGTCTTTTCTTCTTTCCTAATTTCTACCTTTTTATCAAAAGTCAAGTAGTTTTTCAAAGGGTATTATTTTTCAACGAAAATTTTTTAAGGCTTAAAACCCAATTCAACCCCCTGCCCCACCTTCTTGTGTTTTTCACACCTTTATCCCTTTCTAAAATGTTAAAAGAGTCAGGATGTCCATCCACAACAATCATGTCATGTATATATACAAAGTTAGATTTATTACACCCCTTTAGCCTAGAATTTAGAATTTGAAGTTTCCTTTGCAGTATGAACATAAGGAATCCAACAACCTTAGACTTCCATATTTCTAATATAATGTCTTTGCAACTAGGGTGATAATCCCACATTTGTAAAAACTTAAAAGGATAAGCAACTTTGACCTTACAGTTGAATAACTCAAGCAAGAGAGGAAAGTGATTTGACCTATTCATAATAAGATATGAAGGAAGTATTTGCCCAAAAATCTAACCATTTCTGATTACAAATTATTCTATCTAATCTCCTTTCAATGTGATAAGGACCTTGCCTTCCGTTCTTCCATGTGAAAAGGCACTAGCAGTAGGAAGATGCACCAGTAAATTATGATTTGTATAATTGTTGAAATCATCAATAGGAGTTCTAGCAGAAGGTCTTTTCCACTTTGTTCACGAGCATCAAGGATACAGTTGAAGTCACCAATAAAAGCCCAAGGAATAGTGAATTGGTTTTGTATCTAATTAAGGTTGTGCCAGAGGGATCTCCTAACTACAAGATTGGTAAAAGTGTATATAGAACACATACCACAAGTATCATTATTTTATTTAAAAATGAATGAGAGTTGTTGGTTATCAAAAGCAATGATCTTAGGGTCAATACTGTTAAGGAAGAAACACCAAAGATTAGACTCTAAGCCATCTCTAACATTCACCACAAAAAGCTTAAGACCTAATCTATGAAGCCATCTAACATGAAAGTCCTTCATACACATTCACGGTTCATAAATGAAAATAAAATTATGTTTATTTACAAGAATAAGCCTTTTTAATGCTAGCTTTGTGGGAGAGTTAGCAATATCTCTCACATTCAAATATGGGCACCTCATGAGGATAATTTATAAGATTCTGCTTTAGATCTTGTACCAGGCTTGGAGTTAGATTTTTTAATCTTTATGTTTTTCTTAGATTTGACAGTTTGGAATCTATCAAGTAGATCTTTGAGGTTTTGGTTCTGTTCATCCATGTTTGCCCATGATTTGTTGAGGAAATCCATGTACTTGTGAACCTCAGGGTGCACATCCTCACTCCTTAGGTTTTCCAGAATTGGCTTTATCTCAATCATTTGAGTTGCATCTACAAATTGTGACCCCAAAGAACTTTCAAAATCACTATCATTTGAATTCAAATCCTTGTGTTGATTAGTAACATCATCACCATTAGTTACAATGTTTTGGCCACCCACCTCCTTATTGGCTTTATCATATAATACCATCTTCTCTGTATCAACAATGGTCATAACATCATCCACATGAACTTCCTGGGCATTAAAAGCTTCTGGAATATCATTGTTGTGACATACCTCATGATCTTTATCATGCTCCACAATTTCCTTACCATTTCTCTTGTTTCCATATCCTACTTAACAAAAAGTTGTCTAGCACCCTGCACAACATCGACCATACCGTCCTGTTGTTTTTCCTTTTGTCCTTATCCCTTATAAATAGGCCTCCTTTTGTATATTTCCACATAATTCCCAATACACTTGCAGTAATCGCAATATTCAAGTAGATTTTCATATTCAATATCCACGAAAAATGCAAAGCCTTTCCTCTATACAAGAACTTTGTCACGTAGCTCCCATGTGATTTCCAGATCCACAAGTACCCTTACGTGATGGCCGAAAGGTCTATCGAAGTTTGTTTTATTTGTTTCTGCATTCGTGAACAAAAGAGTGCCCACGCTACTTGCTATATCAAAAACAATTTTAGGCCTCCAATATTCCTGAACAAGCCCATATAACGTTGAAGGGTTGAAATCCCTCGTCCAAAGGAATAGTTTCAGAAATCCAGGATTCAGATTCCATGAGTTAACCATTCTAACTCTTCTCACATCTTTAATAGTGGAGAGAAAAAATTCACAGTAATCTCTCCCTAAGGATGTAATGCCACATTTACCTATTAATTTCCATGAAGTTGAGAGTTTTTCCTTCAAAACAACCATCGTGAGTGGTGACGAACCTTTTTGCCAGATGACACGCCCATGTAGGTTGTGCTTACATGCTCTCAATCCCAATTGATTCTCCTCCTATAGAATATATATTTTTAGTTGATCTCCCTTCACACAAGGCTTTGGTAGTTGGCTCAAGGGTATGTCACAAACGTTGCTGACAACATCAATGAAAGATTTGGATATCTTAGGGTTCTGATGGGGCAGTGCATGTAACATCCTGATTTTTAATAGTTAATTATTAATTATTACTATTTAATTATATTGTGTGATAATTAATTTAATTGGGTGATTTAAATGAATATTTGAATTATTTGAATATGTGTGTTATTTGAATAATTGAGTTTTATGAGTAGAAATGAGATTATTTAGTATTGGGCCTAATTATAAGAATATACGTAATAAGGAGGTGTTAAGTGTTAATCCCAATTTGAGCTTACTAGTTAGTAAAGGGTTGGAGGAAAAACATAGTGTTGTCATTTGGTGAAAAAGAAAGAAATAAGAGAAGAGAAGAGAAGAGGAGAAAGAAGAGAAGAGAAGAGGAAACCCTAAGAAGCTAAATCTTCAAGAGGCAAGCGGAAGAATCTTCATTATTATGTATTTGTATGTTGTTGGGTAGTGATTAGTAACATGCTATAGGATTGAGTGTCTCTATTCCTAGGTATTGATTTCTCAAATTGAAGTTGTAATTTGAGGTTTTTGATGATTAAAGCTAGATTTGATGATATGAATAGGTTCCCTATAGTTTAGACATGTTAGATGATGTTTAAATGATGATTAATAAGCATTAAAACTGATTTGGGGATGGAATTTCGTGACTGGTGAAATGTTGTTCGTAGTATTTTTCTGCATAACACGAAGGCTGTTGAGCACCGCTAAACGTGCCTTGCTGTATGCAGAAAAATAAGATTATTAATTAAGGCATGGTTGGATTAGGGGATTTCTTGCTTATTATTTATCATTAATTTATATGATTTTCTAATAATTGTATTGATGAGTATTGGATTGTTTTTGGATGCGATTCTGTTGATTACATGTTACTTGAGTTAGTGTTGTATGTTATGTTTTTGGATGGATTGTTGAGAATAACATGCGTTGGCTTATATGTTATGTGTTATTTTTTATGTATGATTATTGTAAATACTTGTGTATTACTTGTTGTTGGTGAAACATGATGTTTGTGCAAGATGATGGATAATTCAAATGTGTTGGATTATTGTGGTATGCTTGATGATCGGAAGTGTTGACCAGAATTGGAGACCGCCGAGTAGCTGACAATCTTCCGGGAAAGTTGGTGTGGAGGGGGTGGTGTACCTGCAAGGCACTCCGATGCTAAAGTAAGCAAAATGATCGTAAGAGAATAGATTTAAAGTATTTGAGTGATTAGGGTGTAGAAAAGATACCTTGCCCTCGAAGATATGAGGGTTTATATAATACCAAAGAAAGATTCTTATTGGCCCCTGAGTATGGGCCGAAATATCCGGATCCTCAGATGTAGCTATTCTATCTGACCAAGTCAAAACCGAGGGGCCACGACCACTACTAGCCGTTGTGTCGAGGAATTAGCTCGAGACGAGCATATGGTCCATCGAGGGTAGAGTTTGCTCGATCAAACGGATTTCGGGCTCGTAATGTCGGGGGCATCGTGGTGGTGAGGTGAGGTCGACTTGGTCTTATTATCGTGAGGGCATATCAGAGGCTCGGATGTGTTCGAGCTATCCAGAACAGTAGCCCCCCAAGTCGTTGCGTTTGCTCGTAGACGTGATGACTTGAAATCGAAGAAGAGTTGAGGCTATGACGCTCCGAGGAGACGAAGAGGTGTCGAGGAAGTGAAGAGGTTAGAATTGATGTCGTTTTGCTTACGTGGCCTTGAAGTAAGTGACGTGACGGTTGGCAGACCTAGGGGCTAGGGTTTGATGATTACTTCCCTAGGGATCCACCTAGGCCTAGAATCCAACCGTTTGCCAAGGGCCTATAAGTATTTGAAGATCCACACTTTTCAACACTTTTCGCTTATCTCACAAGTGCTCCGCTTTGCTTATGTTGTTCGACTTAATAATTATCAATCTGAGGGCAAACTCTACTACAGTCGACATCATCTTCAGTTTGTTGGATCGTCTTATTTATCCAAATTTCTTGTCTTCCTTACTCATAAACGGTACGTTTCCTGGTTATTTTGCACTAATTTCACTGTTTTGTACCATGCATGTGAGGAAAACTCTGGTTAGGTTTTATATTTTATAGTTGTGCTTGGCATTTAAATAGTAGCCTTTTCCTTTAGCACCATTCTGCACCGTGGACGGTGCTATGAGTTTTTCGTGATCTAGGTCAGAGTGTTCCTCGCCTTTAGAGAGGGATTTTGGTCGGGGATATGATCCTTGTTCAATGAAGCCCTTTCACTTGATAAGTGGTGGAAGGGTGGTTCTGACGTTGATGTCGATCCCACTTGTTCCTCCTACTTTTCAGGTTCTACAATGAGTAACAACCGAGGTGTTCGTGGGGATTCTGTGAGCACGGCGGAATCCCTTTCTGGATTTACTACTACCGAGGAGAGTAAAGGCAGTCCCCCTCTCCCCGACATTGAAGAGGTCGTCCCAACGACGGAGGTCGAAGAGGTCAACGAAGATGATCTAGAGGTATGGGCCTCTGCGGATGTTGGGAGACGTGGCTCTCAATTCCTGAATGATCATGAAGGGATCTTTTCTCCAGTAAGCTCGTATACTCCGACCAAAGACGTCAGAGATTGGTCCGTGCATGTGCCCACCGAAGGTGGTCGGATATGCTCGAGATACGAGCCTCGCTTCATTCCCGTCTATGATGTGTGGTTTCGAGACTTGGGTCTAAGGGTCCCCTTTACTGAGTTTCAAATCGGGGTGTTTCACCACCTTCGGCTAGCCCTGTCTCAACTCCACCCCAACGCCATAGCATTCATTCGGGCTTATGAAATCGTGTGTGAGTATTTGGAGGTGGGCGCGACACTTTCTACATTTTCGCCTTGAGGATTTCGGCGGTAGGGGAAAGTTCATTGGGGGCTTGTTTCGCTGAAACACCAGAACGGGATGCTTTTCAAAGCTTTCCAAGAGCCCGTTCACTATTTTAAGGATAGGTTTTTCTTGCTTCGACCTATATCCGAGCGGGCGATGCACAACGTGTTTCAGACCGTTCCGGGGGTATGGAGGACGGGACCCGCGAGGAAGGGGAGCGACAATATGCGCTCGTCCGAAAGTTTAAGTTCTGGTGGTCGAAAAAACATTTCGACAGGACTCCGAATTCATATGTCTGGGCTCGTGGCGAGCTGAGTGTTGAAGACTTAGCTGGTTTTGAAAAATTATCTTCCTTTGTGGCGGGTTTCCCTCATGTTCGTCGCGTAGGAAAAGGGGGAAAGCCGCTTCTGGATAAGGATGGGGATGGGATTTCCGAGCCAGGTCGTATAAATGTCCAGGAGCTCCTAGTCTCCGAGGACCCCAGAGACTATTTGGGTAGTTTTTTCTTTTCTGTTCCCTTTAACTTGTGTTGGATATACTTGATTCTTTGTGCTAATGCGCTCGTGTTTGTTTTGCAGATAAGATGAATCCAACAATGGAATGTGTGGACAGACAGGCTTTGAGGAGGAAGGGTAAGGAGGGTACCTCCCCAACGGAGCAAGGTGTGGTCGGTGCAACGGGATCCGGCAAGTCGTCCTCTGGCCCTGTGGCGGGGGCTTCATCTCCTCAGCAGGTGTCGTCTATGTTGAAAAGGGCGAGGACAGAAATTGATTTGACCAGGGAGAAAGATAAGGGGCAATTTGTCCTTCCTCCTTGCTGGCTAGAAAGGAAATTTTTCGAGGTTTCCCGTGTCGTCCTCCCCCATGCAGAGAAGCTCAAGCTCGATGCTTTAGACTGTCCATCAAAGAGGGTCGCGCTGGCTGAAGATGCGGGCGCACTGATGAGAGTCCATGAAATAGCAGTCGCCTATTCCGAGCAAAACCAAGCCCCTGATATCGAACTGCTGCAATTGAAAGTTAGGCTGACGGAGATAGAGAGGAAGGCAGAGGATGATCAGAAGAAGTGGTTCGAGGAGCGCGGGGCAATGGTTGATCGTTACGGCCGTTAAGCGCCCAAAAGATGCCCGCGGCTGAGCGAGTGCCAAAGGAGGTGGCCCCTGACGAGAATGAGCCCGCAGAGTTCTCCGAGGTTAAAACTCGGGCGGAGTTCATAAGTCGGATCCACCAGGCTTATGATGATGCTATGGTTGCTTCCTCGGCTAGCTTCGAAAATGTCGTGCTGCAGGTTCGTGTCTTGAATCCCGAGGTGGAATTGAAGACGGGCGAAATGGGAGTCAATTACTTCGTTGAAGGGGGAGCGATAAGAAGGCCCGACTTCCTAATCGAAGACATCGTTATCGGGGAGACTCCTCCACAGCCTATCATCGGGACTTCTGGTCAACCAGCAGAGGAAGTTTGATCTTTATTTGTTTGATTTGTTTGGACAATTCCCCTTTTATGTAATTTTGTCGGCCGATGTTGGTCGTATTTCAGATAATTTTTGTAAAGGGGTGGAGTCCCTGATATAACTCCATGACAATTCCGGCTCTTTGTGGCCGTTCTTTATTTATGAATATTTTCGTTTTATTTTTGCAAAGGAACGCTTATTTGTTTGATATGGGTCTTTGACCGTTGGGATACTTGTCAAAGTGATCAGCTGTCTGCTGAGCTCGGTTCGTCACTCAGGTTTTGTTTAAAATCTTGAGATCGATGGCGTAACCGTCCCATCGCGAGCTGGGTGTTCTGTTGGGCGAGGTACATGGGCGACGAGGCTCGTTTGAGTCCCTCATGCCAAGGCGAGGGCTTGGTCGGATACACGAACCTAAGGTCCTCAAGTATGCCATGGGTCCACGCAACGCTGGTACCGGGGCGAGCGTGCGGTGTCGAGTTATGGTCGTTACGAGGTTTTTCCTCGAGGTATGTCGACCATTTCAACTGTAATATTGTTTAAGTTTCTCAGCGTTCCATGATTGGGTGAGGTGTTTACCATGTAAATCTTCCAGGAAATAGGCCCTTGTTCCCGTTTTAGCGCGAATTCGATAGGGCCCCTCCCAATTTGCTGCGAGCTTCCCCTTAGAGGGGTTCTTCATATTTCGTTTAAGGACTAGGCTTCCGACGTCAAATTCCTGAGGAATAACCCTTGCGTCGTATCAGATAGCTATTCTTTGTTTGAGCAGAGCTTCTCTGAGGGCGGCTCCTGTTCGTATCTCCTTGACTAAATTGAGCTCTTCTCTTAAAGATTGATCGTTTATTTCTGCGCCAAGGGGAGATTCAATTCTTCGCGATGGCTCAGTCAGCTCAATGGGGATAACAGCCTCGGTTCCGTATGCGAGCCGGAAAGGTGTTTCCCCGATGGAGGAATGGGGTGTGGTTCGATAGGCCCACAGCACGTTGTGTAACTCCTCGACCCACTGCTTTTTAGATTCGTCCAATCTTCTCCTTATTCCGCGCAGTATGACCCTATTGGCCGATTCGGCTTGCCCGTTTTTCTGAGGGTGCTCGACCGAAGCGAAGTGTTGCACAGTTCCCATTCGGATCACGAAATCTGTGAATTGTGTCCCATTGTCGGTGATGATGGCTTGTGGGACGCCGAATCTGGATAAGATGTTCTTTTTGTAGAAGCGCAGGATGTTTTGGGCAGTTATTTTGGCTAGTGCTTCAGCCTCTATCCATTTGGTGAAGTAATCAACGCCTACTATTAAGTAAATGTTTTGGTAGGCCCCTAGAACGAAAGGTCCGAGGATATCGAGCCCCCACCAGAACAATGTCCAAGGGGAAGAAAGGGATTTGAGTTCGCTTGGAGGGGTCAGGTGCATATGTCCGTTTCTTTGGCATTTGTCACATTTTTTACGTGCTCCTTAGCGTCGTTCTGCATGGTCGGCCAATAATAACCTGCCCGAAGAGCTTTTCGGGCGAGTGATTTGCCTCCTAAATGTTGGGCACCTAGGCCTTCGTATATTTCTTTGAGTATGATGGGCACTCTGGTTTCTTCGATGCATTTGAGGAGGGGGATAGAGAATCCTCTTCTGTAAAGTTTGCCTTCGAGAATGACGTAGGAGCATGCTCTTTGTTTTGTGATGGTCGCCTCTTTAGGGTCGTCAGGAATAGTTCCATCGACCAGATACTTCTAGACGAGGGTCATCCAAGAAGCTCTTTCCTCGATGGCTGATATACTGTGGATTATTGACTTATTTCCTCCTTTGGTCCTCGTACTTGCGAGTTTAGATAGAACGTCCGCGCGGGCATTGTGTTCTCTAGGGATGTGTTGTATTTCGGTCGAGGCGAAATTCTTTAGGTTATTCTGGACGAGGGTCCAGTACTCTGCCAACTGGTCATTTTTTACATGATACTCTCCTCAAACCTGAGAGGCTACGAGTTGTGAATCTGTCATTATTTTGACTTCTCTGGCCCCCATATCTTTGGCTAGTCGGAGACCGGCGAGGAAAGCCTCGTATTCCGACCGATTATTTGACGTGGGGAAGGAGAGGACGAGAGAAACCTCAATGACGATTCCTTCCTCGTTCTCTAGAATGATTCCCGCTCCACTTCCCGATGGACCGGAAGCACCGTCGACGTATATGGTTCAGCGATCACTCCCTTCCTGAGAGGTTGGGAATGTCATTTCGGCCACAAAGTCTGCTAGGACTTGTGCTTTCAGGATCTTCCTGCTTTCGTATTTGATGTCGAATTCGGACAGTTCTAGGGACCACTTGAGCATCATACCAGCCATATCTGGTCGGCCTAATAGTTGCTTGATGGATTGATTGGTTCGTACGACCACGATGTGGGCCAAAAAGTAATATCGGAGTCTCCTGGTGACGCAGACTAGTGCGAGAGCGATTTTTTCGATCTGCTGGTATCTTAGTTCAGGACCCTATAGGGCTTTGCTCGTGAAATAAACGGGTTTTTGCCTGTCTTGTGTCTCCCGGACGAGCGCGGCGCTAACGGACTCGGTTGTTACAGCTAGATACAAATATAAGGTTTCCCCCTTGTTTGGTCGTGACAACACGGGTGACTGTGATAATGTCAGTTTTAGATGGTTAAGGGCTTGCTCGCACTCCTCCGTCCATTCAAACGCGACCTCCTTTTTTAAGAGTTTGAAGAAGGGAAGGGCGTGTTGAGCCGACTTCGCGACGAACCGGGCTAAAGAGGTTAACATCCCGTTGAGGATTTGGATTGATTTCTTGGACTTCGGTGTGGGAAATTCCGAGAATGCCCGACATTTGTCGGGGTTGGCCTCAATTCCACGTTCGGTGAGATAGAAGCCGAGGAACTTACCCACTCGAACTCCAAAGGTGCATTTTTCTGGGTTGAACCTCATCTTAACGCTTCTGGCTTGATCGAACACCATTTTGAGGTGTTGAGCATGGTTGACTTCCTTTAGGGACTTTACGATCATATCGTCCATATATACTTCGAGCATATCCCCGATTTCTGTTTTGAAAACCTTGTTCATCATTCGTTGGTATGTTGCACCGGCGTTTTTCAAACCGAAGGGCATCACGTTGTAGTGATAGTTGCCCGATTCGGTCATGAAGGCCGTATAGATTATATCTGTTTTTGCCATGGGAATTTGGTTATAGCCTGAATAAGCATCCATAAATGATAATAATTTGAAACCGGCAGAATTGTCGACGAGTTTGTCGATGTTGGGCAAAGGGTAGGCGTCCTTAGGACATGCCTTATTAAGATCAGAGTAATCAATGCACATTCGCCATTTTCCATTACTTTTCTTGACTAATATAGGGTTGGACAGCCATGTTGTATATTGGGCTTCCGTTACAAAATTTTCCTTTAAGAGGTCTCTAACAGCTTGCTCGGCAGCCTCGGTTTTCTCCGGGGACTGCTTTCGCCTACGTTGCACTACAACTTTAAGGGCCGGATCGATAGTGAGGTGATGGAAGGCGATCTCAGGGTCGAGTCCGGGCATCTCCGCGGCGCTCCAAGCAAAGAGGTCGGCATTGTCTCTGAGGCACGCTTTGAGCTGTTCGCGACCTAGCGGGGGAAGGTCTACACCGATCTTTACACCTCTTCCAAGATCATCGCCCAAAGGAACAAGCTCGAACTCTCCGTCCGGAATTGGGCGCATGAGTTGATTCGAAGGGGATTTGGAGGTCTCGCAGTTGGATTGCTCTTCCTCGATCATTGGTGCCTTTCCTTTTCTTCTTCTTTCTGCCAGATCCTTTGGCTCGAGACGACTGTCGAGATCGATGGTGTCGACCCAAGGGAGAGGTTCCGATTGATGAGAACTTTCCGGGAGGGTGGCTTTGCCTCTGGTCAATGGGAGGAGGCTGATGGAGTCTAGACCCTTTGTTGAGGCTTCGAAACATCTTCTGGCTGCCTGGATGTCCCCGTGCAACGTTGCCACTTGTCCGCTGGCGGTGTAGTACTTCATCTTTAAGTAAACGGTTGACGGCACGACTATCAATTCTGCGAGCGTGGGTCGACCAAAGATACATTGGTATAGAGAAGGGAAATCGACGACTAAGAACTGAGTTTTGATCGACCTCCCCGTCTCCCTAGATCCAACAGTGACGATCAGTTCGATGTAACCCCATGGTTTGGCGGTCGAACCGTTGAAACCTTGTAAATCCGAGCCAAGATAGGGAGTCAGGTGGGTCTCGTTCAGTTGTAAGGTCTTGAATAATTGGGTATACATTATATCCACCGAACTTCCTTGATCAACGAGTATGCGCCTCACGTCGAAGTTGGCCATCTGGGCGCGTACGAGCAACGAGATGCTGGAATTGGGGGCGCCGTAACTCCTCTTTGTAGAATGCGAGCGGGTTGGATTTACCCTGATTTTTGTCCAGGGTGGCGCCTAGGTCGGAGCTTGTTTGTACGAGGTCGTCGAATCTTCTTTTGACCGAAATGACCATAGTCGTAGGGAAAGATTCCCAAGGACTGTGGATGGCGAAGTAGGTGGGGAGGATGTCAATGTCGAGGAAGAGAAAGTCTTCTAGCCTGGATACACTCAATGCTACGGGCATGAAGGAGTTTTCAGCCGGCTTTTCCTCTTCGACTTTGCTGGAGGAAGGAGCCTCTTCCTTTGCAGATTCTTTCTTTTTATACTGTTTAAGGTGCCCGTCCCAGATCAGGATCTCAATCGCATCCTTGAGATGGATACAGTCTTCGGTCACGTTCCCGTGACTCCTGTGGAATCGACAATATTTGCTTTTATCCATACCTGGTTTCGTCGGCATCTGACGGGGAAAGCGCACCCTGCCCTGTTTGAATTCGGAATTAGCGCAATCGATGAGAATGCGCTCTCTAGAGGTGGTTAGGGGAGTGTAGTTGTTGAATAGACCAACAGGTCCCTTGTTGTCTCTAGTGTCGCGAGGTTTGTCCTCTCGCCTATGCTCTCCTCCTCGACGAGATGTCGAGGGGTCTTCTGTCTTGGAACTCCGGGCGCTCTCCCGATCTCGGGTGTCCCGAGCAGAGTTTGCAGCTTCTTTCTCCTCATATTGGATATAGGCCTGGGATCTCAGGAGGAAAGCATCCAAAGTGGGAGGGGTCTCGATGCCTACTGCCTTTGCAAAATCACTGCGAGGGCGTAGGCCTCTTTCGAGCAGATACTTTTTCATGCCGTCCGTGGTTGAAACTTGGACGGCCTCTTCATTGAATATTTCGATGTAGGCTCGCAAAGATTTGTCTCTCCCCTGGATGATGGCTTCCAGGGATGCTTCTGATTTGGGGTGCCTCCGAGAGGCGGTGAAATGCCTCGAAAATAGTTTTCCGAGGTGCTTCCAGGACGTGATGGTTCCTTCGGGGAGACTCTTGTACTAGGCCATAGCTCCTTTTCGCAACGTCGTGGGGAAAAGGCGACATTTTATGGCTCCACAAACTCCCCTGTAGTCGAGCAGAGCATCTATGTTTTCGATATGCTCATCAGGATCGATGGTACCGTCATACTGGCCTAGACGAGGGGGTTTTTCTGGTCCCGAGGGAATGGGGATATCCATGATAGCCTGACATAGCGGTCCATGGTGCTCGTCGCCGTCGCTCCGGTCAGGAGATGGGTCCTCTTTTGATCTTGGAGATGAAGAACGATCGCGGGTGCGATGATGTTCGTTCTTTGATCTTTTATGGGTCGGTGATGTCCGATTTTGCCAAGGAGGGGAGTGGTCCCTCTTATTCTGACGATTGGAGCGATCTTTCCTTCAGACTGTCTTCTTTGGCGATGGGCTTCTAGGGGCAACATCCCCGGCTCTCCGAGGTGGAGATGAAGGGCGATGTCTTTCCAGAGCGTCTATGCGCTGACCCTGTTGGAGGAGGAGATTGTTTGTCTGATTGAGGGCTGATAGTATTGCAGCTAAGGACTGATCGGTGTTGATGGGTGGTAGGGTTATTGGTGAAAACCCGACAGGATCAAAGAATGGATTCTTGGAATTGGGATCGTCCAAGAAGCCTTGGTCGGCTGTAGCGTCAGCATCTCGGGACGCGGTTCTGCCATCCCTGTTGATATCCTCGTGAGGGGAGGAAAAGCCTCTATCAGTTTTCTTGACAGGTGAAATGATGGGGTTGTTGGGAAGAGAATGGTTGTTAGACTCGGTCATCTTATGAGTTTGAAGGTTATTTTTTATCTTCGTAGAAATTATTGAAGATGAGGAAGAAAGTTTCCCACAGATGGCACCACTGATCGGAAGTGTTGACTAGAATTGGAGACCGCCGAGCAGCTGACAATCTTCCGGGCAAGTTGGTGTGGAGGGGGTGGTGTACCTACAAGGCACTCCGATGCTAAAGTAAGCAAAACGATCGTAAGAGAATAGATTTGAAGTATTTGAGTGATTAGGGTGCAGAAAAGATACCTTGCCCTCGAAGATATGAGGGTTTATATAATACCAAAGAAAGATTCTTATTGGCCCCTGAGTATGGGCCGAAATATCCGGATCCTCAGATGTAGCTATTCTGTCTGACCAAGTCAAAATCGAGGGGCCACGGCCACTACTAGCCGTTGTGTCGAGGAATTAGCTCGAGACGAGCATATGGTCCATCGAGGGCAGATTTTGCTCGATCAGACGGATGTCGGGCTCGTTATGCCGGGGGCATCGTGATGGTGAGGCGAAGTCGACTTGGTCGTATTGTCGTGAGGGTGGATCGGAGGCTCGGATGTGTTCGAGCTATCCAGAACACTTGATGATTAAGGTTGATGAATAATATTAATTGCATATATGTTGAGTAACTTGTACATGCATTCATGGGGAGTTGGAACTCAGATGTTGGCTTGATCGTTGAATGGAAATAGTAGCGGTGAAACTTTGGGTTCACAATGTGCTTGATCCTATATGGAAACATAAGCGGTGGACTTTATTTTCATATGGTGGCTTTGGTCTTGTCCGGATCGAAAGCGTGACTTTGATTCTAAGTTATTGAATCGAAAACGAGGTGAGCTGAATGTTCACGATGGTACCACAAGCATGAGTCACATTGCATTGGTGTCTCATGAGTTATTAAAGAATGTGTGTGTATGATAAAATTCGTGGTAATTGATTATGTTAATCATTGAATGGATTGTATTGATGACATTTATGCTATTTGTGATAAATGTGAGCATGTTATACTTGGAATATTTGTATAATTGCATGAATTAAAATATCACATGAATTGTGTAGAATTTTTTAATAAATGTTGTTTCTATATTTCTTCCAGTTTATATACATTTGGATAATGATGTGAATTCTCACCCTAATGTTGTGATGTTGCCTCTATGTGGGTAACGTGCAGGTTCCGAGGATAGCGGTGCTTCGCACGAGACTAGTTGAGGAATTCATCTAGTTATTCATGCTAGGTAGTGAGTCATTGCTTTGGTCATGTAACACGAGGATTATTTGGATTTATGCTTCTATGAGATATTCATTATGTATTCTCATATATTTTAAATTTGTATGTTGAGATACTATGCTGATGTGGCCTTGGTACCGATGTATAAATTGATATGATTTGATTATGTTATGGATTCATCGTTATTTCATCCAATGGTTATAGTATGACATGTAATTATTGATAGTATCTAAGAATATGAAAGACTCTGCTGTGAAATGCATAATTTTGGTTTTAAAGCATGAGATTCAAATGTGTGTTATGATTATGACCAGTATGAAATTTTGGTGAACATATAGAGTATATACATATATAATTTGTGTTTATGTATATGTATATTTTAAAATGTGAGATCCCTTATATGTGTGCATTTTATTTTACTCTAATTTATGCCATTGATTATATGGGGTTAGAAAAGGGATGTTACAGAGCCGATGTCTTTTTCTTCAAGAGTACCTTAAAATCTATGAAACAATTCCAAGGAATACTCATAGACACCATAGATTAGGAAGAAGTTAAAGGAAGGAAGAATACTAATCACCACTCTTTCTCTCTCTACATATTCTCTCTCTTATCTACTTTTTTTTGAAAGAAAGAAACTTAACTTTTATCATTTAATAAATACTGATCAATACAAGGAGGTTCCAAACTCAATACTTTACGCCTAGTCCAAGAATTGGCCACCTTAGATAAAGTATGGGTAACCGAATTCGCTTGGCGCTTAATGAACTTAACCTCAAAGTTCGGAGACAAATACAAAAGATTCTTAATAGCTATAACTATAAAACTAAATTCAGAACACCCTAAACGATTATTATTCAAAGCAAGGACAACATATTGACAATCACTTTCAAAAGTAACATGAGAAAGATTAAGTGAAATAGCATGTTGAATTGCTTCATGCAACGCCAAGGCTTCCGCTTCCAAAGGTGATAGTGTACCAAAATCCCAAGCCACTCCTGCAGTCACAAAGTTACCTGAATGATTACGAAAGCACCATCCCCGATTAGTTGTGCCCAGCAATTTATTAAACCCAGCATCCACATTACATTTTGTCCAACCTTCCAATGGAGGGCTCCACCTAGAAGACGGGTGAATAATATTACTGTTATTATTAACAACATCTCTAGCCAAGAACCAATCGTTCCAATTATTGAAAGCCAAAATACCAATCCTACTACCATCCTCACGAGTATCATTCCACACAACACCATTCCTACATCTCCAAAGGACGTCCAACAAGACCGCCACTCTACCAGCATCTCTACGATCCTCCTTACTACAAATATCGAAAATCATGGATTTAACATCATCAAATAAAAGCACACGGGAGTCTATAATAGAAGATAAACCTGCTGCCCGCCAGCTTGACGCTATAGCCTGACACCCAAAGAAGATATGCCACTCATCTTCGGCGTCGCACTCACACCAAGGACAGCTAATAGGACACTGAACCTGATGCTGGTATAGATTAACTCTAGTCGGTAGGCACCCTCTACATAAACGCCACAAGAGGTGCTTAGCTCTAGGAGGAGCAATAATATTCCACATATTGGTCCAGTTACCTGGAATACGATATCTGCTACCAAGGTCCTGACTCTTCCTCCAAAGACGGTACCCAGACTTAACACTATACTCCCCGTTTCGTTCACTATGCCAAATCATCTTGTCATTCTCCACCTCAGACACTAAAGGGACCTTAAGAATATCAGCTGCGAGAGAGTCACCAAAAAACTGAGTTACCTTAGTCACATCCCACTGTTTAGAAGTCGGGACCAAGAGATCCTTAATAGAGAGATCATACACTTCTTCCAACTGCGGACCCCAAAGTAAACGATTGCTATCATCTCTAAGCCAAGGATCCTGCATAATTCTAATGCCACTACCGTCACCAATACTCCACCGACACCCTGCTTTCAAAACATCTCTAGCCTTCCACAAACCTCTCCACACGAAACTCGGATTATTGCCCAACTTAGCCTCCAATAAACTCGTCTGCGGGAAATACCTTCCTTTAAAAATTCTTGAGACAAGAGATAATGGATTTTCCATAATACTCCAGCCTTGTTTAGCTATCAAAGCAAGATTAAAAGCTTTGAAATTACGAAAACCCAGACCACCATCACTTTTCAAACATGCCAATTTCTCCCAAGCCAACCAACGAATACCTTTATTATTACGCCCTCCACCCCACCAAAAGGAGTTAAGCATGCGCTCAATATCATTGAGCACCCCATCTGGAATAAGGAAAATACTCATAGTATAAGCAGGGATAGCTTGCAGAACAGATTTGATCATAACCTCTTTCCCTGCTTTAGACAAAGAACGACTCTTCCAAGAGTTAATACGCTTCCAAATCCTATCTTTGATAAAAGAAAAAATTTCTTTCTTCCTTCTACCAATCATTGAGGGTAAGCCCAAATACTTCCCCGTTCCAAGCACATGTCGCACCCCCATAATCTTAGCAAGATCTTCTTGAGCAGGGCGAGCCAAATTGCTACTAAAAAACACTTCAGATTTAGTTAGATTAACTTCCCCGACGCCTCGCGTATGAAGCACCTCCTTGAGGGTTGAGACCTCAGAAACATTAGCCCTGCAAAAAAGAAAACAATCGTCAGCAAAAAGCAAGTGGGACACACTAGGTGCCCCCCTGCATATCTGGACACCGTGGATATCACCGCGAATCACAGCTCTTTTCATAAGTGAGGTAAGCCCTTCCGAAACAAGGATAAAGAGATAGGGAGACAGTGGGTCTCCTTGTCTCAGACCTCTACCTGGTTGAATTGGTCCCACTCTATCAGAATTAACAAGAACAGAATAATGCACCGACGTCACACACATCATCATCCAATGAATCCACTTCTCATCAAAGCCTAAACTCTTAAGCATCCCACGCACAAAAAGTCAATCCACTCTATCATAAGCTTTGCTGATATCAATTTTAAGAGTCAAGTAAGCCTTATTACCCCTAGACCTCTCTTATCTACTATGTTTGAGATAAATTGTCATACACTACAATAATGACAATATATAAAAATAAAAATAAAATGAATTTGATTTTAATAATCATCAAATATTAACTAATACACTTCAATGATAGAGTTTATTTTTATGAGTTTCTATTTTATTAATTTGTTAAAAAACTAAATTATTTTTAAGAGTTTGTAAATTTTAAATGTCTTAGTTTAAAATTTTTTGTCTTAATTGAAAATAAAAGAATTTTCTGATTTTCATAATTAGATTATTTATATTTAAATATAGATATTATTCAGTAAATAAATTAGAGAATTTAAATTTTGAAGTGATAGAATAAAAGAAATAATGTTTAAAAGGTAGATTTTGATCTAATTAATTAATTAGTTTTTAATGCAAATTTTCATTTTATTTACAATGTTATTATATTATTTTATTTTTAAAATCTATATAAAAAAAATTTTGGTTACTATCAATAAAGTTTTTAATAACCGTTTTACAAATATTTTTGAAAAATGAAATAATTTAAAATTTATATAAAGTAATATGTCATTTTATTTTTACTCAATTTATTCCAAAAACCAATGTTTAGAAAATAAATAGTTTTATGATTTAAATTCCTATCATAATATCATTTTATTGTTCTGAAACTGATTAATTTATCCCACATTCTTTCTTAAATAGATAAATTCTTTTCACTTTTTTCTCTTCACACGTATACAAAAAATATCTTATTCGTTTAGACAAACTATTTGTAGCATCAAAATTTTACACTATAATTAGTGTATATTGACATATTTAATTTTCATTTTAATTGTTATGAAGTTTTGTTTTGTTTATTTCTTTTTAATTGTAATAATCTATGTACCTACATTCCTATCCAACTAATAATGACTTATTAAAATATTAAAATATATTCATCATTATTTATGATTATTTATCTATCCAAATTGTAACTCTTAAAAAAAATTAAAACTCCATTTTAATATATTAATGACATTGTCTACCAAGAAAATTTTTAACAAAAAAATTCGAGTCTCAATTTCTCACTATTAACTAATTATTTATCAATCCAAATTTTAAATTTGTAATTGATGACTATTAAAAATTTTGAAATTATATTTCTTACTTATTATTTACAATTACATCGATCTTTTTTATTACTCCTTAAAATTCAACCTATTCTCAAATACTATAGTAAACTCATATTAATAATTATTCAAATAAACTCATTAGGAAAAAAATCATATAAACATAATCAATTGATCCTATGTAATATTCTTAAAACTCAACTTTTTTTCAAATCTCTATTTATAAAACTACATATAATAATCACTCAAATAAAATCATTTAAAAAATATTTCACAAATAAAACAATAATCTAAAATTTTGATGAAATTTAAAATTTCATATACAATAACAATAATATATGATAGGTCAACCGCACAATGCGCGAGATATTTACTAGTAATGTTAATTGAAAACATAGATTAAATAATATACATTTGTATAAAAATATTATAATTCCTTAATTAAATTATTGTTCCATTATTAAATTTCAATCGAACATCCAATTACAATATCAAACAAATTTAGCTGTAAGGAAGCACATATACTATATCTTACTAGATTTCAATAAAAACAAAACAGTAAAATTCATGACAATTTGAAAGACTAGCATGTTTTCATATATGGTGAGAATTTGACTGGGACAAGAAAACATCAAAATAAAGACTAAGAATTGTCACAGACACAGTCAAGTGATAAATAAAATCAAAGCTCCGCTCAAAAAAAGTCTAACAACACGGGCTTGAGTTTGTGGGTATCCGTGTTATAGTAGTCGTACGATAAGCGCGTTTCAGATAATCGCGTCCTTTGACCACGCGTTGGCCTTTTTTTGTTGTTACTCTTTTGTTCCACTCTTTTTTTTAATTCAAACGTACTACTACTCTTTTGGCCAATTTTTTCGGTCAATTATTGCACTAATATATTTTATATTTTGGAAAATGCTTTATAAAAAAATTTGCAAAAGAATTTTTCAATTCTATGCTCTCTAATTAATAAAAAAAATTATCATTCCAAATATAAAATTAGGTGTACTAGTTAAAATATTATTCTTTTTACATTTATATATTTTTAAATATGTGCGAAACGATCAACTGAATCACACATTATTAAATGGATAAAGTATTTTTTATTGTAGTAATTTGTTTTCTTTTATTTATATATATATATATATATATATATATATATATATATATATATATATATATATATATATATATATATATACACACTTTATATTATTATATTAAAATAAATATCTATCAATTTTCAAAAATACTTCATATTAAACCATTACATTTGTAACATAAATATTATTTTATTTAATAATTCGACAATATGTTCATTTAAAAATTTTAAATGTTCTTATCAATTTAAAGTAATATGATATTTTATACTTTATCTATTTATTTCTTATTAGAAACTCGGGTAACGGATATTGATATGAGTACTTACATATTAGAAGGTACAAATATTAGTGTTAATATTGTTATTCAAACATATGAGTTCGGGTACAGAGATTTTTTATAACCACGGATATGGAGATGGATATTATAGTACCCTACTGGATAAAGAATGATTACATATATTTTTAATCTTTATAAATAGATTAGCATTCAATTTTAATTCTTCTAAATTTTTTCATAAAATAATAGTCCTTCTAAATTTTATTTCCACTTTTAGACAATTAGGTTCATTTAACTTAAGCCGATGTGGCATGTCACATGCAAAGAATTTTGATGCAAAGAATTTTGATGACTGAAAAATAATTTTATTCATTGACAACAAATAATTGTCACTAAAAATTAAATTTTTTTTTTAATTTTATTTATTTCTTCTAGTTGTCTCACTTTTACTGTTGTCATAATTAAAGACACAACAAATTTTTTAATTTGATAGGTTACTTTACAAGAGCTTAAAAATTATATAATACATCTTTGAATTGTACTTGATATGTATAATTATCAATTATAAATAACATTCAATGTAACTATGAATTGTAAAATGACAACTCTTAAAATGATTAATATTTCAATATAAATAATTGGTTTGAAGATTCATGACAATAGTAGAAATCTTTAATTAATAAAAGATATTTTATAGTAGAAATATTTAATTAAAGGAAGTTTTAGTGATGAATTTGGTATCTTGACATAAATCTTTTAAGATAATTTTAATCACGATTTATGGGTAAAGTGACATATTCTTGATTTTTGACACGAATTTCAATTTCTTAGACACTTTAGTGAAGGTTTCAGTGATTTAGTAACTTATTTTGAATTTTGAACATGAACCTTTATCTTTTAAAATATTTTTAATGAAATTTTAGTTTAGAACATGAATCTTCATCATCTTAAATACTTTAGTGATGATGTTTAGGCTCTAGTGATGAATTATGGACTTGAATCTTCATCTTCTAATATATTTTTATTGATGTTTTAGTGGCAGATTTTATGTTTTGACATGAATCTTTATCCTCTGAAATATATTTAGTGACCATGATTGAAATCATATTTAGTGACAATGACTCATATGTAGTGATGGATTTTTAGTTTTGTGATGAATATTATTCTTAAATAGTTTCAGTGAAAGGATTATGAGTTTTTCATGAATCTTCATCTTCTTAGATATTTTTAGTGACGATTTTTGAATTCTATTTATAATTTTTTTAAATTAGTATTTTCATCCCTGCGATGCACAAAATAAATTATGAATAAATATTATGCGGGAGAAAATAGACTATTATTTTTATTAATTGAATAGTTAAAATATATAGAAATTAATGGTAGAATAATGACTTGAAGTAATTTATGGTTGTCCACTCCCTTGCAAGGGCGGCTAATTTTTGGTCTAGACGTAGTTCGTTAATTATACCTCCTCTTTGTATTGAAAAAGTTCTGAATAATGATATAAGTTGAATTTGTTGCTTTCAAAAAAACTGTTTAGACGAGATTTTATTTAAAATTTAGTACTTAAATTTAATTTAATATATTAAGGATTTTATCATCAATATTATCTTTAAGATAATTTTAGTGATAGGGAATCTTCTATTTGACTTATAATCTGTCTTATAATGACTGTCGGTCAAAGGAATAAAAAAGTATTTTTTCTTTCCAAATTATTTAAAGAACTAAAGAATTGTATATAATACTAACATACTCTCAAAACCTATCATTTCCTCTTGGTTTAGTAACTTGACTGCTATTGTTTTTGCAAAGTGCAACTCTATAGTCTTATAATCATCCCCCGAGTTTAGATCGGATTAATAATTAATTAGTATAGCTAACCTCTTGTAATTTAGTAGAATTGATGTGACTTTCAATAATTTATATGACACCAAATTTTGACCGAATATACATGCACAGAAGTTTTTAACTGTATAAACTTAATTCAAGGAAATTGGATAAGGCAAATATGAACGCGTTGTGGTCTCATAGAGGATCACGGTCTTTGATTCTGTCATCAATATTGACATACAATTATACAAATATTACTACTACTCAATTAACCAATTAATTATTGTGTCACGTTTTCCTCGATGCCTGGCCTGAGTTGCGCGTGACCTTTTATTTTACTTTTTTATATTTTCTTAGCGTATGATCTTTTTACTTATATATTTTTTTCCTATGATTGAGCGAGCACATAGAGACCACTTTTCGCATGTGAAAAACCTACCCATCTCCAATATTTTATTTGATTGATGCTTAATTTTTAATTCTCATTTGTACACCGTAGCTAGCAATATTTCTTGTTCTATTATGGAGTAAGTTTTGGTTTAAATATTTTATTTTAACCTTGAACACACAGATAAGGGTTTTATCTATATTTTAGGAGGAATATTTAGGGTGAAGGAGATTTTTTTTTTAATCTTGAACTAACCGTCTTCATTTAACTAGCAATTGTATGATTAATAGATTCTCCATTGAGTTTAACAGCGACAATACAATACAATAACAAAAAAAATCTATAAATAATAGACCAGTTTACTTCAGCTTTATAAAATACATTTTTTTATATTTTCAAAAATAGATCTTATAAAAATATTTTCTAAAATATTATAAATTTTTATATTCATTTTTTTTAATTGAAAGATTAATTCCGATATCCTATAACATAAATATATATTATTGAAGATTAAAATACTATCGAATCATACTGTTATACTGCTACATAGTCCCTCAAGAACAAGGGCTCGTAAAAGCTGAAGTGTATTAGTCCCTTAATCATCTTTAAACTTTTCATAGGAGCCTTATCGAAGCTTTTGTTCCTACCTTTAGTCCTTGAAACTTCAGGTAAACCTTATGGATGAGACTTAGGTGTGTCCCTCAGGCGACACTTTAATAAGCCTTCCCGACGAGATTTAGGTGAGTCCCTTAGGAAAAGCTTTAATTGATCCTTCTTGACGAGACTTAGGTAAATCCCTTAGGAGAGAGTTAGTAAAGCCTTCATGGCAAGACTTAGTTGATCAAGTTCTTCAGGATCGACTTAGTTTAGTATTACTTGAAGTTAGAAAATATATCTATGGCGTAGTTGCTCATATGCGGCGAGGATTTCTACGATAATCCAACAATCTAATTACCATTTTGGCTGAGAAGGATCTTCTTATGAAAGTTCGACAATTTAATTACTCTGTAGGGTGGCAAGGATCTTCATGTGAAAGTCTAGAAATTTAATTATCCTATAAGGCGACAATAATATTTAAGTGGAAGTAAAAAAATTTAATTACCTCGCATGATAGAAAGGATCTTCCTGTGGAAGTCCATCAATTCAATTAACCTGTAGGACAACAAAGATCTTCTATGGAAATCTAGTAGTCTAATTACCCTGCAAGGTGACAAGAATCTTTATGTGGAAGTCCAATAACTTAATTACCTTGTAGGGCATAAAAAAATCTTGTAGAAGTCCAGAAATTTAATTACCTCGTAAGGAGACAATGATCATCTTGTGGAAGTCTGATAATTTAGTTATCCCGCACGGCATTAAGGATTTTCTTGTTGAATTCCATAAATTTAATTATCTAGTAGGGCGACAAGGATCTTCCTATATAAGTCCAATAGTTTAATCATCAAGTAGGATGACAAGAATCTCCATGTGACAATCCATCACTTTAATTACCCCGTAGGGAGGTAAGGATCTTCAGGTGGATGACCAATAATTTAATCAACATGTAGAATGGAAAATATTTTTTCTAGAAGTCTAACAATTTACATTGAGAGCTAAGTTGTAATAACCTGCTGCAAATATCCAAATCTTTTTACAATAGTTTCCATAAATAGGTGACTCACATTCCTACTTATCAACTATAATATAATCTCAAATTGATTGAAGTCCATGTTTTGGAAATGAGTCATTCATCCAACACTTTGAGCTTTTAGGCTCCATAAGGAAACATTGGATATATATGACATGGTCCTCCAAATTAGGTTGCATTTTTTCCTGTTGGACGTGTACGATAACTTGTTATAGCACTATATCGCCTTCTTATATCTCTCTCTTCGGACCACCTTGAAGTTATTTTATGTCTTCTCTTTTTTTAGCGACAAAATCATGGATGTGGGTAATATATATTATCTCATTAACTAGGTTGGACACATTATAGTGTGTCAATTTTTATTGGCAGCATGTCGTCCACCCTATACAAAAGTGTGTAAGGATTTTCCCTAATGGTGGAGTGCGTGGTAGTGCGACAAGACACAAAAATTCATGCTACTGATCAACCTACAATCCTTTGGTGCCATCCAACTTTTTCTTGATCCCCTTCAATATTACTTATTAGACGATTATGCATTTATGTTCGCCTATGGGTGAACGACCAATGTGAACTTGGTTTGCACTCGCTACCCATTGTTAAAATAGACCACGGTAGAACTGGCGAACTGAGTTCCATTTTCTAAAATTGTAATATCAAGTAAATCAGACCTGCATATAATCATATGCCAAATAAAATGGTGAAATCTCTTTGTCGTGATCTTGGATAAGGCTTCAACATATATCCATTTAGTGAACTATTATACTCCTATGATTAGGAACTTTAGTTGGTCGGGAGATATAGGAGAAGGTCCTAGAATTTCCATGCCCACTAATAAAATAGCCAATGTGTTGTCACAAAATGGAGGAGCTCAACTTATGCATGGATAACATTTATGATTATGTCAGGGCGATGTCGATAGCATTTATCCCTCATATTCTCTTCTAGGGATGAAAAGTGTTTATTCTATTATAGTGAAGTTAAACCATGTCTTCCTCGAACTAGCGAGCTTGGACGACAAGTCTTCCATGAAATTACATTCCTTGGGCCCATGCATTATTTCACAGGTTTTGAAATGCTTGAACAAGTCACGTACCTTCTTTAAATATTTGATAAGTTGTTGTTCCTTTGCTGATACTCTTCGAGGACTTGATTTTCCACCATTTGATATTTGCTCTCGGACTTTAGAGTTGACACCCCTACCTCCAAGGAGAGAGACATGCCAATGATGAGAGCTTTGTATTCGACTTGATTATTGTTATCCATGAATTTTAACCCTAATGGTTTCTCGATCAATAAGTAATGTGGTCCTTATAGTACTATCCCAATTCTAGTCCCTTTCATGTTAGAGGCACCGTCCACCGAGAAGATCCATACAGTGGAAACCTCCTCGCCGATTTTTATACTGAACTCTGCTAGAAAATCCACCAATATTTGTGATTTGATACTTCCCCTAAGAATGTATTGGATGTCATATTTATAAAATTTGTATCCTCCATGTGCAATGAAGATGTCAGAGCCTCATAGTTTGTGGTAAAAATGACCACGAAAGTTTGTTGATTGATTCTAGATTGAAAAGACATTTCATTGTATTCGAGTGGAAAACACAATTTACTACCCACAAGTTGAGAAAAGGAGAATTTGCATCATCTTGATATGGATAACTTTTATGTGGACTTTCTCACAAGCACATCTAAACATTCAAGTGGAAAATGTTAATCACTTCACAACATATTGTAGAAGTATACTGCTTTGCATCACTACTAGAATAGATTAATATCCAATATTTTGAAAAGGTTTTAAAAGAAAAGTGCACAAAGGCACAAAAATAAATTTGATGAGGTTTGTCTTTTTACAAGTTTTGAAAAGAGTTTGAATATGCTGAAGTGTTTTAGCATTTATTAAGAAAAAGATTTTCGGGATCACTTGACAAGGTCAAGGTTTATTAATAAAATGGTTAATACCACTTTACTCCTACACTATATGCGAATTTTGATTTATCCCCTTGTAAAAAAAAATTGGATTATCACCTTGTAATTATTATTTTTTGTTTACCCCCTAAGCGTACAAATTAAACACTAAATTTGGGGGTAAATAATTCTTTTACAGGAGATAATTTTTGCATTTAAGAGGGCAAAATACAGAATTTTAACACAATTAATATGTCAATGTTAGTGTTAATGAGAAGAATCAACCGAGTCAGAAAAATTTAGTGCTATGTTAAAAAAATTTAAGTAGACTTATGTAGAAGTCACACTTATGTGAGGCCAGTCAATAGCAACTTATGTGTTATACATGTTAAAGGAATGATACACAATATTCCTCCTAAAAAATGTAAGAAAATGATCAAAACAAAAATAAAAAGAAGAAGATAGAGAATGAGGGATGATCAAACACATTTGAAACATAACAAAGGATCACCTATCACCGATTTCAATCACTCAAAGTCATGACACAATAGGATAAACTTATCATTAATTCAAAGTATAAAAAAATATCAAATGATAATTTAAATGATAAGTTTGAAATGATAAAAGTTCATGCAACCAAAGTATCAACCAAAGACCAATTGAACACAATGAAGCATCAATCAACCAAATCATGATCCAAGTCAACAAAAGTCAAAACATAAATGGATGAATAAATGATTAGAAATTAATTAAAATGATTTTTAAAATGGAAAATTCAAAGAGGTATCAGAACACCAAATAAATTACCAAAAAATAGAGAAAGTTTGAAATACTACAAGCAATTAGATCTTAAAAGTTGGAGAGAAAAATATTTCAAAATGAACACAAATTAATTGTTAAATGAAACTTAAAAAGAAAATAGATAGAAAATAGAAAAAAATGCTAAAAATAATTTTTAAATTGTGAAAAAAAGTATGTGATAGAAAATAATTTTAGTGCCTTATGAAAAAATAATCTATTTAATACATAAAATTAGAATGAGTTTTTTGGCATGTTTTCCGAGTGTCATTCTCTTATGACTTCTTCTATTTTTATTTTGGCTATAAATGGAAATTTTCTATTAATATAATTCTATTATTTTAATTTTAATTTTTTATGTCTCTCATGAATATCAAGACA
Organism: Vicia sativa; assembly: GCA_021764765.1. Taxonomy (NCBI): domain Eukaryota; kingdom Viridiplantae; phylum Streptophyta; class Magnoliopsida; order Fabales; family Fabaceae; genus Vicia; species Vicia sativa. The sequence goes on from CM038796.1 coordinate 163,914,089, forward strand.
CAGATACAACGTTCTGTACATGGATAGCCATTCAATTTCCACCGAAAATCAATTTTTCGACTGCCCTATGCAACTGTTCACTTCCTTTCCTCTTCCATAATTATCATGTTTTCCTTCTACTGCTTCTCAGCAATTAATTTTTTCTATTTTCCAAAACGTAATTCATCTATTCTCCATTTTTTAAACCCTATTTTATTTCTCCATCCAAACCTAGATCCAGACATTCACGGAGGAAGAATAAGATGAATATAAAGTGTTATGGATGAACAACATCGTCCAATAGAATTTCATGACCGAAGAGGAGAGTAAAAACCATGGATCGGAATTGGAGTGAGTACAAGTACAAAATGAAATAGTTAAGAGAATATATTAGGTCACCCGTTTTACGATCAGTTGTTATCCACTCATGTTCCGTGTCTCTGAATTGCGATGCTGATGGACCAGCTTCCGAGAATCGATGCTCAACTTTAACAAAATCAACGCGTTCTTCATAAATACTCTTCCATTGGAGCTTGATTACTTTATGGTAATTCTTTTCTTCCTTTAAACTTTACTCTTTTTAATCTTTAAGTTTATGGATTTATTTCATAATTTTTAGTGATTAATTACTAATTTGTGTATTTTCTCCTAATTTACTTCTTATAGTCCTCAACTTCTTAGTTGAATTCCAAGTGTTTGTTTATTTGACTCAATGAATTCCCAATCTTTCTTTTCTGGTTGTTTGGACAGGGGAAATGGAATTGAGACATTAGGAGTTGGTAAACTGGGTTCATTAGGAGTTGGTAGTTTCTCCCTGTAAAATTAAAATATGCATTTAACTTTGATTTATGTTCACTTGTTATTTATTTTGTTCAGGAAGATATTTTTCAGTCGGTTGGTTTTCCTTCGGTTGGAAATGCTTTAGTTGGTTACAACACTTCAATTCTGTCGTATGGCCAGGTATTATTTCATGTTTGTTGTATTATTGCAATGTTTTGGTAGTAAAAATATTATTGAATATTGATTACAGTAATAGATCAATTATTGATATTTGATATTTGATACATCATTTCCCTTATGGAAAGAAAATGTTTGTTTGTCTTCTGTAAATGGTGGAGGGAGTTTAGATGGGATGGGACAATAATGGTGGTCCATATCATGCAAGAATAAAAAAATAAATGTATTGCTATCTCACACGCTTAATATCATGTATAATTGATGTTTATTCATCAGTTTAACTAAGTGATGGTGATTTCAAAATCTTCTTTTGCAGCTATTTCTTTCAAAATAGTTCATTTCCCTGATTTGATGATGCATTAATTATGCCTCTATTATCTTAAATATGAAAATGCATTAATTATGTCAAAGTTGATGGAGTTTTTCATTACAACACTGATAATGGTATGAGAATCAAAATATGACAGGTAAGTTTCCAGGTAACTGTAAGACTTTCATTCTCATTTATATGTGATTCAGTTATATTTTGATTGAAAATGTGTTCAATCCAATAATAATAAATCAATCATAGAATATAATAAAACAAGATGAGTTCTTTCAATCAATCATATAATAAATCATTCATATGTTGGTTGATACAAAAAGATTTTAATTAGCTGTTTTTTTCAACATATTTTTGACTTATTCTTTTGGTTTACATGACCTAGAATCAACAATTAGATTATTCTAATATATCAAATTCTTTCATCATTTGAATTGTTCTTAACTGTCAGATTATAGAAAATAGAATTGATAATTTTGTTAGGTGTTGACTCATAAATTCTAACTTTGTAACTTGCTGAAGAAAATGTTGCAATTTAGACAAGATGTAGTCCGCAGAACACGAATAAATTCCACTTGTAAATTTTCAACTAGATGGGGCGGTAGCTACGCGAATGTAGTCGAAATAATTTGAAAGGATTAAGATCTCAATCCTGTTAGTAGACATTTGCAATCTAGGCATTTAGAGGGTTTATTTACCTCTATTGATAACATCTATTGATAACACTCTAATTTGCTAGACTCCCGCGTAATATCAAACATGTATTAAGTCTTCAACTGGTCTGATTAAACTCCATATATATGGAGTTATTTCATGCAAGACCTGCTGCTGTTGATTTGGAACTGACAAGACAACAGGTGAACTTAGCAGAATGGCCATTGAACGACTACAGAAGGGAATGTTGAATCACATATTATTGTGTAGTTAAATGATGCTAAGTAGTAGAAGCTTGGGTGGTTGTTAGTCAAATTAAGTGAAAAAGGTAACTGATGTATCAAAAATAGGTATGAATGTGTGAAATTATTTTTTTGTATATGCTAAAGGCATCGATAGTGTCATGTATTATTTTGGGCTCTAATTATTGTTTGGGTTCTATTTAATTTTTACACACTTAAAGTTTATATATTATGAGATATTTTTACTTTGAAATTCTTAGCCAATTTCTTTTCATATTATTATGTATGAAACAAATATTTATCCAAAGTGAAGCAATATTCATGTTTGTAAAAAGATGCATATTAAAGTAAATGTTTATATATAAAATTATATAAATTAATTTTATAATAAATACTAAAACCGCATTATATTATTTATTGATACGCCTTAAGCTATTTTAATAAATTATCTTATTTAAATTATTAAAATAAATAGTAAAATTTGTATCAAATATCACAAATTACTTTTAATCTATAATTAAATCACTCAATTATATTTTTGGAATTGTATTTTTAAATTATTGAGTGACGATTTAGATATTTAATTAGGAAAATAAAACAAATTTTTTATCCTTATTTATATATATTTTATTTGTATTATTTATATAAAATATTCTTTTACAGATAATAGATTAAATTATTTTAATTAATATTATATATTAACATAAACAAATTATACCTCACACAATTATGTGTGTATTCGATAAACACAATTTTCATTTATACTTATTTTTAATATTAACGTTGATAAAGATATGATCATTTTAATTGAATGCTTTTGATTTTTATTTATTGTTCTTCTATTTTTAATAATTATGGAAAGGTAGAGTTTAGCCATAATTACGGAAAGGTAGAGTTTGGGTTAATTTGTATACATTGTTCACTAATTATATAAAGCAAAATTCACATTTTAATGACATTTATGTTATATTTTTTATGAATAAAGAAAAAGAATAGATTAAAATACATATTTAAAGAAATAACTATAGTATTATATAACTTTATTTTTTGTTGACCATTACATAAAAATAAAAATATAATAAAGTGTTCTTTATTATATTTTTATAAAATATATAGTATTAGTTATTCTGTTATTTTTCTTTCTTACTGTTAATTTTTTTGATATAAAAGTGATTTTGTATGATTAATATGCATTAATAATAATTAATAGTGTGATAAAAATGAAAATAATGTACTAGATTTGTTAAGGAAATGAAATTAAACATTAAGAAGAAAAAGTGACAGTAAAATTTTTAATTCTAATTTAAATTATAATTTGAAATTCTAATAAATTGAAAATTTAGTATAAATGAATGGTTTATAAATAGAAATCTATTATTAAACACATCAAACATTTTTATAAATATTTATTATAAATATTTATTATGAATAAACTAAAAATGAATTTTTGAAAACGTGATTGTAGGTTAAATTATTTTTTTGGCAATTGAAATTAATTGAAAAATGAGTTAATTGAATATATTTAAAACATCAATTTTACGGGATACATTTAAAATATTAATGAATTAATTCAATTTTATTTTGGTTTTTAAAATTCATTTTTGAATTAGAATGTAATTGTTTTTTTACCATTTCTATAATAATTAATCCAATCTATTAAGTATGATCTCTCTTACATAAACGAATATTATATACTTAATGAAAAATGATATTATGACATGATACAAGAAAAAAAATAAAATTGACCAGAAAAAATTTATCTTTTTATGATAAAATGTTAACATTTATACTAAAAAAATTGATATAAATATTTGTTTTTATTAAAAATCATAAGACAACTATGATCGATGAATACACAAATTTCTTATGAAAACATGAATTTGTTATTCTTTTTTATATTTTATATACATTTTTAACTATAAGTATATTAAAAAAAATTATGCATACTATTGATGAAAAATATATTTTATAATAAATTATAATCTTATTATAACTTTATTTATAAATTATAAGTACTTCTAAAATATTTTTTTTTATTTAGAAATTTTTTAACCCGTGCCTCGCACAGGCACGGGTCTAAAAACTAGTTAGAGTAAAAAAAGTCAAATGAACTATTTAAAATAAATCATAAAAAAGGAAACAAACTAAATTCAAAACAAAAATAGATATAAAGGCCAACTGCTAGATGTGTGCCAAGCGGTCATTGGCCGAAGTTTGAATTTCCTACAAAAACGCGCGCAAGGCTTCATCGTCTTAAACATTTGAAGGATTTTTGCAGATTCCTGAATGTTTGTGCTTCTGCTCATATCATCGTTCATGTCTCTCTACATTAGTGTCATTGATTGGCTTTGAGCAGAGAGAATTTATTCAGAAACACGAAAAACCTAATTATTCAAAGTAAAATTAAAAGACAAACACGAACAATAAATTCCAGATAATTGAGGGCTTTTGATCAGAGAATCAAGACGAAGAGTGTGGTAACTTGTTTGTTCAGAAATTTAATTTGTATATACCTTTTCATTGGAAGCTTCGAAGGTCAACAATGGTGAAATCTAGTTGAAGGTTGCAGGAGATTTTAAGCTTCCATAATGCTTCAGTTAGCTTCAGATGGCGCCGATGAGTGATTATTGACAGAGATTTGAAGTTAAAACAAGCTTAAAATGAAAAGCGGGTTTCTGGTTTTTGAAGCATTTCGTGGGTGAAAATGGTAGAGGTGTTGTACCCCAAAATTTACCCTCTTCTTTTCCGTATTTCTGGCTTATAATTCGATTTCATAAACATACATGTGGTGAAAGAAATGGCGTGTTTCGGTTGTCTCAGATCACTTTGAGTCCGGTATCGATATTCTTCGATTCGCATGCTCAATACAACATATTATAGTCGGAAATATATTTAGGTTTGATTCCATAAGCATTGGGATCATTTGGATATGTTCTCCAGTTTATCTGTTTAGACTGGAAGCCGTTTCGTCAAGAAAAAGAATTTATTCGCTTATTTCTCAATAAAGTGGATTTTGGGCACTCCATAAGGCGTATCTCTTAGCTCGTCAGGTATTTTCTGATGATTTTTGACTGGCGAGTCCCTCTCATTATTATCTACAACTTTTGTTTGAAAGCCAGAAGCAAATTATGTGAGGAAGGTCCCCGGAAATATTGATTTCTCAAAAGGATTAAACTGAATTTTAGTGCTAAACCGTGTGTTATGCGCACTAAAAAATTCATATCTCCTAGATAGGAACTCAAAATTGAGTGGGGCCTATTTTTAAAATTCCGTATCGAAGTCCTCTTTAACTTTCATTCACAACTCGGGAGCTGATTCCTCACTGTTTAAGACCAGTTTTTTATTCTTCAAATGCAATTTTGAGCTGAACCGAGCAATTTTTATCTGGTACGCGAACTTCAAAAAATCATATCTCGGTCGATTTTTATTGAAACAAGAAGGGACCAGTGCCATGAGTTCACAAATTTCGTTAGCTTCAATTGTCTCGAAAACACTCACTTGCAAATTTTGATCAGAAGACCCTCGTTTAAGGCATTTTCTTCGTAGAGCGCAAATCAAATTCTGCATGTGTTAGTCGCCTGAAAACTGTGCTGAAACTTTAAAATTTTATATTGCCTTGACCGTTCATCCGATTACGTCGAAATTTTGACTCACTCGAGCAAAATCGCGTTCTGGACATTTTTTTGTTTAGAGTCCGACTTCAAATTCTTGACGGATCGGGCTATTTTGAATTAATTACGAAAATTATCTGGATAATCGCGATTTGGCCTAATTGTGGATCCAAGACACTCTTAGGCCCAATTCAACACACTATATATTGATTTTTGCCTTCACAAATCAGGACAGTACAATCATTTGCAAAATTTCACTACAAACACACTCTTCTATTTTCTCTCAACTCACAAAGATCAAAGCAAGCTTTTTCATCAAGTTTCCTCAAGAACATTAAAGAACATTGAAGAACATTGAAGGTGTCGAAGTGAAGTTTTCCTCTTGCTCTCTCAATACTCGCGCCTCTTTCTCTTATTATCTCATCTCCGATCTTCAATTTGACATCAACGATCTCTTCTCCCCGTTCTCCTATTCGTTTTGACGGTAAGATCTCTTGATTTAAGCACTTTTGTATAACTGAATCTTGAAATAAGAACTTTTCTAGAATTGAAAATTAATCAAGGTTTTGATTGAGGAATTGAACATAAATCATGGATTAGGTTGAAAAACTTTGATTTGATGTGATCATCATGATGAAATCCGGAATTGGATGAAATAAGCACTTATTTGATTAATTGATTTTCATGTGAAAAGTGCTTATTCCAAAGGATAATTGTTGATATTGTGAATTTGTTGATTCGAAACCTTGAATTGCATGTGATTAGCTTTAGGTTTGAACCTTGATCCATATACTAAAACCATGTGTAAATAGACGCATTCTAGGTTGTGAAAATGCTTAAGCCGTCGAACTTCAATACAACACACAATTTTCTTCAATATTTGCATGTATAATATCTCCTTGTTATGAAGATTGTGAAATCAACGTGAATTTCGCCTTTTATTCGACAAAAACGTGGCTTACAAAACATGTCGAGGCCTTAAAAATGCATGACAAAACTCACGCATCGATACGTCACTTTCGAGGAGAATTTGTCACATGATCACTCTTCGATTTGTTTCTCGTATCTTTCCATGAGCATTCTACTATTTTCAAGCTTTCCAACGGTTTGAACGATACGCGAAATGGATGCTCGATGCAAAAGTTACGTTGTTTCAAAGTTTCTAAAGAAGCTGCACATTTGTTGAGTGCTGGAAGTTACGTGTCGACCCTTGAGTCGACGCACAAATCTGGTGAGTCGATGCAAAGTCTCTTTGAGTCGACGTAAACTCCCAGTTTCTATTTTTGGCCACTTGCTGGAAGTTACGTGCCGGCACTTGAGTTGACGCACAGATTTTCTTAGTCGACACAGGACCCAGTTGAGTCGACGCAAACTGCCGAATTTCATCATTTTTTTACTTTTCTTTGCTCAAATGTCATGTTTTCTCCGAGCTTTCTTCCCATATTGCTTACCTATATTTTCCTTGTTATTTTTTGACATGTTTGTCGATTATGTGAGGTATATTGAGCATTATACTTGAGATTTGGATATGTATACATGTATCTTGATTTCGCACACATGCGTGTGTATTCTATTGTCTGCTTGTTTGGTTTTACTCCATTCTTGCAGGTGCTTTTATTTGAATGCATACGAACGTACATTCTATCGCTTGTACATATGTGTGTACATTCTATTTGCTTGCTTCTTCGATTTTACTCTATTTTTGCAGGTGTTGTGCGATTATACACATATGTGTACATTCTATTTGCTTGCTTCTTCGATTTTACTCTGTTTTTGCAGCTGTCGTGCGCTTGTACATCCACGTGTACATTCTATTTGTCTGCTTTTTCGGTCTAACTCCATTCTTGTAGGTGTTTTGCGTTCGTACACGCACGTGTACATCTTATTATTTGTTTCTTGGGTTTTACTCCCTTTTTTACAGGTGCTTTGCGTTTGTACACACACGTGTGCATTCTTTTTATCTACTTTTTTGGTCTAACTCCGTTCTTACAGGTATCCTTGTATGGAATGTGTATACACATGTTTCTTGGCTTGTGCGCATATGTGTACATTCTATTGGCTGATTGCATGGTTTTCTTGTAGGTACACTTGATCGGAATATGTATACACATGTTCCTTGGCATGTGCCTATATGCGTACATTCTATTGTCTGTTTGTTGGGATTCCTCCTCTCTTGCAGGTGTTATTGCTTCGGATACACATGAGCGTGTATTCTGTCTATGTTATTGATGCCTTGAGCATTTATCACCGGTTTACTCTTATTACGTGGCTGCAGTACTTGATGTTTTCCGGACTTTTTCTAGCTTGTAGTCGCTTGCGGATTGTTATTCGCGTGGTATTTGTTATACCTTCTGTTGCATTCTTTACAGATTTCCTAGGTATCATGAGAAGTAGGGTTTTACAGCTTTCTTCGTGTGGTTTATTTAAAGACCCGTTTAGGGCGCTTTTGTGTGCTAATTGTGTTTGGTTTGTTTAAAATCCTCCACCGTGCATAGAAAGGTAATTCTCAGTAAGTGTTTACATTTGTGCTTGCAGAGGTCAAGAGTGGTTAGGCAACCCAGAGTGACACCACCAAGCAAAGTCCCACTTTTTACATTTTCTGCTATATGATGATGATATGATGGGCACGCGGAAAGGGTCCATAATCGACCCCCGCATAGTTCTAGTCTGTGTCAGCTCAGCACACACGAATCGTGTTGCTTCCTTCATTGAGTCAATAATAATAAAAGTGGCAAGAGTCCCATATTCTGACTCTCCACAACTTTCCCGGGGTTCGTATTTATTGCTGAACTCGCATGATTTGCTCTTCACACTTGACAATTCATGTCATGCGGTGATACCATTCACGGGAATCGAAATGTGTTGGCTGCTGGTTACTTCCGGCCCTCGCTGTTGTAGGCTATGAGACTTCCTTCTTTTCCTGCGCTTGTGTGACATTTGTTTGTGCATTGCATCGCTTGTGTGCTTCTGCCAAAGCACTTGATTGCTTCATCCCCTTGCATCCCTTGGTTTCACAACCAAGACGGATATATGATAGATTTCCCTTAGGACCGCTCGACTAGGATAACTCTCAAGCCTAGCTATTAGGATATACATCCTTCACATGTCAACATAGGTAGAGATTCCCTTACATCCTCAACCATAGGTCAAATCTTTGCATGACAACATTAGGGCTAGTACTAGTTAGTCTCCCTTTTGTTTTACTAGTTTCTCTTTGCATCCTTGCATGTAATTAAAACTAAAACGTGCTTTCTTTTCTTTTGAAAACAAAAACACTTAATAATGGTTTGAACTCCTTTCACAAAGGTAAAAATAACCAACCAAGACAAACTCTTTTTCGCCTTCGGGCGCCATTTTTCTTTTTGTGTTTAAAACCTTTTTCATAAGTAAAAAACACAAAACCCACCAAAACATGTGAGACGAACTACGACGCTCTGACTTTTCCATTGCACGAGGGAATACGTAGGCATCTTGTCACAGGGCTCGATCGAGCATAACTTGTAAATACTTCCTTCTTTTCCCCGTGGTTTTCTTTATTTTCCCTTTCTTTGCATGTATTTCCCTTAGTGTCAGACATAGGCATAACGGTTAAGCATAGATAGATATAACACACCCATTAGATAGAAAATAGAAGTGGATATCATAGAGTACTACGAGCGTTGGGGTGCTAATCCCTTCCCCTCGCGTAACAAACTCCCTTACCCAGATCTCTCGGTCGCAAGACCGTGATTTCTTCTCTCTCAGTTTTAGTCGATATGTTTACCTTTCTCCTTTTGCGAGATAAAAAATGTTCGATGGCGACTTCATTGATATAGTTATCCGATGATGTTCAGCCGGTTGTTTCAAGAGGTTGTGTCTTTATAAGCTTCCAAATAAAGGAAAAATGGTCTTTTATTTATAGAAAATGAAATGAGGTCATGGTACGTGCGAATTCAAATCTAGAACGTGTGAACCAAGTTGAGAATGTTTGTTTTGCCATATGTATGAGAGTGAGGGTGAAATGCGTGACTTTGGCATGAAATTTGGTCGTTTTGCACTTCACTCTACGCGTTTTGCAACAACAATCAAGTTTGCACATGTGTTGGTGGTCCCAAGTGAATATTTGGATGACTTTAGGTTTCAGGTCATGCGTAAAACATAGACTTTGTTACACCATGTTTGAGCTTAGGACAAATGAGATTCCTTCGTGCGTTTTGAGATGTTATTTGTGTAAATGATCTCGTTATAATGAAGAATCAAATGCAAACAGAATAACATCAAAAGGATGCTTGAGTTGAAAATGACACGGATGATAAGTTCAGGTCATGACCTGATTTCTAGGTCAGGTAATAGGTCGAACCAGGCTTTGGACCAGCTTTTGTGCACATATATGCATCTTGGCCAATTCCAAAATTGAGGTACTTAAAGATAAAATTGATATTTGACCCTAGAAACAAAGTTGTAGAGGGGTTTAAATGTGACATCTGTCTCGAAGTATATTCTAAAAATATTGAGAAGTGAGAGATTTATGGTGTTTGGACTAAGTGATATGCCATACTTGATTTTAAGTCAATCAAACATGTACCAACTTGTGGTTTTATCTATTTTCCCGCATCCAAAGGCCCAATGATGATCACTTGAACACCAAGTGAAGGGATGTTGATTGTCCGTTGAATAATCTTGATAGTTGATTGAGAATTGGATATAGATGGCATGGAAATAAACACATGAACCATACTTGGACCAACTTTGAAATCATGCACCAAATTTGAACTTTCGTTCATCAAATGATATTGAATGAAGCTTGACATGAATATTAACTAAGAATATAGGTCATGTCTTGAAGTAAAATCTCTAGTGGACCACTTATTAACCAAAATTTTGACAATCAGAATCAAAATTTTAATTTAGAAATCAAGGTTGATCCTTTGGTTATAAGTCCCGACCTTATACAATAAAAAAAGAAAATAACACATAGTTTTGTATTTTGAATAATATTAAAAAAATTAAAATGTAAACAAACATAAATGAAAAAGAAACACAAAGAGTATTTGGTGGTCTCCCACAAAAGTTAAACAAAAGGGGTAATAATTAAGAGGATGTCATGCTTGTGATTTTTAGTTAAATGCAAATGATATGATAGGTGAAAGCAGTAAAAATTAGGATACGACACAATTTATGTGGAACTCATTTTTAAAGTGAAGAACTCACATGTGTTTCATCCTATAAAAAAAGAGTGTTAGAGAGAATGTTAAAAAGATAGTGTTCGCTTAACTCTAGAAAAAGACAACACTTAAAGAAGAAACTAACCGAAAATCCTTCCCCTCAAATGCAAAAGAAAACATTTTCTCACCTTCCTATGTAATATATATACAACAAATGTAATAAATTAGCCTTGCTCTCACATTTTATGTGATGTGATACCAACATAGTAGAGCAGTTAATGACATAAACACGGTGGAAACCGCATTCATAAGAGCATTATCTCGATCGGTGACAATAACAAAATGCATGCTATTTTGATCTTTCAACAATGTCTTGCAAACATCCAATGCCCAAGTGACGTTGTCTTCCTTCTCACATTCTATGAAGCAAAAACCAATCAAAAATATCTTGTCGGTAGAGGTGATGTGACGCCCCGAATTTAATTAATTATTTAAGGATTTATTTATCGGAATTTAGTCGAAATTGGATTGATATGTTGTTTGGACGGTCAAGTGATATGTCGAACGGAGCTATTAAGTTAAAGTCATATTTTTAGTCGGTTTAATCGTAGGAATAATATTAAAGATAATATTATTTTATTATTGGACTATTTTATTATTTAATTTAATTGGGTTGGATTATTGTGTAGAGATTTGCAATGTGGAGGTGGAATGAGTTGGCTCAATAAGACAATGTGGAATTATATTATTATTTGAGTTAATTGAAATTAAGAGGTAGTAGTATAAAAAAAAACAAATATGAGGTTACTAGGTTAGGTGGCTTATGCAAGTGGTATCAAAAACAAAACCATAAGCCGAGTACGTAGCAGCTTGAAGGAAAATAGGGTTTGGTGCAAAGCTGATGAAATTGCTGCTGGTAGAGAAACCGAGAGGCAGAAGAAATAAGGAATTATAAACACAAAGTTTGGAGGAAGATGATACGAGAAGTGCATTAGCCGGAACTGGAAAATTGGGAATTCGATCGGAGTTATAAGGACCGTTAAATCTAAGGTAATGGCAGGGTTCTAACTCTATAACTGGGTTTATGATGAATCATATGTGGGGATGGAATTGTATGGAATTATATTTGTTTGTGTGTAAATTGTGTGTAGGATAATTGCTTAATTTTGTACCGGTGATGTTAATGTTGATTGATTGATGAAAATAATGGTATTTGTGAAATTATTGGGGTATTTGAGGATTGATATTGCAGCGATTGAATCGATTGTGCATTGAAGAATTATGCAGCTAAGTAGTTAAATATGTTCGGAGAAAATTGTGGAACCTGATTATAATTATAATGTAGCAGGGATGAAGAAAGAAAAGAATTGGGACGAGGGCCCTAATGATGGAGGGACGAGCGCCCTGTGTGTAAGAAAAAAATATTAATGTTGGCAAAAGAATTGGGACGAGGGCCCTAATGATGGAGGGACGAGCGCCCTGTGTGCAAGAAAAAATATATTAATGTTGGGGCGAACGCCCCATGAGGTGAGGTTGGCGTCCCACCCTCGTTGCCTTGTGCCTCCCTGATACGTGGCCATTGCAATTAGTTACTTGATTTTTTGTTCTTTTGGGTTGGCAGGTTTTGCATTGTGACTAATTATTATGACCATGTGTAAAGAAGAAAAGAAAAGAAAAACAGAATAATAATATACATGCAGGGGGCGGACGCCCATGAAGCATAGTGGGGCGAGGGGCCGGCGCCTGGGCTTGGTAGATGGGGTGGGCGCCCCATGCTCTTGGCGGGGGCCAGTTTTGTGTTTTGTTTGTCTGTTAGTGAATGTAACTATACAAATTATGTAAGCATTATTTGGTAATGATACTAATAAGCAATAGTAAAATGATTTAGCAACATTGTAAGATTTAATTAGTACACTTATAAAGTATAGCTTATGTAGCTGCAATTTGGAAGAGAATAGCAGGTTTGATAACAGAGACTGGTAATTTATAACAGGGCTAAATTTGGTTGACAACATAGTTCGATGCAGGGAATTGATTATATTGGAATAATAAAATTTGTAGGAGCTAGATAATAATATTGGTAATAGTTGAAAACTTGAATAGTAGTAACAATTGGCTAGCAGAATTAGCAGAGTATTAAAACAGTACCGAATAAGCTGAATTAGTAAAATCAAGCGGTAAATTAGTTGTCCGGAATTAACCGAAAATTGTCGGGGTAGTCTGTAGTTATTAGTAAGTAATTTTGGTTGGTTTGTTTTGTCGAAACGGTGTTGAATAAGTTATTTTGCATGTACAAGTGAATAAGGTGAATTGTCTGATTCGTGGGCATGTTTGAGTTGTAGTTCGAACGACCAATGTTGATTTAAGTTGATGCAATTGATGCATGTTTAAGTTGATGTTGTTTAAGTTGTTGTTGTTGTTTAAGTTATTGTTGATGTCGTGGTTGTTGTCGCATACATAGAATTTGCATGATTAAGTTGGCCTTGATGGCACCACGTTGAAGGCTTATGCCTTGTTAATGCCTCGATAAACTAGAATGTGTTTAAGTTGTGTTTAAGTTGGGAGTTTTTCTCCAAATGGTACCACATGCATTTGCATAGTTGAGTCGCATTCGATTTGTATGTTTAAGTTGTTGTTGTTGTTGCTTATGTTTAAGTTGTTGATGACATTGAGGTTGTTGTTTGATATAAGTTGTTGTTGGTGCTTGATAAATTGCTGTTTGATATAAGTTGTTGTTTGATAAGTTGCTGTTAGATATAAGTTGTTGTTGTTGTTAGTAAGTTGTGTCTAATTTAAGTTGTCATAAATACGATTATTGTGATGCGAAGTGATTTATGATGTTGTGGACTGCGACGTGATATTTTTGTATGATTTAATCCTAGCATATTATTTATCATACACTTGTTTATATTGTTGGATATCTCACCACTTATGTTATGATGTTGCCTCTACGTAGATAACATGCAGGTAACCAAGAAGATTAACTGATGCTTAGTAGTTGTTTCAGTTGTTAGTTCAAGTTGGTGTCAATTGCTCTGATATGTAACACTCGGGGGGATAAACGATAGTTGTTTCCTTGTTGTGTCTGTTGTTGTTATTACTTTAAGTTGTTAATCTTTAAGTTGAAAGATGAAGTATTTTATGTTGTGGAAGATGTTTTAGTCGAATAACAATATTAAGTGAATTATAGTCGATTAAAAAGTTGAATTAAATTATGACAGGTTCCTCCAGGTTTAAGTGTTATGTATCTGAATAAAAGTGATTAATATATGTTGTTTTTATGTGAAGTGAATGTGGCATCCCATGTATAATGAAATTTTGCACTCTGATTTTTATTAATATTCTATGGGTAGATTTGGAGTGTTACAGGTGACACCAACAATTTCAAGAATCAGAAGCCTATATTTATTTGTCTTGTATGTCGAGTCAACCATTAGAACGGTTGGAAATATATTGAACAAATTGATACTCGACAGATGCGTCCAAAATATATCACAGACACGTACATTGTTATCACAATCTTTATGTCTCGAAACATAGTTATCGTCGTCCAAACATTTCAATAAATGTTGCATTTCGAACCTCAGACCCCATTGGGAAACATGTTGTTTGTATCGATAATTGTAGACCGATTTTATATTTGACACACATCTCACTCTATTCCGTTTCAAACTGGAAAGTATGTTTCTAGGTGCAACTTTGATCAACGATAATTCAGAAACATATTTCTTCTCTTCCGTCTTAAGCCGAAAAACAATAGGATGCCCGTGTAACTTTGTCTCCAACTCATGATTATGCATTCCGGACATCATAGTCAACTTCCATAAATTATCCACCCTACAATAACCACGCAACTTGAACGGACACCCACATTTCCTCGAACCCGTGTCCTCTTGCTGCAACTTGCAGATTTTTGGAACATATGATCCACTCCTCTCGCATGTCAAAATAACAAATGGTTTCTGATTACTACTCCCATTGTCGGACCTCACCATCACAACGTCAAAACCAAGTTTGCTTGCTTCCATTCTAACATAACCAACCATTTGTTGACGGGTATTGAAAGTTTTGCCATTTGCAAATTTATTTTCATTATCGATCACAACATCAATCGTTTTATCTACTTCTTTGACCATAATCGACTTATCGCCTATGCTCACTTTGTCAGGAATCGAAACCTTCACAATAGTCTTGACAATATTGTCGGGGTGCACCATACCCAAAATATAGAAAACATGCAAATTGTGTTAAAACAGAATTATGTTTTTATGCATCAGGGAACATTTCGCAAGTTAACTTGCAAATTTTTTATGCTCAACTTCGCAGGTTAACTTGCGAAGCGACGCTGTTTTATGTAGCACTTTAACAACAACAATGTAGTAAATGTAGGTTGAGGGGATGAAAGTTTACCTTAAATAGTAGCTTTCAATGCTCACTTTGCTAGGATCACACACTTGAAACTTGATTTGGATCAAAAAATTGTATTGATTTTGGGTGTGGTTTGAAGGATTTTTGTGTTATGTTGTAGAAAATGAATGAAATAGGAAAAGAAGTGACCATGCAGCACTTTAGTATACAAAGAGACATTTTATAAGTTAACTTACGAAATTAATTTATTTTTTCAAATGTCAACGTTTAAAATAATAAAACGTACAAAAATAAGGTGAATTTGTAAGTTAACTTACGAATTCACCCAGAAAGGTCAATTCATAAGTTAACTTGCGAATTCACCCAACAAAGTGAATTCGTAAGTTAACTTACGAATTCACCCAGAAAGGTCAATTCGTAAGTTAACTTGCGAATTCACCCAACAAAGTGAATTCGTAAGTTAACTTACAAAAGATATTTTCGGTTTTTCAAAAGTGTGGAAGAAACCCACTAGATGGATAAAGAAATTTTCTTTGATACTTAGCACATGTTGTAATTTGCAAGTTACCATGTTTGACTTTTTTGATGAGATAGATTGAAGGCCTTTCTCAACCGTTTGCCAAAGATACCCAAGTAACTAATTATTCCCATTCAATTTCAATACTGATAATGTGTACATCCATAATTTAATTTCCTCTCTTTCACACTATGTTTGGAACATGAGAGAAGTATAAAAGGAGAGGTTGCAAAGAACAAAATCAACTTTTCTTAATTGGTAATGAAAAAAAAGGTAAAAAGAAATGAAAAGAAAAAAAGAATACAAGTGAGCCCCACTACATTTTACTTCCTTTTCTTTTCATTATAGAGATAAAAGATAAGAGAAAGAACACTTTTTTTCTGCTTCCGATCCTACCTTTATTTTTTAGTTGTTCTTTTTTTCTCTTTCTATTTGGTTGACCAATTTAACATAGCTTATAATTTGTTGTGGTTTTATTATTTCTAAGTTCATTGCTTATGTTTATCCAAAGTTAATTTCGTTGAATTATTTTATTTTATTTTTGGTACATGTTAGTTTGATTGTTTTTATTTATTTATAAAAATATATAATTTTTTATTTAAAATAAGTTTAAATAAATGAAATGATATAACAACTAACTAAAATAAATTTAATAAATAGTTATTTTTAATTAAAATATATATTGTTAGACAATATATTTTTGAATAAAATTAAATTTTATATTATTAATTTTTTTAATATAAGAGTATTTTTATCCTTTCAATAATAATTATGCTTTTCTCTTGTATTTTCTCTCATAACAAGCAATACATTAAATCGTAACTATTCAAGAATCCGACAATTTTAAAATCCTAAAATTACAAGATTTGGTTGGTTCATTGGAGGCACATGAGATTAGGATTGGCGAAATGAAATAAGTTCAAGATTCGATACAAGCATTGCAAGCTCAAGCATGAAAGAAGCATGCCACCTCTAATGAGTTCAAAGAAAAAGAAGACAAGACTCAGAGTAAGAAGTCTTGTTCGAACCCCACAAGCACAAGGTTGATGACAGGGCTTATGAATCCTCAAAAAGAGGATAAAGAAACACCTATCAAAAAGAAAAAGAAGAGAAAAAAGTGTGCAGTGCTCTAACTATGAAAAATAACGTCACTTGGCAAAGAATTGTTGATAAAAGAAAGACAAGGGATCAACAAAAGGAAAGGATGAACGAGCAAACCTTGCACGCTAGATTCTTATAATTTTGAAGATGTGGTGGTTATGACTACAGGTTCATATACCTATGTCGAATCCAAAATTTGGTTCCTTGACTCTGACTACTCGAATGACATGACCGATCAAAAGGTGTGGTTGGCAGATTTCGGTAATTCGAAGAAGAGCAAGGTCAAACTTGTAAATAATAACTCGTTGCAAGCAGAAGGTACCATCAATTGTTATTCAAAGGAGCAATGTAGAAAAATCTATGATCAAAGATGTAATACATGTATCTAGAATGAAATGCAATCTTCTAAGTGTTGGAAAACTAATCGAAAAAGGTTTCTTAGTGGTTATGAAAGATGGAGCATTAGAACTGTATGACACACATAATAATTCGGTCTTGAAATCTCCTTTATCGAAGAAAGGGACGTTTAAGATCATGATCATTTCGACTGAGGTACAATGTCTAAAAACAGTTGTCGACCACAACAATAGTTGGTTGTGGCATTTGAGATTTGGCCATCTAAATTTTAGGTCACTCAATCAACTGATCACTTAAGATATGGTAACAAGCATTCCAAGTCTTATAATGTTTGACAAACTCTGTGAAGGTTTCTTGTAACACCCTAAATTCCTCGATGATTAATAATATAAAATCAGAGTAATCTTCTTCTTTTTTCTTCAAAACATATTTAGGATACTACATCATCACAAAATAATCATAATTTTCCCAAAGTAAATAAAGGGATACGTAACGTCTTTCGGATAAACATGAATTCCATAGTCTTAAAAACCAACTTTATTAAGCAGTGGAAAATAATTCAAGTTCATCATCCAAAACAACTTCAATCCAACATGAATCATAACTCAATTGTCCACACCACGCAAAAAATGAAAATAGACAGCGCACTTTAGAAAACGCTGCCTAAAGCTTAAAAAAATAAGTAGAAAATTTTGAAGAAATTTCAGCAAAAGTGTTGCCTAAGGGTTACCTTTAGACATCGCTTTTTAAATGAGCTGCCTAAGGATCACTTTAGACAACGCTTCTTGAAAGCGCTACTAAAGAACCCCCTTAGAAAGCGCTTTTCAAAAAGCGTTGCCTAAGGATATTTCAAAAAGCGCTGCTAGAGGCATCCCCTTAGACAACGCTTTTAAAAAATGTTGCTAGAGGCACCCCCTTAGACAGCACTTTTAAAAAGCGCTGCTAGAGGCCCACCTTAGACAAGGCTTTTTAAAAGCACTGCTAGAGGCCCTCTTTAGACAACGCTTTCTCAAAAAGCATTGCCTAAGGCCTTTAATTTTTTTAAAAAATATAACTAAACCCTAAACCCTTTCATTCTTTCTTTTTCACGCATACTATCTTATTCTTCTCCACACCATCGTTCTCCATCATTCAACCTCCTTCTCACAACTAGGGATGGCAAGCAGACCCAAACCCGCGGGCCCCACCCGCACCCGCATCCGAGTCAACGGGTGAAACCTGAATTGACTGGGTTTGGGTTCGGGTTCGGGTGCCACCCGATATTTCGGGTGCCACCCGATATTTCGGGTGTGGGTTTGGGATAGCTTAAACTCGCACCCGAAACCACACCCGCTTATATGTTAAATTACATAATTATCCCTATATATATATATATATAAGTATTAAAAATAAAATGTAGGGTTTATTTTTCAAAGAATTAAGTTACATGTTTTATATGTTTTAAGTTTCACATGTTTGTTATTACAATTTAAAATTATGAAGATAATATCTATTAGTGTTTCTTAACATGTGAAATATATTTTATTTGTAATAGGTAAAATAGATCAAGTGAACACAACTCCGGAGTCGGAAGGAACATCTAATCTAACACAAGAAAGTTGTAATATATTAGCTTGTTGTTGTTGAAAAGTTGTAATTTAATTGTAGAATTTAATTTTAATTGTAATGTTAAGATGTTGAAGACTATGTTAAGATAATTGTGATTGCATTTTCTTGAAGACAATGTAAAGAGACCTTATTTTAATTGTAATATTTTTTTTAATTTTTGATGCGGGTTTGGGTTTGGGTGAAAAAACCATGTTATTTTGTCACCGAATAGCCTTTGTTCGGTTCGGTTCGGTGATGATTTCGGGTGCGGGTGTGGGTAGTGTGAAACCCGCACCCGACCCGACCCGTTGTCATCCCTACTCACAACTGCACGATCACCGCTGTTTCATAATTTCGCTGTCGTTTCACAACCTCCCTCTCTTCGCCCATCATACATCGTAACTCATCCATCACCATTTCAGAATCTCACTATCGTTCCTCATCATAATCACCACCGATTCAACACTTATCATATCTCTGTCGTTCCATCCTCTTCATCTCTTCGACGGAAGCTTCTATCTCTGTGACACCCGACTGCGTCATCAACTCTCAATCAGCTTCAACAACTAGCCGCCTTCATTTTTCGTAAGATCTTGTTTCACTATCTTGATTTAGTTGAATCAGTTGCTGACACTGTGATAATCCCTGTGGAAACCCTTTTATTTTCCTTTAAGCATTTCTATAATTTCATAAACTTACATGCCTCACCACCTATTTATGGATTTTATACCATTGATATTCTCCATATCTCATTTTTTGTTTTTAAATAGTGTTCTTAATTATAAGTTCTAGTAATATTATTAACTAGTTTAAGATTTCAGAGTACAAGTACTCATATTATAGCCAGTCGATTAGGAGAAAGAGAAGAATGTGAACTCTTGAAACTGAGAACGTATAACTTATCATACTAAGGAAAACTGTTGTTCCCCTTTGTCATACCCCAATTTTTTACCTAAGATACCACCTCACATATGCATTACTGCATCACTAACAGTTTCAGAACAGAATAGATCGTGTGTGGCTTCTAGAAGTCAAAGTTAGGGTTTCTTTAAAATTTCATTTGTTCAAGATATGATCAATTACAGTTTGGATCTCCACTCACTTCAATTGGTCTATCTTAATCAATCATCAACATTTGATCTTCAAATTCCCAACTTTTTCTCATGATCTACCTTGAATCGACCAATTAGGGTTTTGATCGAAGATAGTGAATCATTGACTTTCTGCTCAATGGATGACCTATTTGCTTGAAGATTTATCTTAACATCTTCAATACAACATCTTGACCTAATTTCTTGGTTCAAAACATCGCAAAGTCCATGTTTCTTCATCAGACAAATTCTGAACCATCTAATGAAAATCCATCTGCTCAAAAAAGTCAAACTTTGACTTTTGGTCAACTTTTTCAAGACTAAACTTTTTCAATCATAAAAACATTTTAAATAATCCATCATGATCATAAAAAATCAAGAAATGTGAAAAAGTCAACAAAAAGTCAAGATTTGAAATTTTTCTAACACTTAGAAAAATTTTCAAGTGTTAAGAAACATGGTTTTTCCTCACTTTCTTGGCCATTTTTCACCTAGATCCATTTGGATTCAGAAAAAACTCAAAACATGAAAGTTGTAGGTCTTGTTACAAGCTTTCCAAAATGTCTAAGAACTTGCAAAAACACTTTGTCTAGATAGGCTTTTGATTTTGAAACATAGAGCTCCAAAACCATGGAATTCCAAGATCATGCATCAAAATTATAAGACATTTTTCCCAAACCTCTCTTCTAGAAGCCTTGTCATCACTTAGAGATAGGTTAAAACTGATAAATATCAGTTAGGCATGATTGAGAAGAAGATTGAATCAAAGAGAAATTTTTAACCATGGTTAGAAAGTAACTTTTGCATTAAATGCAAAAGATTCCTTCTTACCACTTAAGCAAGTTGCAAGTTTCTCTCAAATGATAACCTTGCCTTGTCATTCATATTTCTTGGCCTATAAATAGATGTCATTTCTTCATTTTGAAATCACTCCAAAGCATCATAATCCAAGCTTTCCTTCTTTCTTTCTTAAATTCCAAGTTTCAACGTTCAAAGAGGGAAATTTTGCAATCTTCAAACCATGCAAAATCTGAGCAAACTTAAGTTTCTAACATGTTCTAAACATCATTTAGAAGTAGTTTAAAACTTAAAACCAATCATTCAAACACCTTCTATACACCATATAGAAGTGATCCAAAACATCTTTCCATTTCTGTAAACTCAGAATCATCATCTTCATACTCAACTTGCTCGAGCTGCAGTTGGACTTGGGCAGGAGGTTCCAGAAGGTTTCAATCCAAGCTAAGCACTTCCACATGTTCCTTGAGGTCCAGTGGAGCTATAGCAATCATCAAAACACAACTAGAAACACTCTAAGCAAGGATTCAATTTCTGCTTATAAGAGGTAAGTTGCTCAACTTTGAACTCTTTGATTTCTGAATTCTAGTTCAAAAATTTCTATGCCATCTTGTTTCTGCACTTTCACTGATCATTAAACCTCAATCAATTGCTTAATTCCATATCCATACACGATTTCATGATCAATTATTAGAACTAGGGTTCTTCGTATTCTTGCGAAAATTAATAGTTCTAAACTGAAAAATAAATGAAATTAATCATCACCATCGTGTTCTAGGATTGAAACGAGCAACTTTGACGTTTACAACTTTCAAATTCATTGAGAAATGAAGAAGATAAGATTGACTTAAGATTGGAGGTTGAAGATGAAGTTGCGCGCGTTATTTCGTTTCTAGAAAATTCAAATAATTCGTTTATAATATAATAACATGAAAGAGAATAAATTAACAGATGTATTACTGCCCCAGCGGTTGCCAGCACGCTCTTAGTCCTTTGCCTTGCTTATGGTCCAGGGTTCGAATCCCTCTGAGACCATTTTTTCATCCTTTTCACTTTTCCTTCCATTTTCACTATTTTCAAACATTTTCAAAAACTTGTTTTTAAATATAATCAAATGGAGGCATGTAAATGACAAGTTAAGCACATGGCTCAGTGGTAAAAATTTTCACTTCTAAGCCAAGGGTCCTAGATTCAAACCTCCTTAGGACCAAAACCTTCTTTTTATCACTAATTTTCTCAAGTTTTTCAACAAACTTCAACATTTTCAAAAACCAATCAAAACTTCTCATTTTCAGATGATTTTTTGCACACTTGTCATTTAATATACCTATTTTATGATTATGTCAAAAAATCCAAAAATATTTTCTTTTTGATTATATTTTTCTTAAGTTAAAAATGAGACATTTTAAGTATTTCTTAATACTTTTCAAAAATGTTTTCTTTCCAACTTTCAAACTTAATCTTTTTCAAAACTCTTCAATAAAATTACACACCTTTTTCCATGATCAATTAGATTTAAGATAAACCAAACCAGGTTTCTCCTTAAATTTTCTTAATTGATCATGGGCCTCCCTCACGGTGTAAGTCTCAACCCTTCTATGTACATATTCATTTCCTTGTACATAACAACCCTTTCATGTACATATTCATTTCCTTGTACACATTCAATCATCTTTGTAAATGTTCAAGCATAAACAAATTTCTTTCGTTTGTTTTCATCCTCTTGTTTATACACCGATTCCATTGGTATTAAGAGAAGCATTATACCCGGTGAAACTGCTCTTAAACCAATGGGCCTCCCTTAAGGTGTAAGTCCCAAACTTTGTATATATTCAAGTTACACTTGCTTTAATTGCTTGTTTTATACACTTCTTTATATATTTCCTTCATAAACTCTTGTGAATACACATCACACACTTGTTTATATAACTGTTCAGTTATAACATAACAAATTAGCCTAACAACTAGGTTCCCCTTTAGCCTCCTCTTGGGCTTTGTACAGGATAACTCATTTATTGAGTTAGCCTCCTCTTAGGCTTCATATAAGAAAACTCATTTATTGAGTTAGCCTCCTCTTAGGCTTCATATAAGAAAACTCATTTACTGAGTTTAGCCTCCTCTTAGGCTTCATATAAGACAACAACTCCCCTGCTGAGTTAGCCTCCTCTTGGGCTTCGTTCAAAAGAACTCCCTCGTTGAGTTTAGCCTTCTCTTGGGCATCAAACAAGAAAGAGACCTGGAAATCTCTTAACAGCCTCATATTGGCCTTCCAATACAAAGAATCACCCGCGCTAGGATAGAACCCTGAGAGTATGATTTCTCGGTGAAATCACTCTTGAATCCTAAGAGGATGGTTTCCCGGTGAAACCACTCTTAAAGCCAAAGCCAGCCATACCCTATAGCTTCCTCTTGAGCTTCATACAAGGAACCTCGATGACATTCGGAATGCCTTCTCTTGGGCTTACAATACAAGGACCCTTGATGACCCTCGGAATGCCTCCTCTTGGGCTTACAATATAAGGACCCACAGGCTTCTTAAAAGCATCCCCCTAATCCAATCAATTTCTACTCGAGATTTAGACATTTATCATCTCTATGGAAGAAGTATCTCATCTATCACATCACACACAATCAACACTTTTCAAACTTTTTTTCAAACAAAACATCTTTTAACTGTAAGTGGTAACGCTTGTACACTAAAGCAAAACACCTAATGCTTGCAATTAAAGATTCAATCATCTTTCAAACATCTTTCTTAACTCGTAAGTGGTAACGCTTGTACACTCAAGCAAAACACCTAATACTTACGATGAAAGATTTAATCAATCAACCCTTCAAAATGTATGTGATGAAATAGATTAGATACATTTTTCATTAAGATGACATTTGTCTTTGTCTCTTAATAACAGATGTTGCTTCCACTAGCATAAGTGGGAACTATGATTGCTCTGACTTTCTCAACCTCCCTTTGAGAATACGTAGGCACAAGGTCTCATCCTTGGAGAGCATACTTCTTTCTCCCTCAAACCAAACAAACCATAGCTCCCTTAGATCCGAGCTACAAATGCTCTGATTCCCATTAAGGGATATGTATGCAGAAGATCCCAATGATCTTTGCGAGCACAATAAAAAACAAAACCTAGGATCCCAAATAATCTACCCTTCTTAAAATCCAAAGGAGAAACTTTCCCAAAGATAGAATAGCAAATTAAAACACACAAACATATCAAACTATTCATATAAAGCTATAGATAACTATATATATTTAGGGTGCCACATCTATTCCCTTTATATTGAGGGTATTGCAGCTTTCCCCTTCTTCATCTCATTTTTCTTGTTTTGAAAATAATAAAGCTTGATGCTCGCGGCATCTTTATAAACAAATCAAAAGAGTAAATCGTTTCGAGCCAGAGAATTCGAATTCAGATTTGATTCCCTCGCGTGTCACTTTTTAACGCGAACACGCTTCTCTAGGTTAGAAGCATTTGTTGTTGCCACCCTATATTCTTATTGAAACTCTTTAATGTATGACTAGTGAGTGAGTATCCTTTCTGATGTTTGCTTGCAATCATGATTTTTAGTTAGTTTGTGTGTTCATTTTGAAGTAACTTTTCTATATAATAACTTTGAGGAGTATAATTTGTTTGGTTGCCACAAGGGCTTGAAAGGTTCAACTAAATAATTTACTCAGTCTTTTTAAACATAAACTTAACTATCTTATTTTCCTTTATCTTATCAGTCATTCTTTTTTTGCTGTAATATTATTATTATTATTATTATTATTCATATATCTTCAAATATAATCAGATATGAATATCCTGTGTTAGTTTGTTATATTGTGGTTGTGTTTTGATAGACTCTAAAAACAGTTTGGAGGTGTTAATGTGATCCTTGAGCTTAAATATCTTGCTTTCTATATTTGATTTCATGATGGATTGCCGAGTTCGGTTTATTCTCAAGTCATAACGATTATGTTGTTACAAATTTTGTGAAGTAATATTTGTATTATTTTTTAGTGATGGTAAGAATTATTTTTTTATCACACGCGATAAGACCATGCTTCATGTTCATATTAAACAAATTGTTTCATTTTTGAAACTTATTGTTTGTGTTGAAGGTTTTGTTTTGGTGTTGAATCTGATTCAATAAATTGGTGATGTGCATCAAATTGGTTGTTGAAAATGGACTTAATCGTCAAATACGTTAGTAAATGAGTGTTGAATTTATGTTGAAGTTTGGTTACCGTTATACCCCAAAATTTTCCCTCCTATTTTCAAGTCAATACCCATCACCATACTCAAGAATTCCTCATGGGTTGATCAAATAAACCCTCTCCTAAGCAATCAACCCACAACTAGGGTTTTGTTCCTCTCAAGTCAAAATTGACTTCTATTGCCTCAAGTAAGCATCATGCCTCCTCATATGCATCAAAGTATCACCATGTCAAGTTTCAAGCCTCGTAGCTCAAGTTTGCTCAGTCAATTGCTCAGATGGTTGAAAATCAGTTGTAGTTGACAAAAAGTCAACTGTGGTCAACATACAATCAAACTTCATCATTTTTTGTCAACATCAAGATTTTGAAGTCACATTCATCATTTGATCAAGGGTTGATAATTATTCATCAAGAAATTCAAGGAATGATCAAAAGTCAAAAGTTTCTAAATTAGGGTTTCTTAAGGGAAAGTCTACAGAACTTTGACCAAGCATAACTTTCACATACTTCATCAAATTTTTTCCCAACAAAGCTCATGTGAAAGGAAATTCAATTCTCTACAACTTTATGTCCCACAAGTTTTTCCCAAAACTACTTCATTTGAGATTTATGGGTCAAGACATTATAGGTCCTTCTAAAAGTCAACAAAAAGTCATCTTTTTCCAAAGAGGTGTACATGAGCATTGAAGCTTCAACGAAGATGAAAACAAAAGGATATCTTAGAAGACATCTTAAGCTTTCTAAAAAGTCCAAGAACACTTTCAAATAACAAAAATTAAGGAAGTTATGGCTTGGGAAAAAATGGAAATTTTAAAGAAGCGCATGAAGAAAACATTGATCAATTTTGAATTTCTTCTAAATGGGCCTTGGTTTTCATGATCTGAACTTATTTATAACATGGCCCAGATCTATAAACTCAATTGCACACCTTTCTTTTATTTATTTAATTTATTTTTTAATTAAATCATTAAAATTCAATTTTAAATAAAATAAAATGCATGGAAAGAGGCCAAGGCGTGTGGGCTTGTTATTTAGATATCTTGAGGTCCAAGTAAGTCATGGCAAGCTGGCAAAAACGAATGAACAAGATTGGAGCATGATTGAAGCAAAAAAATCAAGTTTTTATGCAAATTGGAAATCAAATATTTTCCTCATGAAGGCAAGATATTTTCTCCATATTTCTTGACCTAAATTGTCCCTCTATATAAGCACAACAAGGCCATATGAGAAAGACACGGATTGCTGCTCTCTTACACAAACCCTAAACTTTCAAAAAATTCAAAGTTCTAGGGCACGACCAAAAGCAATCCTCCAGCCATTTTTATTCAGTTCTAAGGATCAATTTATCCTCCTGAGCTTTCCAGCAACTGATTCAAGTCCTTATGCAAGAAAAACCGTACCCAGAATCATCCTCACGAAGTTGCACCGGTTTGGTAAAAGTTTCGAAACTCGAACTTTCAATTCATGCAATTTAAACAGTTTCGATTCATATATCCATGTTCATACTGATGTTTGTGATTGTTTAGAACCATCGTTTGTAAGGTTTGATGTCAGATTCGAGTTTCACCATAGTTAGGGCATACAAGCTGATGAGCTTTGAAACCCTAGATACAAGTTGTTTTAGGACAAACTAACCACACCATTAGATTCACAGCACCTTAATTAATGAATCTGGGTTGTTTTGTTTCGATTGATTTTAGCATGTTTGATGTTTGAGTCGATCGGAGAAGGTGACCAGAATCTTTCTCCAGCGCCTCTGACTTTTGTTTGACTTAGGGAAGCATGCATGGCTTGCTTTGATTGGACGATTCAAAATCCCTGGGCTCTAGCGCGTTTGGCTTTTGTTTGGTTTGACTTTATGAAAATAAATTCACTTATATATTTATGAATATGTCAGTTAATGGGTGTATCACCACCCCAATGGTTAACCATGCGCGCGCTAGTCCTCTCACTCTATCAAGTCATGGGTTCGAACCAGCCTTTTGCCACTTTTTTTTTTCATATTTTCTGATTTTTACAGGTTTGCACATACATACAATTGGAGTGTGGTTTAGACATCACAAGCATATAGCGTAGTAGTACAATTTTGGACCTGTGACCTTCAGGTCACGAGTTTAACTCCTCCAAGGACCAGATCCTATTTTTTTACCACTTTTCTCCTTCAATTTTTATAATATTTTTCAATTTCTTTTTCTTATTTTTATTTCTTTTAAAATAATTTTTAAACTATTTTCTAAAACACTAAAAAATGTTTTAATTTTAGAT
Source organism: Vicia sativa (assembly GCA_021764765.1). Taxonomy (NCBI): domain Eukaryota; kingdom Viridiplantae; phylum Streptophyta; class Magnoliopsida; order Fabales; family Fabaceae; genus Vicia; species Vicia sativa. The sequence continues at coordinate 163,941,295 of CM038796.1, forward strand.
TTAGGTTTTAAAAACCTTTATTTAATTTTTGACACAAAAATATTTTATTTTTATTCACATTTATATTATTTTTCTTAATTAAATACTAATTAATTAGAATTAGGTTTTTTCTACATTAAAATCGATTTCTAAAAAACACAAAAATATTCTTCTTATAGTAATTAGTTTTCTAACATTTTCCTAACACTTAGAATATTTTTTCCACTGTCTATTTATTTATTTCGCATTTTAAATTCTAGAAATCGATGTATATGTCGCAAGGATACTTTTGTAATAACGTAGATTTACATTTCTCGCACATTTACTTTTATGAACCTCTTATTGTGTAACTTCCCCAACGCCATATAATAGCGTAGGACCTTTACTTTTTCGCACTTACTTTCTGCACCTCTTATAATCTATATAAACTGCTTAGATGTATGGCTCATAGGATTGTATGACAATACTAATCAATTAACATAGATAACCTAATTCAAGATTAACATACCTGAATTGAATCACTTTGCACACTTACACCCTTAGGGTATCTTATCTTGTTTCCTTACAAATAAAATGGTCATGTCCCTCAAACGTAAGGGTACCATTAGCAAAAGCCTCTCGATTCAAAAATCATCACAAAGATCATAGTCCCTCGATGACCCTCGATGTTGCCTACGAATATATGATCTCGTCCCTCAGTTGTTGCCTACGAATAAGTGACGATCATCCCTTTGAATTGCTAAGATATCCTTACAATGTTGCCTTCAATGACCATACGATGACCCTATGCCCTTCCTTCACATCCAACAGATAGAGCTACCTACCAATTAATGGTATGGATAACGTTGTCCTAAAGGAGAAGGAAAATAGCAAGAACGACCTGCTGAGTAGGTAATAAGACTCTAAATTTCTTGCTCCAATCAAAATCATTTTCATACCTCACACTCTTTTCAAAAATACTTTCAAACAAACACTTTGTATACATTCATACGAGAATCATTACAAAGTTACATTTTCAAACAAATATTTTTCAATCACTTTGTATACATTCTTGAGGACTTATACAAGAATCATTACAAAGTCAAAGCCAAAATATTTTTTCAAAAAAATCACACACACACACAAAGCAAGTTTTCAAAAGTAAACTAAGAAATTAATAACCCGTAGATAACTACGGATGTAAAGGGTGCTAATACCTTCCCTTTTCATAATTACCTCCCGTACTCAGAATCGATAAAAGGTATTTCCTGTTCTTTTCACCTTTCCTTTATTGGATAAAAGAAAAGTTGGTGGCGACTCTTGTAATCCGCAATATTTGCGATAAAACATAAAACAAACAAGTCAGTTCTCCCACCGTGTTATAGAACTAGCGACTCTGTTGGGGACTACATAAAGAGGGGCTACCTTAGGGCTTTAGATCACTCTTACTTGTTTAAATTGTTTGACTTGTCTGCTTTACTTTTACGGGCATGCTTGGGTATTATATTTGTGGGGGATCCTACACCCGGATCCCGGTTTGCTTAGATAAGTAGCAATAGATCATTGCATACCGAAATGATTAAAATGATGGCTACGGTTAGTGTGACACTTTGGATGTCCTGATGTTCCTCATGTTTAGTTGAGGAAATATTTGGCATCTATGTGGTGTCATCAAACACTAACTAAACTCTTAGAACCCTAATTGACCCATCTTGGCCATTAGAAGGTAGTGAGATAGCCGACTTTGGTGCAGACTGAGGTTGGTTGATACCTGATGCTACGCTCTAAACCCTACACGAAATTCTCCAAATTTTCAAGTTTTAGGGAAAATCAAAACATCAATTTCCTGTCGTTCTCAAGCAAAACCAAGCATCCATTCATCATCCTGAAGTTTCCAGCAGTCGATCCAAGTCCTCAAGCAAGCCAAATCATGCCCAAAATCGCCTCCACGAAGTTGCACCGGTTGGTAATATTCCTTGAATCTCAAACCTTTAATTTATACAATACAAACAATTTCGATTCATATATTCATGTTCATACTAATGTCTGTGATTGTTTAGAATCATCGTTTGCAAGGTTTGATGCCAGATTCGAGTTTCACCATTGTTAGGGCATACAAGCTGACGAGCTTCGAAACCCTAGATACAGGCTATTTCAAGACAAACTAACCACACCATTGGATTCACAACATGTTAATTAATAGATCTGGACTATTTGTTTTCATTTTTTGATGCATTTTCCAGGTTTTAGAAAAATCTCCCATCGGAGAAGGTGATCGGAGCATAACTCTAGTGCCTCTGACTTTCTCTGATCGGCAAGGACTAAGGCCGGCGTGGCGTTATGTGATTCGTCCATTTAAAACCAAGGGACCCACGCGCGGTTGGTTTGAGAAAAAAATCAGAAATCATGAACTTTGTTTCACTTATTTATTTTAGAGTCACTATAATTATTGGATGTATAGCCACCCCAGTGGCAGGCCATGCACGCGCTAGTCCTCTCACTCTATCAGTCTGTGGGTTCGAACATGCCTTTTGCCAATTTTTTCATATTTTCTGATTTTTACAGGTAACACATACATACAATTGGAGGTGTGATTTAAACATCACATGCAGATGACGTGGTGGCTAGATTTTGGCTTAATAACCTCCAGGTCCTGGATTCAACACTTATAGAGACCAAATCTATTTTTAAACACATAGTTCCCTTGCATTTTTCTTATTTCTTAATTTTCTAACATATTTTAAATTGTTTTCACAAATTAAATTTTAACACATAAAAAACCCTAAAAAAATGTTTTAATTTTAGATTTAGGTTTTAAAACCTTTATTTAATTTTTGACACAAAAACATTTGATTTTTCCTCACATTTAAATTATTTTTCTTAATTAAATACTAATTAATTAGAATTAGGGTTTTTCTACATTAAAATCGATTTCCAAAAAAAACACAAAAATATTTTCTTATAGTAATTAGGTTTCTAACATTTTCCCTTTAGAATATTTTTTCCATTATCTATTTATTTATTTCGCATTTTAAATTCTAGAAATCAATGTAGAGGTCACAAGGATATTTTTGTAATAGTGTAGATTTACTTTTCTCACACATTTATTTTTCTGCATTTACTTTCCGCACTCTATAACTGCATATAAACTGCTTAGATGTATGGCTAATAGGATTGTATGGCAAGACTAAAATCAAGCATTAGATAATTCTAAATCAAATATAACATATCCGAATTGAACACACATTTCACACTTTAACCCTCTAGGGTAATCTCTCTTGTTGCATTACGAATAAACAATGGTCATGTCCCTTGAACATAGGGGTACCATTAGCAAAGTCCTCAATCAAAATCATCACAAAGATCATAGTCCCTCGATGACCCTTGATGTTGCCTACGAATATATGATCTCATCCCTCGGTTGTTACCAACGAATAAGTGATGATCGTCCCTTCTAATTGCTAAGGTATCCTTACAATGTTACCTTTAATGACCATACGATGACCCTACGCCCTTCCCTTCACATCCAACAAATAGAGTTACCTACCAACTAATGGTATGGATAGCGTTGTCCTAAAGGAGAAGGAAAATAACAAGAACGACCTTTCTGAGTAGGTAATAAGACTCTAAATTGCTTGCTCGAATCAATTAAAATACTTTTCACACCTCACACTCTTTTCAAAAAATACTTTCAAACAAACACTTTGTATACATTCATACGAGAATCATTACAAAGTTAAACTTTCAAACAAATATTTTCAAACACTTCATATACATTCTTGAGAACTGGTAAAAGAATCATTACAAAGTCAAAGCAAAATACTTTTCAAACACACACACACAAAAGCGAGTTTTCAAAAAGTGAGCTAAAGCAATTAAGAGCCCGTAGATCACTACGGATAGAAAGGGTGATAATACCTTCTCTTTTCATAATTACCTCCCGAACTCAGATTCTAAAAAAGGTCTTTCATGTTCTTTTCACCTTTCCTTTATTGGATAAAAGAAAAGTCGGTGGCGACTCTTGCTATCCGCAACATTTGTGATAAAACGCAAAACAAATAATGCAGTTCTCCCACCGTTTTACAGTTACGATACCTTGTATAATTGTGTTAAGTTAAGATGATTCTTAATGGGTATGATCGATTTTTGAACGATGGAATTGTCATGACATCACTTTTTGTTGGTTGTTTTATTTTGAGCTAAGGTTAATATTGTGAAAGAGACCTTGATAGCATTTGTTTTTGAATTTGAAAGATAAATTTGATTATGGAATCATGTGATGTTTTTGTTGAATACTTGGTTGAGTCAGTTTTTATTGTATGAAATTTTTTATAATAGAAGTTTTCTTTCCTTTGAACATGCAGCGTTTCTCGGCCGAGTTAGACGTACAATGCTCATTCTCTGGGTTTCCCTGAATTCGACCTTCTCGTTTCAACTTCTCGATGTTGCTTTTCGGTAAATTCGAGGTAAATTTCTTCCTCAAATTATTGGTACTGGTGTGAGTGAGATTCTCTTTTATGAGACAGTATAATCTGTGATGAATTTGTCTGAAATTGCGTGAATATATTTGTACTTGCCTAGCCTAATGTGTACTATTGTATTTGTGTTTTCTTGCTCCGGATCCATTCCGTGTATACTTTGCATTTTGACAGAAACGCATTATACTGTTTTGTGCCCTAATTATTTTTTTCTTTAGCTTACTTAGTAGTAAAACCATGGATAAAAAATGGATGTCTGCCTATCGATTTTCAAAAGAGTACGAGAGTGGGGTATTAGAATTCATTAAGTTTACTGTTGAACATGCTGAACACCCCATTAAAATGAAATGTCCTTGCTTGGGTTGCTGTTATGTGGGTCGGGTTGACACAGATGGATTGAAATCGCATTTAGTGAGGCGTGGAATTGATCGAAGTTATACATGTTAGATATTTCATGGTGAGAATAGCAGCGAGAATGTTGAACTACGGGAGAAAAGTAATACGACCTATGCTTCATACGACAATGTCACAGATACATATGATTGTGATCGAGTCGAAGAGATTGCATAAGCACTTGAAGAAGATCTTCAGGATTGTCTCAAAATGTTTGAGAGGTTGGTAAGTGATGCAGAGAAACCGTTGTATAAAGATTGCACCAAATTCACAAGACTGTTTGCGGTATTAAAGTTGTACAACTTAAAGGCGCGCAATGGATGGCCTGGTAAAAATTTTCAGAGTTATTAACCCTTATGAGAGATATGCTTCCTGAGGATAATGTTCTTCCTAATCGAACCTACGAGGCCAAAAAAATGTTTTGCTCTATTAGCATGAGCTATGATAATATACATGCTTGTCCAAATGATTGCATTTTGTTTTGAAATGAATATACATCGTTGAATGAGTGCCCTGAGTGCAGTTTATCTCGATATAAGAAAAAATTATCTCTAGCAAAAGTCTTATCCTATTTTCCTATTATTCCGAGATTCAGACACATGTTTCATATCGAAATTGATGCAAGACACTTACTTGACTTGGCATACCGATGAAGGAATTATCGATGGAAAGTTTCGACAATCGGCAGATGCACCACAGTGGAAGAAAATTGATAATGATTATCCTGGTTTTGGAGGAGAAACAAGAAACCTTCGTTTGGCGTTATCTACCAATGGAATGAACCTGCATGGTCTTCAAAGTATCTCACATTCCACATGGCCTGTGATTCTTATGATTTATAACCTACCTCCATGGCTATGTATGAAGCGTAAGTACATGATGTTATCTATGTTAATTTATGGGCCTAAACAACTAGGTAATGACATAGACATATACTTGAAACCTTTAATCGAAGATTTGAAGATTTAGTGGGAGAACAGTGTGGAGGTTTATGATGGATATAGGAAAGAAAGTTTCAATTTGAGGGCGATGTTGTTTGGCACAATTAACGATTTTCCAGCATACAGAAATCTATCTAGGTATAGCATTAAAGGTGAAAAAGCATGTCTTATCTGTGAATATGGAACCAATACGACGCGATTGAAAGTTTGTCAGAAGAATGTATTTCTCGGTCATCGTAGATTCTTAAATTGTAAACATCAATATCGTGGATGGAGAAAAGAATTCAACAGAGATACCGAACAACATAGAGATCCACATGGATTGATAGATGATCAATTTTTTGAAAAGGTGGAAGATGTGAGTATTCATTTTGGCAAGCCTTTTGCACATACAGTTGTCACAGGTGGGTGGAAGAAGAGGTGGGTTTTTGTTAATTTCCATATTGGAAATCTTTGTACGTAAGACATTTTCTTGATGTTATGCATATTGAAAAAATGTATTTGAAAGTGTTATTGGTACGTTACTCAATATAAAAGGAAAGTCTAAGGATGTCCTTAAAACAACGGAGGACATGCTAGAGATGGGAATAAGAACTTAATTAGGACCCATGAAGAAAGGAATACGAACATATCTACCACTTGCTGCTTATACTCTATCTAGAAAGGAGAAAAAATATTGTGTAAGTTTTTGAGTGAAGTTAAAGTTCCAGAAGGTTACTCCTCAGACATTAGAAGACTTGTGTCTATGAAAGACCTAAAGTTAAAGAGTTTAAAGATACATGATTGCCATGTTATAATGGAGCATTTTCTACCAATAGGTATACGTTCTATTTTTCCTGATAAAGTAAGAAGCACCATAACTAAATGTGTTTTTTCTTCAATTCAATTTGTAGTAAGGTGATCTATTCTGAGATCTTACCAGTATTGCAAAAAGAAATAGTTATTACTTTGTGTGAGCCCGAAATGTATTTTCCTCCCTCATTTTTTGATATAATGGTACATCTTGTTGTTCATCTTGTGAAAGAGACACAACTGTGTGGACCAGCGTATATGAGATGAATGTATCTTTTTTAGCGTTATATGAAAATATTAAAAGGGTACGTCAAAAATTGAAGTAGGCCAGAGGGTTGTATTGTTGAACGATACATTATTGAAGAAGCAGTTGATTTTTGTACTGAATATTTGTCCAATGTTCAATCCGTTGGACTACCCAAATATCATATTTTTGAAATAAAGGAAGGAAAAAGTTAATTGGAAATAAAATTGTCACGGTGTCAAAGGATGAACGGCATTAAGTATATTTGTATGTTCTGCACAATGACAATGAGGTTGAGCCGTATATTTAAATGCACAAGCATGAACTCTGGGGTTTAAAGCCCAATAGAAATTAAAGTTGGATAGTACTAGAGCACAATCATAGTTTTATACAATGGTTCAAGGATCATATTTATTCAAGTATTGATTTAGATCCTGCTTCAGTTATAGAAAGGTTGATATGTTTAGCATATGGTCTGAGTTTGCTTGTGTTTTCTTATAGCGCATATGCAATTAACGGATACACATTGTATACCAAAGAACAGGATGATAAAAGTACTATGCAAAATAGTGGTGTAACCCTGATAGTTGAAGTAATGCACATTTCAAGTATGAATGACTTAAACCCCAAATATAAAAATTTGTCATATTTTGGGGTTATCCAGCACATTTGGATGTTTGATTATGAGAAGTTTCAGATTCCTATCTTTGGTTGCAATTGGGTACATAATGGTGGCATACGAATGGATAAATCGGGATTTTTACAAGTGGATCTTAATAGGGTGGGGTAAAAAGTTGAGCCCTTAATTCTAGCCTCTTAATCTAAACAAGTTTTCTATGTCACTGATCCGAAAAGTACGAAATGGTCTATAGTGATTTTATCTAACAAAGTGATTGACGATAAAAGTGTAGATCAAAGTGATATTGATGTTGAGAATGAGTCATATAGAAGAAATGATCAAGATGAGAATATTATAGCAGATGAATCATATATTAGGAAGGATCATAATGAGGGAATTTAGATCAACCCATCATTCCGCATTGTTAAGAGGCAAGTAATTCATACTCAAACCAAGAAAAGAAAGAGACGTAGTGAAAAGGTAATTGTATGTATGTTTTTATATTGTGTTTGTGTACTTATATTATGTTTATGTTTTTATATTGTGTTTATTCATTCAATAATATACATTAATTTTCTAACAGTCACTTTATTACAGGTCACATGGCTAGTAACGAGGACAACCCACCACGTGAAGCTTCTAATAATGATGGTACTTGTGTTTATGTTATTATATTGTGTTTATTCATTCAATACTATTTGAATTTTCTAAATGTGTTTATGTTTTTATATTGTGTTTTCTAAATGACACAGTTCAAGATAATGATAGAAATGAAACAATTCAAGATGTGGAACATGATTCGTGCAAGAGATAGAGGAATCATGTATGACATACATTGGAATCAAGAAAACCAACTAATTGAGACTAACGGTTAAAAGTTAACAAGTTATATTGGTTCTCTTGTACGAAGAGAGGTTCCAATCACTAGTGATCATTAGAGGAAAAAAGAGTTGAAACCCGCAAAAGAAAATTTTTGGAGTGAGATAAAGGTACTATAAGTGATGTTTTTTGTTTTTGTTGACGAATATGTCTTTAAATTACTAATGCACTCTATGTATGTTTTTTTGCAGCGGTCTTTTAACGTTGGTGAGAATCGAAAGCGCTATTGTCTTCAACTGGCCAGAAAAAGACTTAGAGGGTTTCAAACTTTTTTAACAAAAAAGTTTCTTAGGGATGTCGATGGAAACTATGTTGATGGAGAATATCCAAAAAGGTATGCCGACTTTGTCTCACCTGAAGAATGGAATATTTTTAAATCCAAACGAAGAGACAAAAATTTTCTGGTTGTGAGTGCCGTAAATCACAAAAGAGCATCAAGTCCACCGTATCCATACAAAAAGGGGCGTATGGGATATGCACGTTTACAACAAAGAATAGTAAGTACTTGTTAAATGCTATGATATACTTGATGTTATTATTTCTCATGTGTTATATTCTTGATCTTAATACTACTTTATTTCTCTTGACGTGTAGTTGAAAGAGAATAAAAGTCAAGAAACATCTTTTCTGGAACATGTTTTGTGGCGGGATGCTCGTGTTGGAAAGGATGGAGTTGTCAAGGAAGATGTGCAACAAATTTATCAGGAATGTGTAAGTATATCGTTATTCCTTTAATTAATACAAATAATTCATGCTTCTTAATCACCACTAATATCGATATGCATATGAATTTCAGGAGAGTCTATCTCAATCATTAACTCTGGGCGAAGACCATGATTCCAGGAGCTTACTTAGTCGAGTGTTAAACATTCCTGAGTACTTCGGTCGTGTGAGGGATAAGGGATTTGAGGTTACTCCAACATATTTGGGAATCAAACAAAAGGGGAAAGTTCATAGAAACAAAAAAGTGATGAAGGAGATAGAAAAGTTAAAGGCTGAAATTAATGAGCTGGAAAAGGATAAAGAAAGGCGCCAGACAGAAGGGAAAGGTTTAGGGATCAAGGATACTAGTGATAAAGATAGTATCAATTATGATTTTCAAATGAAAATTCCTTAGGTAATATATATAATTATGAAATTAAATTCATGTAATTTATTTAATTGACATATATATATATATATATATATATATATATATATATATATATACACACACACACACACATTAACAGTGTCATATTTATTATTGGTTTAGGGCATTTCATCTTGTCAGCTATATTTATCGTCATCGACTTATCGCATAGTTGGCAAGGGAAAAGTGCATAACACTTTAGGAGATTTACTTCACCATAGACCGCTCTCTGATGGACATCTGAAAGTATCAATTGATGTTGCATTAGATCCTGATGCATTGCTACCGATACCTCACATTGTTTCAGAGACAACATTGTTGCGAGATGCAATAGGATCGTTTATTGAATGGCCGTCAGATCTCGTTTTCATAGATGATCAAGTATGTTGAAAACTATTATGAAAATTTTAGTATTCAAATGTCAATTTAGAAACATTATGTACAATTTTTTTACATGGTAATGTTAGACTCCTACAAAATCCGCATCTAAGGATAAAGGGATTTTGCGGCACAACGAGTCTGTTGCATCACAAAAAGAGGTACACTGAAAGTTTTAATTCTATGATCCGAATTCAAAAACTGCATGATTTTATAATTTACCTAAGTTATATGATTTTTAGGTACCTGCTCAAGAGTCACAACAAGTCATCCAGAAAATTAGTAGCGTATCCAACAAAAACAAGGATCTTCAAAGGACCGTGGCAAAAAAAACTTTTGTACCTCGATTTTGGATGTGTCTTGAAACACTTGTGGAAACATCATATTTGATGCATGGTTCTATTCATCAAATAGATATGGAGGAAGGTATATTTGTTTTTTCTTGCTCTGAAACAATTGCACATGAGGACATGGAACAAATTTTTCTGCATACATAATTAGACATCGATGTTGTACATTCATACATCCGGTACTCTGATCAATCTATTATTTAATTAGTTGAAAAATTTATTTACACATTTCAATGAAAATAGTCTAATGTTTATTATGTTTTTATTTAAGGTTCTTGTATGATAAATTGATGCGTGGGAATCAATTATCAAACAGATTACATTTCTCCAGTGGCAACAGATTGTCAATTGTTAAGGATCCAAATTTAGTAAGATATCACTTATAGTCAAGAGAATTATGGTCAGCAATACATAAAGTTTATTTCTTTTACTGTATAATATTGCTCCTACTGGGTTAGATTTTCATTCTAAGTTCATTATAATCTTTGCATCTTTTGCGTAGAAAATTTCCATCTAAACTTTTGTTTTAATTTACAGACGTCAGTGGTTGTTGGTTTCTATGAATCCTATATAATAAGCGGTGTATTATCTGAATTCGGTAGATGGTGATTGGACAAATTATTCGGATATGAAGTTAATGATTGATATGTAAGTGAGATTGTTCTAAATATTCGTGTGTATTTGTATATTTAATTATTTATGTGAGATTGTTCTAAATATATGTTTTTATTTTGTTAGATCAATACAAGTATTTCGCTCTCAAAGAGACACTCGAGTATCACAGTCTAGATCAAGCAACATTACATGGATCAAAGTGGAGGTATATTAATTTTCACAATTTTGCTTATAATAGTGATGCTACTTGATAAAACAAGACAACTATATATTTTTATTTATTTTTCTGTGTAGTGTGCTCGTCAGCGTAATGATATAGATTGCGGATACTTCGTTAGAGGTTTATGAGAGAAATCCTTCATTTGAATCGAATAGAGATTCCAATCACGGTATGGATTTATAACTTAGGATTTGTTTTAATATTTATCGGATATTTTATATAATTTATTACTTTTAACTAAATCATGCATATTATATTCTGCTATGTAGTACTTCGATGAATACAAGTGTGCTCATTACACGAATTGGAAGAAATCAAGGAGGAATGTTATGGATACTTTATTGAGAAAAGATTCATATAAGGTATTGGAAGTTGAAAAGTGTTATGAAAAATCAGGTTATATGTTAGGGTTGATTGGTTATGTTATATCAAATGGTTTATGTGTATTGAACTATAATATAATGGTGTATATATTTTGGATTATAATGGTATATAATGTCGATGTTTATAAAGACTTGTTTGTTGAAATAAAGGCTCATTGAAATATAAGGTTTGAATTACAGGCTTATGGGATAATTTTCAAAAATATGCTTTCTAAAAAAGAAAGAATAGACAGCGCTTTCTGTAAGAGAAAATAAGTCAAATATATAAAAAAACGGTTGACTTTAGACAACGCTTATATCCAAAAGTGTTGCCTAAAGGGAACTAATGAAAGCGCTTTATAAAAGCATTGCCTAAAGGGAACCAATGAAAGCGCTTTATAAAAACGCTGCCTAAAACAGAAAATAAGAGAATTTTTAAAAGGCCTAAGATAGCGCTTTTAAGAAAGCGCTGTCTAAGGGGATCAATAGACATCGCTTTTGATTTAAAAAAGCGTTGCCTAAAGTCAACGGTGGGCAGCGCTTTTGACTAAAAAAAGCACTGCCTAAGGTAGACTAAAGGCAGCGCTTATGGAAAAAAGCGTTGCCTAAAGGCAATGTTAGGCAGCACTTTTACATTGAAACAAAGCGCTGCCTAAACCTATAGCAGCGCAAGCTTAGGCAACGCTTTAAAGCGGTGCCTAAAGCAACAAAAAAAAAGATGTCTATGTGCTTGTACGTCATAGTGCCAGGAGTTTAAAATATTCCACAACAATCACCAAAACAATGTAAAACATAATAAGCTTTTATCCCTCAACCCAGTTTTACGTATCAGAGGACAATACCAACTCTAAAATAAGACCAAAGAGCAACCTCTTCGAATTCCGTAACTTGAACTACTCTTTATTATCTGCATTTTACTCACGTAGAGGCAACATTCCAACAGAAGGGGCGAAATATCATAACAATATATAAAAAGTATAATAATAAGTATACAGAAATATGTCATGCATAGTTATTATTTTCACATCCCACACCTTCGCAACATAAATAAAATTAACCGCCATAGACAACCACACAGTACATCATTATGCTAACAAAAAGACATGCAATGAGATACAACACTTACTATATACACGCGGTATCGAAAGCACTCTCAAATCCACTTCATCTAGGATCTGAGTCACCGTCATTGTCAAATAATTTGGTTCACTTCTCTCTGGATCCACTCCATCTAGGATCAGAGCCAACAACACAATCGTAAATATTTATATTCACCTCGCTCATATCCACTCCATCTAGGATTAGAGCCAACAACAACAATAAAACTAAAAGTCCTCAACATGAAATGCATGTGACACAATCATGCAACATAACACACATTGATATCTACATCCATAAATGTGACATGCCATTAACGGTCACCATGCAACAATACATGCTCAATAAATAACAATTGCAATAAAACGGTATGTCACCAAATAATAATATTTTTGCATACATCAATTTACACCGCATCATGGTAGTATAATTGTAAAAGTATATTATTAGTTCATCATGTTATATTCAATAAAAATAACACCACATCGCAACGTAGCATCATATCATCACAATACACTTAGAATGTATACATATAGTTATCATGTACTTCATTAAATATCATCACTAACAACAAATATGCTTAATCGCGTTAACAAATAAAATGAGGAATTCACACAAAAAGGAATAACCCCATAAAATAATTATCAGGAGGGAAACACCATTTACCATACACATTTTGACATATTCAACCACGACATCTAGAGGATCTTCTCTAGTAAACATGGAAAGTATTCAATTGGTACCATTCTGGTAAAAATAGAAATTTTTGTCCAGAGCTTCAACACTCACTAGAATAAATAAAATATGCATATGTTTCAGAGTTTTCATATTGATGGGTTTCCCAACAATGGTGTGTAACTCATTAGATATGTTCATATTAGAAAGTTCATCCACCAGCTAAATTTCCACAAGAATTTTTTAGATGAGTCTACCAAAACGAATCCAATTTCTGATTTTGGGACTTCCAGTTCTAGTTTCCCTTATAGAGTCTTCGGAGTTACTTTCAATCTTTAGTTAAATTATTGAGTTAGAGGCTTGTGATAAATTTGATTGAAGCTTGATCAAAGACTCTTCAGAACTTTGAGAATGTTCATACTTTAGAGTCTTAAATCATCAAAGTCATTGTGGATTATATCCTTTCACGATTAGACTTGATGCTTTTAATTGTAGATTTGTTTGTAAAGACATCTTATATTTTCCTCTGGTTCAAAGTGTGTTTGATGTCTAGAGTTCAGAGTCCAAAACTTTCACTAGTCTAGAGCCTATAACTTTCCAGGCCATAGTCCAGAACTATCTTATCATATCTTACACAATTAAACAAACCTTTAGAGTATAAAATTATTATCCATACAATGTATGTTTGTTATCATCAAAATTAAAGGATTAATTACAAAATCAAACTTGTTCCAACATATTATACATTATTTCCCGCCTTCCAAGCATAGCTCATACATTAGCATAATAGAAAATCAACTACTCCACTTACCATAATGCAAATTAAGGGATGACCCAAATTGAATAATTATTTCCAAGATAAACTAATCATTACAACCTTAAAATTGAAGTTCAAAGTATTTTTTTTAATCTTATCCTTTAAAAAATTGAACATTCTCACTTAAATTAAAATGTTAAAATTGACATATTTTAAATAATGTGATACTAATAATATTTGCAAACTCACCTACCTTAATCACTTCGTTCTTACAGGTATCGTTTTTTAGGGACCGTGAGCTATCAAATATATTTCTAAATCACTTTGTTGTTATGAGTTTTGTGCTTGAGGGAATAGAACTATAAAATATATTTATCAATGACTTATCCTCACAAGCCTTATACTTGAGATATTGTGTACCTATATCTCCAAAATGGCCCAATCTCACTTGGCATAAACAAGACCGATACATTTTCTTTAGAGTATGTTGAACCCTCTTAGAGAACTTAATATGATATAGTAAAGGTGAATTCGACCTCGAGTCATATTGATTAACTTGTCACAATATGTTAAATGGGAGAGATTATTCAACTTGGAGTTCAACTCAACTTTGAGACAAGGAGTTGATTCAACCATGAGTAACTTAACAAGTTATTGATATCTATTATGCGAGTGAGCCCAAGACAAAAGAACATGACAATGATGACCATGATGATATAATGTTTATAACAGATGTAGCAACCATAACATTAAAGGCCATGAGAGTATGTCGAACACTCAAGTCATATGCAAGAGAGGAACAAGACATTAACTATAAGTAATTATGCAATGAAAGTTTAGGTGGCCAAAGTAAGACAAAACGATTATAAGTACATAAGTCAACGGTAAGAGCAATCCATTATACACACATGCACATACACATACAGACGTGTGCACACACGTCCACACGCACATACTCACACCATAAATATTTATATTAATTTTAATTAAAAAAATATTTATAAGATAAAATAAGTTTTTATTTATAAAAAATATTTTACTATAATTTTTAATAAAAATTTAAGCTAAAATGTCATAAAAAGAAAATTTAGTTTCAATTTATTTTATATAAAAATGTTAGATATGAAATATTTCTCTCAGGAAAAACATCTAACAAGTTTATGAGCCAATTTGTGACAAAAAAATTAACGAGAAATAAAGTTCATACAAAAATCTCTTAATAAGTTTAATCTTATCAAATTATTGTTGGTGAAGGAAATGTATGGGATCAAAAAGGTCTAGAGGGGGATAAATAGATGATTCCCCTAAAAAAAATTTAAAAAATACTTTCTTTTATAAAATTATAGTTTTACAAATTGATGTACATATTGCATGCTTTAAGACCAATTGTTGATACTACAAAAACATATAACAAATGGAAGCAAAAGATAAAAGTGATTTTATAAGAAATACGATTAAATGGATATTACAGTTAATATAGATTATCAATAATCACAACAATTAAAAATTCACATTTTTTTAAACAAGCAATTTAACAATTATTATAATTCAATTTTTACATAAAACTCAAACTGAATTTGATTAATCAAATGATCAATCTAAAAGCAAGAGTTTATACATATATAATCACAAGAGAAATTATTTAGATGTCTAGATCTATCCCTGATTTTCTCTTGCTGCATATGGCGTCTGCTTCGTCTATCCGATAAGATCTATATGATCTTGACTTAACTCTTCCAGAATCAATAATTCTTTCAAACTTCTCTTTTACAGCATCCTTTACTCAATTTTACCGGTTCCTTGAACATTTGATATGTGAACATAGAAACTATAATCTTATGTATGCACACCACTGCCAAATAACCTAGATAAAAAAACTTCTTCATTTTCGTGTTGGATAGCTAAACTCCAAAACTACAACACAAAATGAATCTTGACATGCAATTTAATAACTTCATAAACATAAACAAAACAAAAAATCTCCTCTATATTAGATCTCACATTCTTTAAAAATTCTATAAGCAACTAATATTAATCTTACTAGTTTTATTTAAAGTGTGTGAAAAAGAGTATTATTTAATGTGTGTTTCAGGTTTTAAGAAAGACCTTCAAATTATTATCATCACAATAATCACTCAAACTTAATGGTGAAGGAGAGAGGATAATGAAATAGAGGATATTATTTCGATCTGATTTATAAACAAACAAAAAAAAGATAAATTGCACATTTATTAAGAAAGATAATTAAATACATTTATTTTTCTTGATCTCATGTGAGAGATAATATATTACTAGTATAATTTATTTTTCTTTGTCTCAATTAATCAATACAAGAATAATTTTGTAATTCAAGCATTATATTTAATACCAAAAAATTAGAAGATTTTTGTTTATAAATAAGGCTAAGGGGTATATTAAGAATTACTCTATTGTTATTTTATAAATGTTATTTTAAAAGAATTTCTTTGTTCTAATTAAGTGTCGTTTTATAGATTAATGTTATAATTTGTCAATTATATCTTTATTTTTTTAATAACTCCACTTTATATTTTTCATAAAATTGATTGTTTTTCAATTAGTACTGGAAAAAGAGAATGTGTGATTAAATTTATTTAAAAAGAGAAAATAAATGAGAATATAATAAAAAAATAACTCTAACAATTCATCAATTTAATTGAAGAATTTTATATTAAAATGACACTTAAAAAAAACAGAGAAAATATAATATTTAATAACTTAGTAATAATTAACTTTTACTTATAATACTGAACAAAAATCAAAATATTTTTATTAATCATAAATATATTCGAGAGCATATAATCGAATAATGACCTGTTGAATTAAGTAGGAGCAGTTTTAATGCCCAGCACTAATTTCAGGTCTTTTTATTCTCATTTCTCACTCAACTGTTTTTCTTTCACTTAAACATTGAACTGTTAATAATTCATCTTTTTTCGCCGCCATATCTGAAACACTAATCAAGATTTTGATGGATCACCTATTGCATATGGGCCAAAGGGTCCCGACAAATAGATTAGTATTTAGTGGACGTTAAGCAAACAAAAGAAGCACGTTGTTCATGCTTATAATACCGACACGCTGCAACTTGCTACTCACTCCATAGTAGTAAGATCATTTCTTAAGATTTTCTTGTCCCTTGTAAAGGACAATAATTAGTACTCATTCCTTCTCATAATAACATAATAAGTATATAAGTGTGTTATTTTTCTTTGTCTCAAAATAATTGTTCATTTATAATTTCAATGCATCAATTATCATTATTTTTTACTATTATATTTTTATTTATTATTTTCACTTTATACAACTATTCTGTCAATTATAATTAATAAGGGTATTTTAATAAACTATATTAATCTTTTTATTAAATTTAATATATTCAATTATTTTTTTAAAAATGACACATTGTTCAAATGAGACATTTATTATGAGACAGAGGTAATAGTATTTTATATATAATAGATCTCTATTTGATTTATGATTAAAAAATATACAATATCATTTAATAAAAATAATTGTATTTATAAAAAAACAACACATATGTTGACAAATTAGTATTACAACTACTTCTTTATATAATATTTATAAGTTTCGTGGGTGGGTCTAAATGTATTTCTTACGAAGATGAAGTTAAGCTCTAAACATAAAATTAAAAACCTCAAACATATAATATAAGTAGTGTTCGCAATCAACACGTTCAAAATAAATGCTGAAGGAAAATAATAATAAAAATTGTAATGTTAGAATTCAACGTCTAACCATGATTGACTAAGAACAAAAGTGCAAAACTGATGGATTCAGAAGAATTATGAATATTATTAAATACAAATTATCTATGGATATATATAAACCTAGACATCAACACTGTATTTTAACATGAGTTGAGTACAATTTGTATTGTTTTTAGAAATAAATTTGTTTTCTTTTTCAATTCACACATACATTAATTAGTATTTAATGATAAAAATGGTTTATAAGTATAAAATATTTTTACTCTGTTAATCAATCAATTTCATTTATTTAATTAAACTATTAAATTATTATTCAATTAAATTTGTCATAAACTCGGATTTATATTCAAAAAGTTTCTATGGGGGTAGTGAGGAGGTGAGTAAAACTAATTGGAGCAAATGGAAAAAAATTTATAGTCTATAGAAGAGGAAGACTACAAATTTTCTATGCGTGTATCAAATGATCTGTTACAAAAGTTAAAACAATCTGGCATGTGTGTATTTGGACGATATGGAAAGCAAGAAACAACAAGATTTTCAAGAACAAGAACACGACAACGGACCAAATGTTCGAAAGCGCTCAACGGATGTCGTGGCTTTGGACGAGCAATTCGCATCTAACAATCCGGAGCAACAGGCACACATGGTTTTTGAATCCCATAATTCTGCTTAGTTAGCAGAGGGGTACTGGGAGTGAAAGCAGAAATGATGTGCATTGGCTTGTTGCAGACCTGACTGGGCAGCGTATTGGTAAAAGCTCAATGCGAGATCGCAGATTTTCCCAGGAGGCTGAGTTCAGAATCAGGTCGGGAGTGATTCATGGCCTCAGGCGTAATCATCCAACCTGGAACATACCAGCAAGGGTTAGAAGAGATTTCAGCTAGAAGAGGTTTTAAAAATTTGAAGGGCAACAGGTGGAAGAGTATTTATTCAGCGCATAAGCAGTAGATTTTTGGAGACAGGATTTATGTTTATTGTTCTGTTGATATATTTCAAAAATCCAACAATTATAAACAAGGGGAAGGGAAAGTGGGGACTTGTAATGGGAATATTCATATGGTACAGGAGGTGGATGTTGCTATGCAAATAGCAGAGGAATATCAGAAAATTGTTTATCAGGAAACTCTTTGTATTGGTATTATGGCACTACTTGTGCTTTTGAGATAATATATTTGCCTTTTCCAAAAAATAAATATTATTTTAACTTAAATTTTTTTTATTATATAATTAACTGATGATTTTTATTGAAGTGACTGTATAAAACTCTTTTACATAGTCTATAGTCTATGCATATTTATTATACTCATATTTAATATTTATTTTGATAAAAGAAAACTTTTTTAGTTGTAAGATCATTAAAAAAATGTTTTAATATTTTCTCATTTAAAAACCTTGATTGGATCAGTTAAGTTTTAATGTTTTAATATTTTCTCATTTAAAACCTTGATTTATAGTCTTTATTTTATTTTACAATATTTTCATCTATTTTCAAATGTCCATGTATTTTTTGGGAAATAATGTCTCAAGAAATATTAATTAACATTTTATATGATTTTGAAAAGAAATGCTAAACAAATCAATCATAATAATTTAATAAACCATTTTGCATTATAAATAACTGAAAAAAATATTATTTATAAGTTCAAATATATGTCAATAAAATATTATTTTTTATTTTTCTATTATGTCATTTATTATTTATTAAATATATGATGTTTCAATTTTATTTGTTTTGTTTATATTAATGTAACATATAATTTCTCTTTTTTTATAACATTAACTATAATTTGTTTTAATTTACGCAAGAGAAAAAGGGATATGTACTTGTTAGAATAATAGTGCAAGTGTGAATAAGTGTAGAAATAGTCTCATTGAATAAAAATGTGGAGATTTAAACATATAGAAGTGGGAGAATCCACTCATCTATCACCTTAAAGTTTTAGGTGGATAAATGGTGTGTCCCTCACAAAGGTGCATAATCCCCAACTTTATATCAATGCTCCTAGTAAATCCCACAACAAATGGAATCAGAGTCTTTGGTTTGAGACATAGACTGAATTACTTGTATCGAAATGCCCAAGAGCGGTTTCAGAAAGAAACCGACTTACTTGTATCGAAATACCCAAAAAAGGTGTATTGTTGCCCATGAAAAGATAACGGCAACACAAGTGTATGTGGGGAGCATGGTAAACTCACACTCGAGAGGGAGTGTTAGAATAATAATGCAAGTGTGAGTAAGTGGAGAAATTGTCCCACGTTTGATAGGAATGTGGAGACTTAAACATATATAAGTGGGAGAACCCAGTCACCTATCACCTTAAAGTTTTAGGTGGATAAATAGCGAGTCTCTCACAAAGGTGCATAATCCTCAATTTTGTATCAATGTTTCCAGTAACTTACCCCAACAACACTGACAGTGTAAAATAATGTTACACTATCAACCAATCATAATCATGTTACATGTCAAGTCATACTGTTATTTTTAAATAAATTATATGACATGGTTAAATGATAAATTTTCATTGAATGATAGTTTATTACTATTTTACAATGTCAGTATACTACCTTTTAACTCTTTATGTAAACTTATCATAGTAACATATAAGTTGAAATAAAATGAGTATTTAAATAGAAACATGGTAGTTATACTTATTTGAAAAAAAAATTGTTATATATTTTTATAGTTTTCTCTACTCCCTGATATTTTAAATGACATGGGTAATTTCAACTTTCACTTTGTTGCTAAATCTTTTCTTTTTTTATCCAGTGGAGGATTACATGGTCCCTCTCTGTTACACGGTGGAAGAACTAACTTGGTTGTTTTGCGTTTTTATCATAAATGTTGCGGTTAGCAAAAGTCGCCACCGACTTTTATTTTATTCAATAAGGAAAGCTGAAAAGAACAGGAAAGACCTTTTATCGATTCTGAGTTCGGGGGCAACAATCTACGGTCTCTTAATTGCTTCGCTCACTTTGAAAAATCTTGCTTTTGTGTGTGTGATTTGTTTGAAAATATTTTGACTTTGACTTTGTAATGATTCTTGTATTAGTACTCAAGAATGTATACGAAGTGTTTGAAAATGTGAGGTGTGAAAAATATTTGTTTTGAGCAAGCAATTAAGAGTAATTTACCTACTCAAAGGTCATTCTTGTTACTTTCCTTTTCCTTTAGGATAGTGCTATCCATACCATTAGTTGGTAGGTAGCCATATCCATTGGATGTGAAGGGACAAGCGTAGGGTCATCATATGGTCATTGAAGACAACATTGTAAGGATACCTTAGCAATTTCGTAGGGATGATCATAATAGGCAACAACCGAGAGACAATATCATATATTCGTAGGAAACAATCGAGGGTCATCGAGGGACTGTGATCTTTATATTAGAGGGACTGTGATGATGTTTATTCGTAGGCAACTTTACTAGTGGTATCCCTACGTTCGAGGGATATGACCATGTTCGTAAGGCAACAAGAGAGGATACTGTAAGGGTGCAAGTGTGAGAGTGTGTTATTTTTCAGATATTTTATATCGGAATTAGGATTATTCTATGGTTAATTTTAGATCTTTTCATACAATCCTATTAACCATACATCTAAACAGTTTATATGTACAGAAAAGGTAAATTGCGGAAAATAAAAGTCCTACGTGTTGTACCCCAATTTTTTCCCCTAAGATTCATTCATACCCCATACCATTGCATGGCACAAAGATCACAACTTGGATCTACCTCACTCTCATATCTTTGGCTTTGCCCTTTAGGAGATCACCAAGCACCTTGTGTATGTGTTCATTTCTTGGGTGTGATGATTGATACTTGGCTAACAATGATATGTGTACACTCTTCTTGCTAAATGTTGTAGGTGAATGGTACACAAGTTTCTTATTCAAGGAGTCAATAGGTTTATGTGTTTATTTCCATGCCTTCTCTCCTCAATTCTCAAGATTTTGGAAGTATTGTCTCTCATTGAAGATTTCTCTTATCATCAACCATGGTCTCTTATCTTAAGTGTATGCTTTATGTTTGAAAGAGATCATCAAATTCAAATAATTTTCCATTGTATGGCCATCTATCCTAAAATTAGGGTTTTGGACTTCTAAGGATCATATCTTGGTGTTTGTATGAAGTTTGTGGATGATTTCAAAGTCATTTGATTCTTAAGAGGATTTCTAATATGAATATGCTTGGATCCAAGGAGTTTGATTGATGAGAAGATTGTTTTAGAAGTCTATCATTGCCCACTTTCTCTATTGATACTTCGTTTATCTTGTATGACTTCCAAGGATCATAACGTGGTCATCCTTTGTCTCCTTGAGCTCATTCTTCTTTCACAATAAACCTAAGGATTTCTAATACAATTTAGCTCAATTGATAAGAAGATAAAATGCTTGGAAATTTGTCTATGAAGTCACAAGATTACAAGTCTTTGATGAATTTCTCAATTGTTGGTTAATCAACTTGAAAAGATTATATCTTGATCATCATTTATCACCTTGAGGCCATTCTTTTTGCACAACAATCTTGAAGATGTGAACTTTATCTCCATATGATTTTGAAGATTAAAAGTGTTCGGAAGTTGCTTGAAGAAGTCAAAAGATTATAGGTCACTTCACAAATTTTCATCAAATTCCCAAGATCATAACTTTCTCAATTTTTGGAATTTTTGAGTGATTCTTTTTGCCAAATGTTCTTTGAGAGGTCTACTTCATATCATCTTTGAAAATCAAGAGCAAGTTTTGAGTGGAAGAGCAAGTTTGAAGAAGAAACATTATAGGTCATTTTTAGAAAGTGGCATGCTTGACCAAGGCCTGACCAGGAAAATTAGTGATTTTTCAAGAATCCTAAATGCTCAATCTCTCAACTCAATCATCCATTTGATTTGATCATTTTTTTCATTGTATTCTACTCTTTGAATACTTCATTTGGATCAAAGAAAATTAGAGAACGCACGAGGGAATTGGATTTGGCCTCAGCTCAAAGTTTATGCAAAATTTTGATTCGAGCTCACCATCAGTTTGTGCATTTGCGCGTGTAACTTGTTTTTAAGCCAAGTTAAGCCTTGCTTTTGTGACTAATTGTGATTAGGAACTTCCCAGGATTAATTAGCACATCAAAACGCAAGGAATGATTGAGTTTTGATGCACATAAGGTCACACTTTCTTCATGAACTAGTGTTTCAAATTTAAACAATTTTTGTCCAATTTTATATTTTTCACTTAAAATTAACTATTTTTTTCATTTTTTAAATAACAAATTTCTTGTGAAACATGATACATCATCGTATATAAATATATTGTAGAATTTATAACTAAAAATATCAACGTTTTTCATGAATAGATAAAATTAAGAGACCAAAACTATAATTTAACATTTTTAAAATAGATAAACCTACAATTTTTATATAATAATGTAAATTGAAATATATAAATGCATATTATGTAATATATGGATATAAGTCGAGTGAGTACTAAGATATTATTTTTTTATTTATATTTATTTATTTTAATGAATAATTATTTATGTTTATATTTATATTTATTTTAGAGATTTTTATTCTACTCTTTTTGAATATTTTGTGTTAGTATCTATTTATATAAAATAATTGTCATCTCTGGCTCAAATATCATCAAAACAATTCTAAAATAGTTATTAAAGTAACTATAATTTATGATAATTTTTGCGTTCTACTTTTTTTTTTTTTACTCTAATGTTTCTAAAAACTTGAGTAGCTTGTAATTCTTCCATGTTCCTCTAATAATAACAAACTTTTAAAGTGGGCGGAGAATGTAGGCCTTATTGTTTGTTGGGCTTAGGAAGTCCACGGCCTATTATAAGAGAATTTATTTTGCCACCCCTTTTGTTTAACCTGTCAACCCCCTTCAAGGGTATGATTTTTCAATCATACGCTTGTGCAAAATCTTATGTCTTTTTTAAATGTTTTTTATCAGAAATTTGGGGGTGTGCCGGAAATTTCAGTCAAAATATCGAAAATTTCGAATCTCATACTATAAATTATTGAAATTTCTGGTATCTATAAAAAAAAAATCTCAAAACTTTTGTGGAATACCAGAAATTTTAACAGGGGTAAAGTTGGAGTTAAAATGTTTGAAGGATGTCAGATATAAGTGAGGGGATATCAGAAAAAATTCTCCTGTTATAAGGGACTGGTCCATTTTCTTGTGTATAGATAACAACCTTTTGTAAAGTCATTTAACCTGCCACCTTCACACTTATATCTAGCACCCTTCAATGATATTGCTATTAGTTTTATGTCTCTAAATTTTGTATTATTAGAAATTTTAAGAAACAAACATATTTTTTTCTAAATTTTCAATAGTAAATTGTCAAAATATTTCTAAATTTAAAAAAAAAAATGCAGTACGGAAATTTAAAATTTTTAATAGATACCAGAAATTTCTATATATCTCAAAAAAAAAATTATAGTACAAAAGACTATTGTATAATTTATTTTTTAAATTATATCATAAATTTAAAAATGAACTACTAAAAATTTTGTAAATTTATTAGAAATTTTGTTTATTTCCACTGCTCCAACATCAACTACAACCTCCATTTTGTGTAAGTTTTCTTAATTAATTTTTATTTAAATTTTTGAATATTTATTACATTATTAGGTTTAGGTTGTAGATATTTAATAGTATATGATGTTATAGTAGAATAATGTAGTAGAAAAAATAGGATTTTGGTAGTTATGAGACTGAAATTCTGGGTTTTAGAATTTTTGGACGAAGGGGGTTTCGCAAGTTAACTTGCGAAGTGTACCAGAAGAGACTTCGCAAGTTAACTAGCGGATTTTTGTCTGAATGGATAAATTCGCAAGTTAACTTGCGAATTTTTGTCTGACTTGTTTTTGAATTAGTATGCTAATTGTTGTAATGGTTTATTTCAGGAAAATGGTCAATCATGACAACTAGATGACACGTTTGAGACAGGGCAGGCAAAGTTAGACAGCGTCGGCTCGTCGAGAGCGCGAGCAAAGGGCACAAAGTGAACAAATGGGATAACTTGATATAGCATCATTTTCCGCACCGCGACGAATAAGTTGTCTCCATGAGGCGTCTTCCTCTGAGGAGGAGGTACGAGATGGACGGAGGAGGCCGGGGAGGCCGAAAATCTTTGAGGTCCCAACGATGATGTTGAGGAACTTGCAGTGGCGGAGGATGCTGGCTATCCAGGAGGGCCATATGACAGATCCCTCCTGATTTATTATGGGGACCATATTGCCCGCTATGTCTGGGGTGGGGAGGTATTATAATTTTTATCGTTACATTTCGTATTATATATTTTCGTTTATTGTCCGTTCTTTTTTATTTATTTTCGTATACTGCCCGTTCATATTATTATTTATTTTCGTTTGATTCTTATGTTTCAGGAAAGAAAGGCCTTGAAACATGTGAACCACTCCCGCAAAATCTTTAAACTATATGCTCCAAAGACTCAGTGGTTCCAAACTGGTATCCTCGCATCCGGTCTTGTCGGATTATATAGTAGTGGTCACGGTACCATTAGCACCGGCATGCAGGGTGCTTTTTCTGAGAGATGGCATAGGGAGACGTCATATATCTACTTTCCAGTTAAGGAGTTGACGATCACCCTCGACGATGTTTCCTGCTTGCTCCGACCACCTATCAGAGGTAGGTTACTCAACCATTCCATGATAACCAGAGTTGAGGCAGTTGATTTGATGGTTGAGCATTTGGGAGTTGATCCATACAAAGCTGCTGAGGACTGCGACTCCACAAACGGGGCGCACGTGACATTCTCATATCTAAAGGAGTTATATGAGGAGCACCTCCATCTAGCAGCTCTTGCAAAAAGAACTGCACAGGCAGCTGGGGAGCTTGTGGAGGTGGATGTTTTTGTTCAGTTTCATCAGGATTGTGTCATCCGGTGTTTTTTGATGTATTTGGTAGGCACATCCGTCTTTGTGGACACGAGTGGCAGCTACACCGACGTGACCTACCTGAGATATTTTACTGACTTTTTTACAGTTCAGGACTGGAACTAGGGTTCCGTTATTCTTACCTACCTCTACCAGAAGCTGAATGAAGCTTCCAAGTGGAGGGATAGGGCGCTTACCGGCTCATGCACATCCTCACGGTACATTTTTATTTTAACGATAAATTTTAATTAGTTTTAATTGATTTGTACTTACACATTATATTTTTGTTGATGCATAGCTGGATTTTATCGTACTTTCACCGCATCCATGGTTACTCCGTGGATCTCGACTATGAGGACTTCATGCCCAGGGCTGCCAGGTTTATTCTCAACAAGGGCAACAATAATGTGGTTCTTTATCGGGTGTTCCTTGATCGCATCAACCACGACGACATCAACTGGACCCCATTTGAGGATTATAGGGAGGTTGTCCCCTTCAATATCATTTCGTTATACTCTGGGTGGCTAGCCCATGGGGCTAACATGATGGTCCGATATTTGTCCGAGCGGTGTATGCGCTAGTTTGGCTATGTGCGGACCTTACCCCGATCTCTTTTCCAGGTTGCTCCTAACACCATGACATGGAGGGCTCTAAATGATGTCTTCCAGGATTAGGAGAATCATGTCGTGCCATATGAGTTTCGATTGTTGCGGGCATCCCGTGTGTGGCACTCTGTGGAGGGGTACGCGACATGATTCTTTACAGTGTCGTACCTTTACATGACACCGGAGGCTAAAGGACGTCCGTCGAGCCCAGCACATGAGGAGCTCTTGGAAAATGAGTAGGCCGAGGATGATCATGCCATTGATCTACTACATATCTTCAGAGTATCCGCCAGATTGGACAGGAGACGTTCGATGACGGGATTATCGGTGGGGACGGACCTGATGCGGTTGCCGTGGTGGAGAGGATGGTCGTTGAGACAGAGCGTGCAGCGCGTTACCACAGGCATAGGAGGGCGCGGGGGTCAGGATTAGGCATACCCAATAGCCTTTATGTTTTTTTAGTTGATTTTGTATGATCGAATTTGTTTTGTAACAATTTATGTAATATGATATTTCAGACATTTTTTCTCTTTAATATTTATAACATATTATTATTTACATAGTTTGCGTACATAGATATTGCATATATCAATATTTTTTGACAATTTTTCTCTTTAATTGAATTTCTGAAAATGAATACATAATCCGAGTAAATGGGGAAAAACATAGTAGTTTTAAACATGTTTTTACACATTCAGGAAAGGCTTCGTAAGTTAACTTACAAATTCACCTTATTTGGGGAATTCGTAAGTTAACTTACGAAACATTTTCTGAATGTGTAAAACGTACAAAAGTAAGGTTAATTCGCAAGTTAACTTGTGAATTCACCCAAAAAGCTCAGTTCACAAGTTAACTTACGAATTCACCTTGTTGGGTGAATTCGTAAGTTAATTTTCGAATGATATTTTTGATTTTTCAAGAGTATGGGAGAAATCCAATAGATAGGTGAAAAAATTTCCACATTAATTATAGAAAAAAGTTAATTCGAATCCGCAAGATATAATTTATTTAAAAATAATGTTTACAAACTAATCTTGGAGTGATGAGTCTAAGAAAAGAAACAACAATAAGGTCTAAAAGAATTACATTACAACGATAACATAGATCTATCTATATCATCAAGAACTTTTGATAGTTCATCTTTGGTCAGGAACAACAACCATTCACCCACCCCTGAAAACCCAATTGCTAACAACACCCCATCACTCGAAGGCCAATTACGTCTTTCCACAAAAACTTCATTTTCCTACTATAAAAGAAAATCACCTTATTAAGACGATCGAAAATGGAAAACGAGCAAACTAAGGAAAAATCACCAAATTTTGCGGTTTCAAACTACACATTAATTTTCATCCCCAAAAATAAAATAATCTAATAATTCTCAGGTGGTGCTCTTCTTCCACCAAAGCACCCCTGAGATAATAGATTCATTCGTTCAGTTCTATTTTTCATATACTTTTTTTTTTGCAATTTTTTGTTGCATTTTTCGTTATTTGCATTTTGATCAATGGCTTCCGATGGATTCACCGATAAGAACATCGTGTTCAGAAAACTGAAGTTGAAATCTGAGAATAAGGTTCTGCATTTGAATTTTGATTGTTGTTATTGTGATTGTGAATTTTGATTTAAGAATTTTACTGGCATTGTGTGATTTGTTAGATCGGGTTTTAGATCTGTGATTTTGATTTGTGATATTGATTTGTGTGTGTGAAATATTTGAAGATGTGATTTTTTTTTTTTTTGGTTTCAGATGTGTTTTGATTGCAATACGAAGAATCCGACATGGGCGTCTGTTACGTATGGGATCTTTCTCTGCATTGATTGTTCGGCTGTTCATAGAAGTCTCGGTGTTCACATCAGTTTTGTGAGGTAGAGTGTTGTTTGATTTTGTTAAATGCTGATGAATTTGGTTGGTTATGTTGTGATTATCTGCGAAAAGTGTATGTGAGAGTTTGCGGTTTTGTTGTGTGTTGATGAGATTTTGATGTGTGTGCTGATTCAGAGCAATGCTGTGTGATTAGTGGTTTTCCTGAAACAAATGGTGAAAATTTGAATAGTTGATGAAATTGCACTGGGAGGTTTTGTTTATAATATGTAGGTTTAGTTTGTTATAGGTGAAATGATTTTGTGGTCTGGATGCAATGTAGAATAAATTTTTGGTGGATGTTTTAATAATATATTGCGTAAGTTTTGGATTTTTGATGTAGACATGAGTTCCAATTTTTTGTGGAAAGTTTTGAATTTTATTTGCAATCAGAATAACATGTTTCAGATATGGGATTTGAATTTGATTTGGAATTTGGAAATTGGAAATATCATTGTTTTTGTATGCGTTGGGGGTGGGTGGAAGGAGTTGTTGTTGGCATTCAATTTCATATTCATACAACTTGGATACTGATCTGAGTATTGTTCAATTTGATAGGCTGGTAAGCATAAATTGTTAATCTAGAGAAATTTGATAGGACCCAGTTTTGTCGCTCAATTAAAACTTTTTACTCTGTCTGCATCTTTGTTTGATACATTTTTTCTATAAGAATTGGATAACAATCTATAGAGATGAAGTGGTAGAATAGAAGGAAGAAGGCTGAAAAGATCGATACTTATATGCCTTTCTCTATGCAGATCTACAAACTTAGACTCATGGACTCCCGAGCAACTAAAAATAATGAGCTTCGGAGGAAACAGTCGTGCACAGACTTTCTTTAAGCAACATGGTTGGACCGATGGTGGTAAAATAGAAGCAAAGTATACATCTAGAGCTGCAGAGTTATACAGGCAAATTCTTTCAAAGGAAGTAGCTAAAAGTATGGTTGAGGAGGGAGGTTTGACTCCATCACCTATTGTTTCTCAGTCTTCTAATGGACTTCCTGAGATCAAGATCGATGAGCTACTGAAAGAAAGCACTATGGATAAGGCAGAAAAGCCCGAGAGCACATCTTCACCTAGAGCTTCACATTCAGTAATATCTAATAATTTGAAGAAGCCAATTGGTGGGAAAAAGCCTGTGAAGGGTGGGGGACTTGGTGCTCGTAAGCTCAATAGAAAGGTAAGCAAATAATTGAGTTCGGTAGAAAGGTGTGCAAATTGTTATCTTGGTTTGTATGCTGTTTACTGGAACTGCCTGTTGGGTTATCGTTGTCTGTTTCTCTATTTTAACTTGGTGATAGGATTTGCTGACAAAATGATCCTTGTAAAATGCAGTCAAGTGAGAATCTCTATGAGCAGAAACCTGAAGAACCACCGACTCCAGTTACATCCACACCAAACAACAGTGCGTCTGCCAGGTCATCTCTGAGTTCTCGTTTTGAGTATGTAGATGATGTTCAATCACCTGAGTTGGATTCTGGAGGTTCAAATTCATTCAATCATGTTTCTGCACCAAAGTCATCAAGCTTCTTTGCAGACTTTGGAATGGATAGTGGTTTTCCCAAGAAATTTGGGTCAAGCACCTCAAAAGTGCAAGTAAGCCCTACTTGCACAATTTTAGTTATATATGTTTGTCTTCAAATTTTGATATCGGGGCTATGTCCAGTTCAAACTTTTAACAAGAGATCCATCGTTCAAAATATGGTGGAAAGTGCTGAAATCTAAGTGTTACATATTAGGAAGGAAAACTAGCAGAGTTATATAAACAGACTTAATTAAGACTCAACTTGACAACTCTACAAAAACCAACCACGGTTATTACCAAACAATTCTTGTCGTATGATCCCAAAAATAAAGATATGGATCAAAGTTACACTTACACAAACGTGTATCATCTGAATTAAGATAAAACAAACATGACTGTTTATATTTGATTTTTTCAATAGTACTTAGTAAACAAGCCATGTTAGTATGTTACATTCATGTTGAAAGGTGATGATTATGTTTGAACAAATGATTATTGTTGCTACCGAATCTTACATGATTGTTTAATTTTTGTTTTGAAACTGTATCTACATGTTATGTACTCCTGTAATCAGTGAACACGGTTTATATCTCATCTGACAACAACATATGTTGCCAATCATAGTAAAATGTGCACTTAGTGTTTCTTTCAACAATTATTTAACCTGCACCTTATTTTTATTTTATTTTTCGCATGAATTAATTGTTTTTTTTTACTGATATAAGATTGAGGAAACTGATGAAGCAAGAAAGAAGTTCTCAAATGCCAAATCTATTTCATCATCTCAATACTTTGGAGACCAGAACAAGGCGAGAGATGCTGAGACTCGAGCTACTTTGTCAAAATTTTCAGTATGTGTCCTTCCTTATAGTAACTTGCTAAAACATAGAGTGAGACATTTGTGTTGATCTTGGATGATCAATCCCCTTATATTGAATTGCTTCTTTCAAACCATATTATGCTAGGACTTCTTGCATCAATAATCAAACTCCTGAAATTATTATAGAATGGTCTCATAAATTAGAAGCTAATTTGTGTTACTTATATAGGCAGTAATGGATCAAGTTAACACATGAAGTTTAATCCATTCTAGCGTTAGAATTCTCTTAAATTTTGAGATTCAGAATAGGCCAGGATTTGTTGAGTAGGACTCCACTTGACTGTGTTTTTCCTCTTGTTATTTCAGGGTTCGTCTTCCATCTCCAGTGCTGAACTTTTTGGTGACAATGGAGACTCCACCATTGATCTTGCTGCCAGCGATCTCATCAATCGATTATCCTTTCAGGTATTCCTTACATTATAGATATAGAAACTTCATGGTTCATGATGTCCGCCTCTTGAACATAGGACATGATAACTAAGTTCTCGATTGCAGTTCCTGCATTGATGTCTGATAGAATGCTTTTTCCCTTTCTGCTCCATTCCTGATTGTTTTTCAGGCACAACAGGATATCTCTTCCCTTAAGAACATTGCAGGAGAGACCGGGAAAAAACTCAGCTCCTTGGCCTCCTCCTTGATGACAGATCTTCAGGACCGGATCCTCTAAAATTGTATGTTCTGTATTTAAGAGAATCCGTCAAATTTTTTTCACCCATACCAGCCAATTGTGTTTCTAATGTAATAGAGGGGTTTTATATACAATTCTTTCTGAAAAAAAATAATAATGTACTATATATTTCAATCTTGTGATATAGACCAGTGTCATGTATATAGAGGGGAAAAAAACTTGTGTACTTTATAAAGCTAGTTTCCTTTTACTTACTAAACCTTTGGCCCTCTATGCATATTTTTGATGAAACAAGCCAATTAAATGTAATGAAATTAAGTTTGTTTTAATACAGTTTTGATACATTTTATATATCATAACATCATCAAGTGTGCCTTATTTTCATAATTTCTAATGGGACAAATTGAGGGGAGGTATTAACCTAAATTGTTCAATTCACTAAAATGTTCTTAGTAAGATAGGCCAGGTTGTTAGAACTGAAATGATTGATGCATCATACCTAAAAAATTTGATGATAAAATAAATAAAATAGAAATTTTACTCTTGAATGAAGAGTTATGCTCATACGTATATGCAGATTAGAAAATGTTTCCCTTACATTTATTTTCTATGCATTCACGTAATATTTGGGGCTTTGGGCATTGACGAATAAAAATATGATTAATTCAGTAGAGCAGATAATTAATTTAACTTAGGTTGAAAAGTGTGGTTAATTTATGTAGTTGAATTAACTGCAATTCTTTAGCTTGAATTGAATTAGTCAAGCTAAAAAGGCGTGATATTTTGACGTTTTTTTTCACTGCACAACTATTTAAAAAAACATAACATAATAGTATATTTATAATAAAAAGAAACAGACGTATACAAGAGTATTCAGATCCATCAAACTCATATAATATCTTTAAATGAATCTTACTATTATATTATTTTTCTAAAATATAAACAACTCAGTTACATTTTATAAATATCCATATAACTCATTAAAAAAATTAAAATAAATCTTACATAACTTTTTAAGTACATCTCCAAAGTTATGTATATAATTTTTATTCAATTTTATTGAATTGAAAGAATAAAGAGCATTCTTTATTGTAACAACTTTGGAAAGTTAAAGAACAATATTAAAAGTGAAACATTCATAAAAGCCTCACACAATCAATGTTGGTTTTTGTGAAGAGAATTTCTTTCCCTACCCTTATATTTTCTTTTAGTCTTTTCTAACAAAATTTCGTTTTTATTTTTAGAATTTAGAGATGTAACTTTCAAGTATTTTTAGAAATATATTGTCGAAATACTTTTTTTCAAAATCATAGGTATTTCAGAGATACATATCTGAATTAGTGGTTTACAGTGACAAACACGAACAACCACTCCTCCAAAATCTCTACTTTCAAAACTCATTCAAATTTGTCTACTCATTTGCACTTGTTACAACTCACTCCAACTCTCAATTTCAACACATTTCAACAACTCTAAAAATTTCAAATTTGAGAAAATTCTTCAATCCCTTTTAATCTATGCATGTGTAATTTAAGTTTAGATTTTGTATAACTTGTAAAAAGCTTGTTTTTATGTGTAAAAATTGGATTTTTGTGTAAAAATGGTTCTGTTAGGTTGAAGCTCTGGATATGGTAGTTGTAGGTATTTTTGGAGATATATCTCCGAAAACACCTCTACGGAGTTTTGGAGGTGCATCCCCGAAAAAAGGCCTGAGTTTTTTATTTTAATTTTTCAAACATACTATTGTTTGTTCGCTTCTCTTTGATTAACGATTATTTGTTTTTCCAGATAAATGGCTGAGAACCCCAATAGATTGAGACTTGGTAGACATAGTCAAACTGCATCCACTCGATGAGAGATAGCTGAGCAGGTTACGAACCGTCGAGGACGTGGTTGGGTACCGCGGGAGAAAGTTGAGGGAACTTCAAATTCTGCTCCAAGGAGTCACCTTTCGTGTGTGTCCTTGTCTAGGGATTACGATGAGGAACCCGAGCGAGTTCACATTTTGGAACCCGACGAGGTTGATATTCTAGAACCCGAGGAGGAGGAGAAGTCGGGTTTTCTTGGAGGGCAGTCTGACACCTCCCTCTTGATCTATTACACCGATCATGTTGATCGATATGTTTCAGAGGGACATGTATATTTTTTGTTACACTTTTCATTTTAATTATTTACGCACTAATATGTTAAAATTGATATTTATCATTTATTTTTACATGAATTGTTGCCACTAAAGTGCGTGAACCACGCGTAGAAGATATCTGAGATGTATCACCCTCGTGAGGATTGGTTTAGAGAGGCCATTTTTGCCTCTGGACTTGTCGACCTTTGTTGTTCCGATTACAACACCATCAGCCACGACATGCATGGTACATTTGTCGAGAGGTGGCACAAGGAGACGTCATATTTCCACTTGCTTGTAGGGGAGATGACGATCACACTTGATGATGTCACGTGCCTGCTACACCTTCCTATTAGAGGGAGGTTACTTAACCACTCACAAATTAGTCGTGAT
Organism: Vicia sativa; assembly: GCA_021764765.1. Classification (NCBI taxonomy): domain Eukaryota; kingdom Viridiplantae; phylum Streptophyta; class Magnoliopsida; order Fabales; family Fabaceae; genus Vicia; species Vicia sativa. The sequence continues at coordinate 163,974,858 of CM038796.1, forward strand.
GAAGCGATTGAATGAATGGTCGACTATCTGGGAGCTCAACCAGAAAAGGCATTTGAGTAGTGTTTCTCCACCAATTGGGCTCATGTCAAGTTCACATTCCTTGAGGAACTATATCACAAGCACCTTTCTTCGGCGGCTGATTCTGAGTCCAAGGGAGACAACTTCTTTATTTTGTATCACCGTTAGTGTGCTCTGAGGTGTTACTTCATGTTCTTGGTTGGCACGCCTATTTTTATGGACAAAAGTGTCAATTACGTGGATGTAACATATCTATGGTACTTCATGGATTTGGATACGGTGAAGGAGTGGGGGGCGTTTGATTGGTATATTTGTACCAAAAGCTGAATGAAGCCTCTAACTGGAGGACACAACAGTTGAAAGGATTTGCTACACTACTAACAGTAATTTTCATTCCAACTATTAAAATTAATTTCAATTTTTTATTAATAACTATAATTTGTTCTTACATGAATCTTATTCGTTTTTCAGGGCTGGATCATTTCTCACTTCCACCACATCCATGGTTTTGAGTTGGATATGCAATATAGTGAGCAAATGCTGAGGGTTGCTATGTATGTCTTCCACCGAAGGAACTAGGTTGAGTTGTCGTTCCAGGTGTATCTATATATAACTGTCCATGATGACATCCTATGGACGTCGTTCAAGGATCACCGAGAGATTATCCCATTCGAATTCATCTCACTATACTCTGGGTGGATGGCATGTGTGAGCGGCACTAAAGTCAGGTATCTGCCGGAGCAATGTCTGCGACAGTTTGGCTAGGTGTAAACCATACCCAGATCTCCATTTCTTATTGCTTGAGACACCAGTCCTCGTCGAGATCTGGAAAGCATATTCCAGGACTGCATGTTTAAATAGAACGTCAAAGTGCAAACACATTATTTTCCGGAGATGCATCTCTGAAACACTTTGATTTAGTTTGTATGGAGATGCATCTCCGAAGGGTAATTTTAGGTTTTTAGGGGTTTTTCTCCACCCCTAAGAGGTGTACAAAGAAATTCTCTTTTGTGAAAGAAACCCATACTTAAACCGATATTTATACTCTTAGTTATGGCAATGTAAAATCAAGGCTACAAATTGATAAAAGTTTTCAGCAAACAAAAAAGCCACCTCTGCCCCCCAATTGAAACAAAAGCTTCACAACACTAATATTTGAAAATTTTACCTTGTAACCCTACAATTATACTCATACTGCATCATTTAAATTTTTTTTTTGGCGAATATATCCTTCATATAAATAGTAAAAATAGAAAAGTTCACTTTCAATTTTCACGCTAAAAAAGATTCTAAACTCTATATGCACGACCTACATACCGAAACACTCTGCGAATCTCTTTCGGTTCACAATTTTACATTCTGAAACGCTTGAGGTAAGTATTCTGGTATAGGACATTAAACTGGAACACATTATGAAAGGCTTTTGGTGTGCAATTTTCTGCTTGAAACACATTTGAAAATTGTTCTGGTTAAATATTCTAAATTGGGACACATATGAAAAGTCATCTGGTGTGTGCTTGTTGAAATCAGAACACTTCCATTAACTCTTCCGGTTTATTTGGCGTTTATGCATACCTAAGCACTTTCAGGATGTGTTCCGATTTGGTTTTTTTAATTATTATTATTTTATTATTTACTTATTATTTATTATTTTTAGAACACATACACTAGACCAATACGGTAGGATTTCACGACATAGGGGAGCACCAGGCGTTCCACAGACGGTTCTATGAGAGGCTGAGCATGTTGGTTCTTCTTCATCCGCTCCACATATTGTCGGTGAATCTTCATCACATCCACGGGCTACTGGTGCATCTTCATTAGGTCCATAACCTACTGACTTTCTAGGAGAGCCTTACGATAGGTCTCTACTAGTGAAGTACGAGCAACATGTGGCTCAATATGTATGATACACCATTTGCTATTTGATGATGTTGGTGGATTGCACCATTTTTTATGACAAGAACTTTACGTTTATCGAGACACGATATCTGTTGTTGTTTAGGGACTTGGAGAGCCTTGAAGGTTAATGTTGGGGAGCAGCTGCCTTGGTTACCCTTTACATATATCTTGGAGATACATCCATGTTCAACTGTAAGCAGCTTGGTGGATATCCTACTCTATTGCAGGTATTTATTTAAATTTATTATATTTTGAGTTATATATTCTTATTACATCTGTTTACTAAATTTTTTATTTTGTAACAATGTTGGATTCATGAGTATTTTCCGACACTTGGAAAGAAAGGAGAGAATTGGAGACCATTTGATAATCACAGACTTCCTAAAGTTATGAGATAGTCATACAGGAAATTAGTCCAAGAGGTCGATCATCTGAGACCAATCTTGGATGAGATGACACCTAGAGAGGTCATATGACGCCTATTTGATGATCAAGAGAGCGACATGCATTTGATCAGATTTTTCTGTACATGGGGTTTCTACAGTGGGGAGATACTTTAGTTTCTTACTTGCCTGACATATGTATACGTCAGTCTGGATACAAGAAGTATATTTCATCCCCACCTCCTACGGATATGATGTTTGATGATGATATTTCTCTTGAGTGGATTGGTTACCACAGAAGCGTCTCTGAGGTGATCCATCTGACAACATAGCCACCGTTCCAAAAGAGAATGTTGATGGATACTTTGAGTGGTATTATTGGGTGTCACATCCTAGGTTAGTGTCTCCCCCACGTGATGTGTGTAGAGATATTCTAGCTCCTGCTTACAAAGCAGGACCATCTGATCCTGCATTGGCTCGCGTCTCCACCTTGATTCAATGTTATCTCCGACAAAATGAAGTTATCTTGCATGACCCGCAATTTACTGATTTATTTGAGGCTTTATGCATTTCTCATTCTGGTTGATTTATGTTTTGTTTTTATACTTTTCTTATGTATCAACTCTAAGATTTATGTTGGATTTATATTTTGTATTATTTTATGTTTCAACGATTATGATTGCATTGATAGTTTTAAATGGTTGTGATTGCACCGACAATTTTTAATAGTTGTACTTGCACTAACAGTTTTGAATGGTCCAGAATAAAACGATAGTAGTATAAATAGGGATCATATGTTGTTTAGAAAAACATCAGATTTTCAAAATGCCTCTTCCTCAATTTTTTATTAACGCATAAATGTATTTCACTGGAGAAAAAATCTTGTGAAGTTTTGGATTCCGGGAGTTTTTTTCCTCGAGTCATTGGCAGAAAAATTGGAAGAATTATTGCCTGAACATGATAATAGAAGGGCGAGGAAGATTACGTACCGAGAAAATTGGAACATAGATGTTGACAAAATGGTAAGTTACAACGTTGTTGAGTTGAATAAGAATGAAGATATGAAGTCCATGTGGAACTCATATCGCCGTAGCTTAACTAAGAGGTCGATCGAGTTGGAAGTGAAGATTACAATATCTGCCGAAGACGTCATGAAAATTTTGTAACATCCAGAATCATATGGTAGTGTCTATGTTATTCCTAGTTGTGTTGTTTTAAGTTATTTCTAGTTGTGTTGTTTTTATTTATTTCTAGTTGTGTTGTTTTAAGAGATTTCTAGTTGTGTTGTCTTAAGTTATTTCGAGTTGTGTTACATCTGGTTCATAAAATGTAATGCTAAGAACTACATATTATAATAAAAGTAAGGTGATAATAATAATCTGAGTCAACATAATACAACAATAACATTATAGTAAGTCACTTATGCTAACATATGATGGTAATATATGTGAAAGTTGTAGGCCAAAGTTATAAATGTCTCGCAAATCCTAACATCTAAGATGTTGCAGTCGGTGAATGAAACTTCTTCCAATCTACCGTGACTGGTGGCAATGAGAATCTCTCTTTCATGTTTACCTGATTATAAAAATAAAGTAAAATTGAGTAAAGTCATATATTAAAAAAATAAAGTAAAATTAAGTAAAGTAAAGTAATTACCTGAATCCAATGTCATTATTGACAAGACCAATGTAGTAAATAGTTGCAGTCGGTGAATGTGAGGTTGTCATAGGAAAAAAAGGCAAGCACGAGTTGCCTAAATGCACAAGAATTACATTATAGCAATTCACTATCAAATAACCCATATTTGGTAGTTTCAACCATTTCTCTGGTGGTGATTGACCATTGAACTTTATCATCAAACCTTATATTACTTATGATAGCCGACCTCCAAATAACTTCTCATACAGACTCTTCATGTCCCTTATTTCCATGTCCAACTCTTGATGAATAATTGGCCAACCATTCTCACTATACCCATGCAATGATGAAATTACTCTTAATCCGCAATTACCATCCGGTTGAACATCCATTACCTCTTGAATATATAGCCTAATATGACTTGGAAACTGAAGAGTGAATAACTTTTTTGAATGTATTTGTTTCTTTGATTGTGATTGATTATTAGATGTTTGTGATGGTTGAGATTGCCTCTGTGAATATTGAGATGTTTGGTCAGCATACTCATGATATGAAGGGTCCCTATAAATATCATACCCATATGTTTTCTTCCTTTTCTTCTTCACTCCTCCTTGGGTTTTTATTTTCTCAGATGGTGGAAACATTAAAGTTGTTGTGTGGTAAGCAAGCTCACAAACCCTACTTTTTAATGCTCTTTTGCCAACAACATCTAGTAATCTAAACCTTCTCCACAATTTTTATATTGCACTACTTATATCAACCTCTGATCCATCTTCTACATCTACCTGCAACTCAACTTCAATAGTTAGTTTCCTCCAATGAACATGAACATTGTCTATTGATATTAGTATATCACCAATAACATATATCCCTAAATCACAAGCATAATGTAACCCATAATTTGTTCTATTAGTACAACCAAAAAATTTCCTATCAATTCCAACATAATCAACCCCCAATAACTCTTAAGCAATGCGTCTCAAAGCAACTCTAGATACAGAACCACGCAAATTACCATAAAATGGAATTATGTGTGCGTGCTCAACTTCATATTTTTTTAAAAGAAGCTCAAATGTTGCCTATTTGTAACCTCAAATTATTATTCATAGCTTCTCAATATTTGACCGTGTCACCAATACTATTCCCCAACATTTGCTTTAACTTCCAATGTGCAGACTCAACTCTAAAAGTATAACATAGTAAAAATATTTAAAAATATTGTAAAAGTTAGTGCATAATAAATATACTACAGAAAATGACATACTGATTAGTCTTTGTGTTACCCAAATGAAGTACTCGATTAATCCATGCTCCAACCAATTTATGCCTACGTGGAGTCAACCAATTGTCTTTCACACAATCAATAAATTCACTACAATATCAACATGCATGTTCAAGTTGGTGCAACTGTTGACTATACTCAACCTCATCACTAGCCCATACAAGTTCCACCCATAAAGTGTTTATCGTACCTTGCATGTCTTTCACCACATATTGCTTGCATCTTGCACCAACATTTTTGTTAATGTGAAATCGACATAGCAAATTAATCGTGGTAGGAAACACAACTTCAATTGCTTTCATCAAAGCAAGATCTCTATCCGTCAAAATCACTTGTGGACACAAATATTTATTCACAAACATTTGCTTCAGCTTATCGAAGACCCAACAAAAACTAGATGTCTGCTTAGACTCCATATAAGAAAATGCAACAACAAATGTCAACTCGGTCGATGTCATGCCATCCAGACCCATCTTTTGATGGAGTTGGCCTGATTTTAAATGAACATCCACATCTCTTAGTCGCACTTTGAATTTCACTTCTATCATTTTATTTCTCCCTTTATCGCAACCAAAGTATTTCGTGCCACACCAAAACAACAACGACATTACCGATGAAAGAAAATAGTGGAATATGCTAAATATGTAAACTAGCAGGATCCACTCATTCCAAAAAAAAAAACTTAAAATTAGTATGAACAATATAGCATGATAAATAGGTATGACATCAAAACAACCAAAAAAAACTGAAGCACTTATAGCGAAAAAATATATATTGAAAAGGAACTGTCAATTTCATCTTATAAATAAGTGATAAATTATTAATAAAAAACATAAACCTTAGAAAAATTTATAATTTTGAAACCAAAAAAAATAAACTCAAGAAACACGTGATCATCAACAACATGTAAATATTGATTTATATAATTGGAAGATCAAAAGGATTCCAAATAATCCTCAAATCAAATTAAATCAGATATGGGTGGTTCTGATACCACTTGTTAGAATTTTGTTCATAAATCTTATAATTTCTATCAACATAAAAATTAAGAACAGAACCCTAAATAAAACCCTTAAACTCATATCTGAATACAATTATGAGAATGAAAGCGGAAGTGTATCTGAATTTGCCATTTAAAATTACTGAAGGTTTGAGGGTATGTGATCTTCCAATTTGTAGAGTTCCTTATGACTTCTTCATTTTCCTCTGAGGGGGATGAAAAGAGAATTCTTAATAAGTCGTTTTGTTGTTGTCTACAAATGGGAGTCATAACCCCTATAAATAACCTTAAAGTTATTTCTTAGTATTCAATATTTTAATTTTGCTCCATCATCAAATTAAATATTGACTTATGGTATCTATACAATAATCATACATTTCATGACATTTATACTTTTAGCCACAAACTTAATATTATATTAATTAGGTCCCTTTAAATCTTGACTAATTAAAATAATGACCCTAACACCTTAAATATTATATTTGTGATCCAAAATTCATCCACCCATATCTGATTCAATTTGATTTTGATGTTATTTAGGATCCTTTTAGTCTTTCAATTATATAGATTAATATATTTTGTGTTGTGATTTATCACATGATTTTGAAATTATTGATAATAGGGTTTAAAAATTGGGATTTATTTTGATCATTCAATTTGTAAAAAACTTAATATTTTTGTATGCTTTGAATCATGTTTATGGTCCTTATGATTAGGTCGATTAGGTCGTTCATTGTTTTTATGCATAGAAAGTTGTTAAAAGAAGACTAATCTATTATCTAACATATACTAAAAGATTGTCCAAACTACCCTTTTTTAAAACATATTTTACACTACACTTTGACATTTTAGTAACTAACAAAATAACCCTTAACTTTTTCAACTTTTCTCATTTTAAGCACCAATTATCAACTTCTCATTGGTCAAAATTAAAAAACTATTTTTCTTATCTTACACTACTTTCTCTTTTCTCTTTCTCTCTTCTCTTACAATTAATTATTTTACAATTAAATATCTCATTTTAAACTTACATTTTAAGACATGTTTTATCTTTTCTATTTGTTTATTATCATTGAAAATACTAATTAATCTATTATTTAACTTTAATAAAATTAAAAATATATTTTATGAAATTGAATAATACTACATATCATTCCCACAATAAACTTTTTATCTTACATGTCACTATCAAATTATTACCATTATTTTCAAATATTAATTTTTTTCTTTCTCCATGTCACAATATTTTTTTAAATTACTTAATATATCGGGTTTATTTTAACATTACATAATTCAATTTAAATTCACATGTGTATCTAAATATATTATTTGTCCAGTTTACCATTACATTTTGTATAATTCTATTATTTGTAGTAATATTTTGATTTCATAATTTTTCATTATACTTTCCCATTAAATACCAATTAATCTATTATTTAACTTTAATAAAATTAAAAATATATTTTATTAAATTGAATAATACTACATATCATTCACACAATTAACTTTTTATCTTACGGGTTACTATCAAATTATTGTCATTATTTTTAACTGTTAATTTTTTTCTTTCTCCATGTCACAAGTTTTTTTAAAATTACTTAATACATTGAGTTTATTTTAACATTAGGTAATTCAATTTAAATTCACATGTGTATCAAAATACATCATTTGTCAAATTTACCATTATATTTTGTATAATCATATTATTTATTATAATATTTTGATTTCATAATTTTTTATTGTACTTTTTCGATAAATATGAAATTTTCGTATGTATATTAAAAAAAATCATTTCATCAATATTAAAATAAATTCACCCGTGCGGGAGCACGGGTCTCGGACTAGTATTGGTTTATATTCTAAATTTATTTCGGTACTTAATTCTTGTTGAATACATTTATGTTATTTGATTATATTTTGAACCTCTTTGATTCATGACACAAACTATACGCTATATTTAATTATTAGCATTCCGTAACTTCATCATACATTTTTTTTATTAGTGGTCAGTTTCACGTGGATAGTTTCAATATATAAATATTTTATAGGCTTATGTAATTTTTTGGAACAGTGTAAGTGTTATATTAATTTTCTTATGAAAATTCTTATGGTACGAGTTATATTCTACCTGTGCAATAAAGTATTTAGATTTAGTATTTAATTTTAGATTTTAAGTTAATTTTAATATTTTGTTGCATCAACGATGCATAAAGGGCACTATTTATTGTTTTGGATTTAATTTTAAATTTTCTTTGATTCAATTTTGTTAGAATTTGACTACAAATTATATTTTGAATACAATAATTTAACATTCTGAGTGAGTAGTTAAAATGAAATAGTCGTCAAAGTGACACTTTTATAGAAATTGTTTATGAAAAATGTTAAATAATTTTTTGATTTTGTGTATGTTTGTCCATGCTAGTATCAATTGATCCAAAGGACAGTTGGTGGTTGGCCGGTTTTCATACGCGCTTGTGATGGTAAACATGTGATAATTATAAGATCTTTCATGTGAATAATAAATCGATCTAAAGAGGGATTTATATTTGACGTGTTTTTATTATCAATGTTTGATCGTTACAACAAGAGTACCACTAACATTTAATATTAGCGTCCAAAGACTCAATATTGATGGTGCATTAGGTATCTTGAGATGGGTTATGTCTTTATTTGAACAAATTGACAATTCAGTTTTTTTTATGTGAGTATATTTAAGATATTTAATTTTGTTCTTATTTAAGATATTTAATTTTGTTCTTGTTTTTAAGGAATGGAATGAGAACATGGAATTTGTTTTTGGCTACGTGAATTTTGACCTTGCATTAAGGATGAAGCAACCACCATCTCCTTCGAAATTTGGTTCCTCTTAATATAGAAAATATTATGAGAAGTTGGATTGCTCCAATCGCATGAGTCATGTTTTGGTTTGTCCTAAGGTCAATTTAGATCAAGTATCTAGAAACACTTGATGGTTAGACTTTGGTGCAACTACTAACATCAGTGTTTCAATGAAGGGTTGCCTAAACTACCGAAAGCCAAATGATATTGAAAGATACATCTATGTGGGAGATGAAAAGTCGGTGGAGGTGGAAGCTATATGAAATTTTAGGTTATTAATATGTACTGAATTTTATTTGAATTTGAAAGAAACTTATGTGGTTCCGTCATTTATACAGAAGGTAATTTCGGTTTCTTATTTGGATAAATCAGGTTATTTTTGTTCATTTGGAAACAATATGTTCAAGTTGTCTTTTAATTCAAATATTTTTGGAACTTGTTCACTTATATATCATGATAATCTATATTTTCTTGACAAAAAGCTTCATATAGAAAATTCCTTAAAGTTGAGGCAATACCTTATAAGCCAACGAAAATAAATTGGACTCTCGAACAGTGAGCAATTTTTTATTGGTTATTCTTAAAGATTCAAGGGCTACAAATTTTATGATCCCAAATTACATTCAATATTTGAGACGGGAACAACCACATTTTTTGAAGATATTGAGTTTGGGGGAAGAATAAGGTTAGAGACTTTATTTTAGGGGAATAATCGGTAACAATTCAAGAATCGATTCATACAGTTGCTTTTGATCAAACAAGTATGAAACCTCCACAAGACATTGTTAATTTTCATCCTACTTAATATGAGTTTGTAATTCATGAAGAACAAACTCAAAATCCTCAAGAACAAGTGTTACAAGAACCATTACATTTGCCGAGATCCATTAGAGAAAGGAGAAATGCTATTCGGAATTGTTAATTTGTCCTCCTATTTTTCAAGTCAATACACATCTCTAAAATTCACTTTAATAAAAAATATGCACTTATATTTCACTATTCCTTACTAAATCCGTACAAACTCACGAGTTATTATATTTTTTTGTACAATTAAAAAAAGAGTAGATATATTTTAAATAATGTATGAATTCAAAGAGGGACAACATGCATTTTATCGATTTTACTAATATTTATTTATACGATTAAAATAATATTTTTGAATACTTTGTTATTAGTTGATATTTATAAAGCTAAATGATTGCGTAAATATTTTTATAAATAATGTCAAAACAAATTTAATATTTACATACGGAAAAAGACGCAGTTGATCTAATCTACTATCTAACATATACTAAGAGATTGCTCAAACTATCTAAACCACCCTTTTTTAAAAAATATTTTACACTACACTTTGGACATTTTAGTAACTAACAAAATAACCCTTAACTTTTTTGATTTCATGCACCAATTGTCAACTTCTCATTGGTCCAAATTAAATTTTTTTTTTCTTTACAATTAAATATCTCATTTTAAACATATATTTTATGACATATTTTATCTTTTTTATTTGTTTATTATAACTGAAAATACTAATTAATCTATTATTTAACTTTAATAAAATTTTCTTTAAAAAAAACTTTAATAAAATTAAAAATATATTTTATTAAATTGAATAATACTACATATCATTCACACAACTAATTTTTTATCTTACGGGTCACTATCAAATTATTACCATTATTTTCAAATGTTAATTTTTTTCTTTCTCCATGTTACAAGTTTTTTTTTATAAAAATGAGTTTATTTTAATATTACGTAATTTAATTTAAATTGACATGTGTATCTAAATTCATCATTTGTCAAGTTTACCATTATATTTTGTATAATCATATTATTTGTTGTAATATTTTGATTTCATAATTTTTCATTGTACTTTCCCATTAAATATTAATCAATCTATTATTTAACTTTAATAAAATTAAAAATATATTTTATGAAATTGAATAATATTACATATCATTCACTCAACTAACTTTTTATCTTACGAGTCATTATCAACTTATTACCATTATTTTAAAATGTTAATTTTTTTCTTTCTCTATGCCACAATTTTTTTCTCAAGATTACTTAATACATTGAGTTTATTTTAACATTATATAATTCAATTAAATTCACATGTATCTCATAATCATTTTTATTATTATATTTTTATAATAATATTATTTTAATAATATTATTTTTTTTTTTTTTTTTACTTTTCAATATAATATATTTTTTATATATATATATATATATATATATATATATATATATATATATATATATATATATATATATATATATATATATATATATATATATATATATATATATATATATATATATATATATATAAAAATCAATATAAAAAAAATTTTTGCAAAAACTTTTTTTTTATATATTTATTTAAAATATAAGAAATATGCTTAAAAAAAAAACTAATTTTTTTTTTTATATATTATTATATAAATAATCAAAACATTAGTAAAGGTAAAACATCAGTATCGTGCGAACACACAAATAACTATATTAAAATTCGTGCGAATTTATTGATTATTATATTTTATATAATTAAAAAAATATATTAATTCAAATACGATAATAAATTGTGTTATTTTTTAATTATTTATATATAGAAGAAATTATAGAAACCGATTTATTAACTCTTTCAAAAATAATAAATTATATCCAAACAGACTTATTAACTCTTTTAAAAACAATTATATTTCACTATAATCCAAATATGCCATTAGTAATTATATATATCCTAACTATTTAATTGACATCATTCACTTTAATAAAAAATATGCACTTATATTTCACTATTCCTTACTAAATCTGTATAAATTCACGAGTTATTATATTTATTTTTTTGTATAATTAAAAAAAATTAAAAGTAGATATATTTTTAATAATGTATGAATTCAAATAGAGACAACATGCATTTATCAATTTTACTTTATACAATTAAAATAATATTTTTGAATACTTTGTTATTAGTTGATATTTATAAAGCTAAATAATTGCGTAAATATTTTTATAAATAATGTCAAAACAAATTTAACATTTACATACGGAAAAATATGCAGTTGATCTAATTTTCGTATATATAAAATCTATATTTATTTATGTTACAAATATAGTTAGAAATATGTTTTTGATTAAAAAGAATTATATATGGAATAACTATCTTCGTTAAATAATTATCTTCCAAATCAAAATTCGCGCGATTTCATGAATTATTATTATTTTTTGTATATTTTAAAAAATAAAAGTAACCATATCAAAACATTATTACGAGTAAAACGTCAGTATGGTGCGAACACACGAATAATCATATTAAAATCTGCGCGAATTTATTAATTTTTTTTTATAATTAAAAAAATAAAAATAAAAATAATATATTAATTCAAATACGAGAATAAATTGTGTTATTTTAAAATTATTTTTAATTTAAAATATAATATTTTTTAAAATAATATATGAAAGTTATTGATGTAAAAGATTTTTTATAAAACAATTTGATTTTTATTTTAAAAATATATCTCTTTTAAAAATAATAAATTATTTTGATAAGACAATTTTATTTTTATTATTTATATTTTTATTATATTTTAAAAACAAAAATATCGACAAAGGCATATTCAACTAATTTTTAAGAAAAATTATATAGAGTTGTAATCTAAGTAAGAATTCCTCCCACTAAAGTTAACTTAAAAAGTTATTAAGCTCTAAAATAATTAAAGAGAAAGCGACATAAAAATAGTTTTGCGTTTCCACTTAAAATTGCTCAGGAGGTGCTTTCTTCTTCCCCTAAGGCCTAAGCACCCCTGACTGAGATTCATTTTCAAAACCCTATTCATATTGTCAACTATCAAATTCCATCTATCCAATTTCACTTTCAATTTCCGATTCATTCTTCACTGTCCAATTTCAATGGCTTCCGACGGCTTCACCGACAAGAACGCCGTCTTCAGAAAACTCAAAACCAAGTCCGAAAACAAGGTTCGAACCTCTTTCATATATGAATATTTTCAACTTTTACGCTTCTGTGATTTCAGTTATTCTGTTTTGGACTTTGATTCTCGAGATCGCGTTTCAGATCTGCGATTTCTGTGTTAGCGTTGTTTTGATTTCTGAAGTTTGATGATTTTTTTTTTTTGTTTCAGTCGTGTTTTGATTGTAATGCGAAGAATCCGACCTGGGCGTCTGTACCGTATGGGATCTTCCTCTGCATTGATTGCTCTGCTGTTCATCGGAGTCTCGGCGTTCACATCAGCTTCGTGAGGTAAGTTGTTGTTTGATTTTGTTGAATGATGGATCTGGATACTAATTTTCTAAGCTCCGGTAATTGTGTCAGTTTGTAATTTGATTGCATAGCTGAATTTGCATGTGGATTTTGAGTAATGCCTCTAATGGATTGATTTGCTGTTCTGCGTGTGTTACCCTTTGTAATTACTTACTAGTTAATTAAGGTTTGTAATGTTCTGCCACTTCACTTCCATAGGCTCTATCATGTACCTTAAGAGTGTGTGATCAGTAGTTTTTCCGATTCAAATGGTTACTGGTTGCGTGGTTTATGAAATCATATTGGGGTTTTTGCCTCTTATTATGTGTAGCATTCATTCTCCATTGGAAAGAGGAGAATGATACTATGCTTGAGAAGCAGTGTAGAATAAATAAATGCTGGTCACAATATTTATATCCTAAGTTAATCTTGGAGCACATGCAGTGGCGGAGATTCATTATGGCATGTTTTTACTTTTTGCAGCAGGTTTGGAATGCAAACACCATTGTTGTTTCTGGTAGCAGTTAATTGTTTCCCTTGAATTACTTTATTGAGTTACAAGGAGTGTTTAGATTGGAAAATTACTGATGATAGTTATTTTCTTTTGTTTCTTGAGTTGCAATTTGTGATAGCGACTTTTAATTGAGAAACTGATTACCTAGTTTGAAATAGATGATGCAAACTTGGAACCACCACAAACAAATTTTGATTCTTTAAGTTGAGTGAGTTTTTTACGAGAAAACTTCACTTATTGCCACTGCAATCCAACACTAGTTTGGTTTTTAAGGGTATATCTTAGGAAGTAGTCGAGCAGGAAATTTATGACATTATACTGAGTAAGATTTAATCGGGTTGACACACTTAATTTCTGAATCAAAAGTGACCCAAGCCTCAGTTTACTTTACTAAAAATTTAATATCTCACCCTGTTTCTGTGTTTTTGTTTTATAATTAGTTTTCTTTTGAATAAATTTGTTTTATATTTAGTTCTATGAATTGCGTTACAATCAATGGGGAAGTAGCACATTACTCTGCATCTTTGTTTTATATTTAGTTATTATTCTCTGTTATTATGTGAACTACATTATAATCATCAGGAAGGAAGTATTACTGTACTTTGTTTTATATTTAGTTATTCTACGAATTACATTATAAACAATGAGGAGGAAGTAGGCCTGTACTGTAGTAGAATAGAAGTGAGAAGGCAGAAACAATTGATACTTAATATATATTTTTGTATGTAGATCTACCAACTTAGATTCATGGACTCCTGAGCAACTTAAAATGATGAGCTTTGGCGGAAATGGTAGGGCAAATGTTTTCTTTCGACAGCATGGTTGGAACGGCGGTGGTAAAGTAGAGGCAAAGTATACATCCAGAGCTGCAGAGTTGTATAAGCAATTGCTTTCAAAAGAAGTTGCAAAAAGTATGGCTGAGGAGGCTGCCTTGTCTCCATCCCCTGCAGCCTCTTCTCAGTCTGCCCAAGAGGATAATGGACTTCCTGATGTCAAGACAAGTGAAGTCCCAATTGAAAAGCCTTTGGAGAAGCCAGAAACGACTGAGAGCACTTCTTCACCTAGAGCTTCATATACTGCAGTTTCAAATAATTTGAAGAAGCCTATTGGAGCAAAAAAAACTGGTAAGAGTGGGGGGCTTGGAGCCCGTAAGCTCACTAGAAAGGTATGTTAACAGTTATTTTTTATCACTGATCGCTTACAGAAATTGCCTGCTGGCTTACCATCATTTTGTTCTCTATTTTAATTTGGTGATTTGAGTTTTTAACTAGTTATTATAATAATCAAATGCAGCCAAGTGAGTCTCTCTATGAGCAGAAGCCCGAAGAAGCACCTACACCTACGCCAGTTTCATCATCGGCAAACAACAACTTGCCTTCTGGGCCACCTCCAACATCTCGGTTTGAGTATACAGAAGATGTCCAAACATCTGAGTTAAATTCTGGTGGTCATGTGTCTGCACCGAAGTCATCTAACTTCTTTTCAGACTTTGGAATGGGTAGTGGCTTTCCAAAGAAATCTGGGCCAAGCTCCTCAAAAGTGCAAGTAAGACTTATGCCTGTAACTCTTGCCACTGCATAAATTAACTTCAACTGCATGTAGTAAGCTTACAGAGTTTATACACGATTCAGTTCAAATTTTGATATATTCACCAGTTTAATGCTTTTAACAAGATACAGTCCCTGGAGCTAAAAAAAAGAACACAGTGAATGCAATTTTGGGAGAAACTGCTAGCATACAAGTATTTATGAAAAAGATGAAGTGCTTCCTTACATGTGTAGCATTACGTATTTTCAAAACTTTTGCTTTTACAAAATTTTAATTCAACACAAAATATCCTATATATATTTTACTAGGGATTTCAGTGTAATTTGGAAAACTATGTTTACAAGTGCAGTGGTTGTGTAATACTATTATATCATTATTATGGTCTTGGATGGTTTTGCATCGGACCTTCAGTATTCGTTAAAGCTACAATAGATGTTGCCACTCAGCACAATCATTTTTTTGACCCCAGTCATGCCCCTTATTTTGTTTCGTCTTTGTGTGTATAAGATTCAGGAAACTGATGAAGCAAGAAAGAAGTTCTCAAATGCTAAGTCTATTTCTTCATCCCAATTTTTTGGAGACCAGAGCAAGGCTGATGTGGATGCTCAAGCTACTTTATCAAAGTTTTCAGTATGTGTCCTTTCTTTTAGTAACTCACTGAATGAAGCATTAGTATGTATGCACATGTAGATTGTAGATGTTCAATACCCTGCATTGACACTGTATTGAATGGCTTCTTTCATATCACACACTATTGTGACTAGCAGGCCTTATACTATCTACTAAATTTCCAAATTCAACCCTGAAAGTTTTGGTTGCAAACACTCTAGTGCTGAAAGCAGAAGGGCCACCCTAGTCCCTAAGGAACTAATAATATAATTCAAATTAGTATTTAGGCACCAGACCTTACAAGGAGTAATATGATCTACATTGGTGTGATTCATGCATATTAGTATTTAAATTGGGCTTTTTGCAACACCAAGAACCATTTACAATTTACACAACCAAGTTTTGCTTGGACTAATTAGGCAGCATGCTCTATACTTTAACTTATATGAAAAATTTAAGGGCTAGTGATTTGTGTTGTTTCGAAAGTGAATGTTTCATATTGAAGATTAAATATGAATGATTTCATACTCTCAAACCAGTGTTTAAATAAGGATAAGTAATTAGGACTTGCTTTATAGGTCACAGTTTTTTTCCTTCTATCCAAATGTAGGGATCTCATTTGCAGTTGCTTTTTAGTATAGTTCATAAATTAGAAAAGCTAGTTTGCTCATTTATCAAAATGGGCTGTAGTATATCAGTATATGGAACTTAACCCAATGCAGAGCTTGAACTTCCTTTTCCTTCTTCATAAAATTTCTCTTTGTTTTTGGTTGAGATTATTCATTATAAGCTAGTGTTGGTTGAGTGGGACGAGTGAGAGAAAGGACAGGTTCCAAATTTCATCAAGTGTTTTTTGGCATTTATTTGGTGTAAGGCAAATTAGTGTGATGAAATTTCAGTTATACATGCAGATACATTGAGGGATTGGGAAGGAGTTTCAGTTAATTTCTTGGGGGATTGTGAAGAGCTCTGTTCCTTTAATTTTCTCTTGTCATTGTTATGGATAGCTCCTTATGTTGAGGGATTGGGAAGAGCTCAGTTTTGCAAATTTTCTCTTTTCTTTCTTGGATACTTTTTTGTCTCTGTTATAGAGAGTTCCTTATTCTCCCATATCTCTGCAACCAAAATTGGGAAGAAGAGGAGGGACCAGGGTGTTAAATATTAATACTTAGTTGCAGCAGTAATCCTTTTGTTATATCCAGGGTTCATCTGCTATATCCAGTGCCGATCTTTTTGGTGACTCAAGAGATAACAATGTCGATCTTGCTGCTAGTGACCTTATCAATCGAATATCTTTCCAGGTATTCCTTACGTTATACTGGACTCAAACTTATTTGTTCATAATCAGTATTCAAACAACAAAATTATTATATGATTCCTGTGTTGCACGGTGATCATTTGAATCCCTTATTTTACAGGCACAACAGGATATTTCTTCCCTTAAGAACATAGCCGGAGAAACTGGGAAAAAGCTCACCTCCTTGGCATCCTCCTTGATGACAGATCTTCAAGATCGAATCCTCTAAAATTGTATGTTATGTATTTTAAGAGAACCTCTGGTGTTTGCTACTGATACCAGCCGTTTGTGTTTCAAATGTAAAAGAAGAGCTCGATAGATAGACAATTTTTTAATGAACAAAAATAAGATACTTTTATATTCAGGTTTGTCATTTAGGCTGGTGCTTTTGATTGTGTCACAGGTACTGTTTCAAGGTTGCTAGTATGTTCTAGATTATTTACAATTTACTTTTTATTTTATTTTATATCCGTCAATGCAAGTTTGTTGCAAGTTCAAGAATGTTACTACTATCTTATATCAATATGGTAAATACTTTTCTACTATTACATATTTTAACCAGATTAACTTGCTTTTGTTTTTCTTGCATTGAAACAACAAGCTTTGTACCACTAAGTTGAGTCAGTTACATAGATTCTTGCATTGAAACCACAAGCTTTGTACCACTAAGTTGAGTCAATTACATAGATCATATTCTGCTTCTAGAACAACTTTAGTAGGATTCACCCTAGGTTGTCAATAGCGTGCTATAGCAGCGCTATAGTGGTGTAGCATAGCAGTAGAGGACCTCGCCGCAACGCTTCTGGGCTGCTAGCTGCTATCTGCGATAGCGGTAATAGCGGTTGCAATTTGTGGAGGCGTAGCGGTGGAATAGCGGCGCATTAGTGGTTCTATAGCGCTTTACAGATCGTCGGTATGAAGATGAGGTCAATAATGTAATTTTAAATTATTTATAAAGGCAAATTTGTATTTTTCTCTTTTATTTCACTAATACTAAATTATTTATAAAGGCAAATTTGTATTTTTCTCTTTTATTTCACTGATATAAAAGCTAAAAGTGAGGCATTTGGTCATCACGCTTCCACTTTTGCTCTTCACAGCAAGTCACAGCAAGTTCAACGTTCTCCTTCTCTTAACAACAAGTTCATCGTTCTCTCTTCTCTTCACAACAAGTATTAATCTTTCTCAACCCTATTTTCATTTTCCTCCTAAACCTGTTTGTGGTTTTTGTGAGCATCCTTCAATAGGAGGAATATTTTTGTGAGAAGCATCAATTGGGGATATGATTTAGAAGTGAAGATGATGCGGATGTGATTTAGTCATTTTGTTTATGTTTATAATTTGGTTTAATCATTTTGAACAAATTCCTAATTTGAGTCATAATGTTTGGTTTATGTATGTTGTAACTTTTGGTTTATGTACGTTGCAACTTTGGTTTTTAAATTATTATGAATGTTGTAGGAATCTATGTTGTAGGAATCTATTTTTAGTATTTATGTTTTCATATTAAGTATCTACCTTGATTCTTAATAGCTCATAATAATGGTCATTCTGCTATGTGCTACGCAGCTATAACATTTAGGAGGTCTGACATTACGCCCTACTATCTAAGATTAACAACCTAGGATTCACCTAAAAAATGCACTACCATACATATACCTTATGTAAAGGTGAGCGATCTAGTAAGAGTTACCTTGTGTCAAGGTGAGCGACTTCTAGCAAGAATTATAAAACGCTTTCAGTTGTACAGAAGATAAGATAAAAATAGACTTTGTGCAAAGGTATACTTATGTGTTGACTAAGTTGTTGTACAACATATGATATGTCAGACCGAGTCGAAACAAATTGTACTTTGAAAAATGCAAGATGATAGGGTTTGATTGGTCCAAGAGATGACCATATTGTTTGAACAATCCCATAACTCAAAATAGGCTCAGTATAATGGGGTTTTAAGAGCTATCATCTATTGATGAACTCAATGTATGTTATATTTGGATGTCAACGCGCAATGCATAGATTTGCTTCAGTTGTGATAGAAGGAATCTAGGGTACCATTTAAAGTATATCTATTTTTTATTTTAGTTGTTTTTCATTTTAACATGTATTTATATGAATCATAATTTAGAGAAATACACGGATTAAGCCTCAAACACAGCTCAATTAGTTTGCATGGTAATTCAGTCATCTTTTAATTTTGTATAGGTTTTTTTTACTAATGTCGTATGTAGTTCAAGTTATTACTTTTTTTTGAAAGGAAATTATTACTTTAAATATAGACATATATGAGATCCATTTAATTGTCTTAGATGCACTTTTATTATTATAAATCATTTAATTAAATCAATTTATGAAATTTTTGTTATGCTATGTGAACAATCTTTTTTACTTATTGATGAACATTTTTTCTTGACAAGTCTTTTGTGAGCAGATAAGTAAGGTTGAACTTTATTAATATTATTAAATATATACAAATGTGCTTGAAGAGCTACATTAACCTTTAAGCCTTGAGTATCTCTACCTTTATATCTTCAATCATGACGAGACCTGAGAATTTCTACAGAGTATACTTCTAACAAATAGTTTGAACAAAACTCAATAGCTCTTTCAATGATCAAAGTTTTTGGACGATGGTGATTTTTCATATACTCTTTAGTTATCTTACTGAATAAATTCACCTCAAATAAATTGGGTCACCAAATCTAACCCCCAAGGGTTGGTCTAGCGGTTGAGAATAATACCAAGATTTCCAAAAAAATAAAAGGAATCATAAATGGAAATACATTTATAATTGATTCGAAATAATTGCAGCCTTATGTTCTAACTCATTTGATTTTTTTGGATCAATGACTTTAATACATATAACATTGAATAATAAGCACGATATAGTTATAGTTTTTCTTACACTTTTTGGCAAGATGACACGATTAACTACTTATAGAATTTGTTGCATCAAGACATGACAATCATGATATTTTAATCCAATTAATTTAAGATCTTGTGTTGATATAAGTTTTTTAACATTTGATGAGTACCCCTATGAAACTTTGATACTATGAAAATATTTGCAAATTCTTTTTCTTTTCTTTTCTAGACAAATTGTGACATGTTGAGGGAGAATATGTTATTTTACTTATTTTTTGTAGGGATAAACTCTAATTGTATACCTATCTCCATCATATCTAGACGATAATTTTTGTCATACTTTATTTTGTCTTGAATGTTGAGAAGTGTTCCAATCAAATGAGTACTCAGATTACCAAACGAGAGCATTCAATCAATGACAAGTCCAAGTCTAAGTTTTCTTGGTTCATGGCCAAAATCTAGAAACATCAAGTCAATTTTCTTCCATGGTAAAAAAAAATCTATTTGGCAATTTTCAAACACTTTTTCAATTTTTTTATATTCTTTCATGTATAATACACAATCATTATAACATGCTTGTATTTTATTGGGCACAACATACATTTGGTCTCATAATTACGGTTGAACATGTTACTTTATGAAATCACGTCTTTCAACAAAAATTCAAGCAATTAGTGAAATTTTTATCTATCCATCCACTTTTTGTCTCCATATTAAACAATCTTAACACCGATAACAATCATGTGAAATTTGTACACCCCAAACATAACTACTCTTCCTTGTCACAATAAAGTATCATACACATGGACTCTCCTAAAAATAATCTTCTCCAATATTACATATCAGATCTTCTAGTCAATTATCAATATCTACATCAACTTTATATCTATTGTATTCCCCAAAATAAAACAAGGAAAATGCAATATTACATTATTTTTAGGAAGTTTTCTTTCAATAAATTGAAGAAATACAACCACTCTATTCTCATACTTGACACTTAATCTATTAACTTTTATCTAATTAGGATCTATAACTTTTACGAAAATAAAATCAAAATCCTACATGAGTCATACATTTGAATGAAAACTTTGCTAAATTCAAAATATTGCTAAGTCACATTGTAGAATCAAAACATTACCAAATAACATTGGAATAATTCTACACATATATTAAATTAGAAACATATTCCTAAGTTACATTTATAAACTACACATTTTAACAACAAAGATTCAACATAAATTTCTACACAGCTTTGAGATGTAAGACTTTAATAAGTTAACACAACAACGATATTAAAACTTCCAATCTCACAACACTATTAAACCTTCAATCTCAACAACAATAATAACAACACAAAACAGTCAATTTCAATAGCAAAAATAATATTAAACCTTTTACTTATCTCAACAAAATAAAAAAATTTAATCTCAATCTCAACAACATAAAACCTTCAATATCAATCCCATCAATAACAACATTAAACCTTTAGGGTTTAGGGTTTTAACAACAACAACAACATTTAATATTAAATATATCAATAACAACAACAACATTACTATTACATGTATGGAGAAAGAATTTACATACCAAAAATATGATGAAGAAGTTAAAGAAAAAAATTGTGTGAGTTCCTGTTTCCTTTTTGCGAATTTTGTTCAATTTACCTTCCTCGAGTTTGCTTCCTTCTTTCCTTGCTTCATTTGATTTAGAGAAGAAAAGATCGAGTTACAATCCATGTTTGTAGAAGAAATGATGTTTTTTAAAGGTGAGAAAAAAAACAAGAAGCGGCTTGAAATGTGTTGGTTTTTTCTTTCTTTTTTAAAACACTCTTATCAAATTTTGAATACAAGACTTAGAATCTGATTCAAGTTAAGTTGTTATCAGCGGATGAATGCAATATTGAAGTTAAAGAGTGATTATATATAAAATCCTAGCCGAGCTATAGAGTCGGAAGGAGCATGGAGGAGACCGAGAATGGTGCCCAGATGGAGAGTATGGAGGTCGAAGTATGGACCGGGCACACATCCCGGCCATATGAGCCATGATCTAGCCCGACTAATAAAATGAGCGTTACGAACAAACTGGAGGAAACTGCCACATTAATCATGGCAGAGCGTGTTACTCATTGAAGCCATCATTGATAGAACGACGGACGTTATGCATCTTTAAGATGATTCAGTTACGCAGTTGTGAGTCGTTATTGGCGCTAAAACATGAAAGACACGTAACCACTATATATATAGGGCTCCCGTCAGCGGGATAAGCAAGATATTCATTAGCTTGGAGTTCAAGATACTTTGCTTGAGCCTCCAAATCCCTAAATACATATATATAAGTTTTTCCTGCAAGAACATTTGGTGCCCACCATGGGGCCTCAGTGAAATCAATCTCAGGCCACCGCACAATATACGATAACACGATGTCAACAACGTCACCAAATGATCCTCCAGATCTGACACAATTGTTGGCCATGATCAATGATTTGCGTCAGCACAATGACACTTTACAAGATAACGTTCAAGCTCTTCAACAGAGGAGCTTGGACGAAACAGAAGACCAAGAGACATAACTCTTGGAGCCATAACCCTTATCTCAGGTCATTTGGGAGGATGTCGTTCCTGGGAATTTTAAGCCTTCTTTCCTAGCAACATACGACGGGAAGACTGACCCTCAGGAGCACGTCATTTCGATTAACAACATGATGACATTAATAGGAGCAACAAATTCTCTAAAATGCAAGTTAATGGCTAACACTTTCAGGGAATTCGCGCTACGATGGTACATGGGATTGCCACGGTTTTCCGTGGTTAGTTGCCAAGATTTCAACAAGAAAATTATCCAACAGTTTTCCGCAAATCTCCACCAGAAGGTGGCCACTACTTCGCTGTTCAACATTAGGCAACGTCCAGCAGAGTCACTGCGGGATTTCATGGCCAGATTTAATGAAGAGACCATAAAGGTTTCTCACCACAATCAGGAGATCTTTGTGGCGGAGTTTCAGCACGGACTTAAGGCCGGGAAATTCAATGAGTCTCTGGCTCAGAAACCGGCCAAGAGCATGGACGAAATTATTACCCGGATGAATGTTATGTGAAAGGTGAAGAAAGCAACATGGAGAAGAGAGCCCGATATTCTAAAGAAAAGGGAAAAGGGCGAGATGATAGTATGGATCAAAAATCCCGGTCACGTGATCAGCCAACGACCTGGGATCGTGTCCAGGAGAAACGACCTCTATCGCGGAGTCATCAGGCTTTGAGACCAGGCGAAACCTGTAACACCCCAATTCTACCCCGCGTAATTATATAATAAAATCAGAGTTTCAAAATTTCATTTAACAAAATTGAGGCATCACATCTTCGCATTTCCAACAATTAGCATTATAATGCACATCAAAAGTCGGATATACCGAACCATACATAATTCATCATACATACATATGAATATTCACAGCACAGCGGATATGTTTACAAAATCTACATAACATCATGTTGTCATCAATACATAAGGTTATAACGTAATAAGATAGTATATACAAACTATCCTATCAAAATAATGACGTCGCCCAAATCCCGAGTGTTACTACGATCAGAGCAGAACGACACAAAATAAAGTAACTCGAGCTAATCCTCCTCATCCTCGGGGATCACCTGCACGTTACCAATATATAGGCAACGGAGAAACAAGTAAAGGGTGAGATACTCCAATACATATAATTATAAGCATGATAGAATATATAGATAGTTTTGGAATCATAAATAATATAGGATAATGAGAGTATGTCAATAAATATCCAAACTTCACACGTTTTTAAATCATCATTTCGTGTATAAAATCAACACTTTAATATCATCACATAATCACCATAATTATGTCAAAACATGACATAAACTCATATCGTCGCTTTATCGTCATGTTATATCCATCGCATAATTTTCATGACATTACCACCTCATAATCAATTTAGGTTCAACACAAAAATCATCACAAAACAAGATATCATATAACATCGCAATTCATCATAAGCCATCAAATAAAACTCAATACCAAAAGACTCCAAAATAAACATAATGGACTCCATGAGACACGACTATGTTATGCATGTGGTACCCATCGCTTTGTCCATAATTAGGGACACTTGGCATAAAGCACATCTTCGCTCGGCATAAAAGCCATCATCGCTTGGCATGAAAGCCCTCTTCGCTTATGAAATGTATGCGATTCAATAATAAAGACCACACAACAACATATCATCATCGCTCATCACAATTGACATGAAGTCCACATCGCCATATTTATTCACATCAAATAAACATGTCATCGCATCGCATAAACAACAAGTATTCATAATTATATACACCGCCGCAAACATCATTATCAATTAATCCGCCAATTTCCAAAAACGGAAAATAGTAAAAACATCAATAATCGTCGCGAAAGCCATTCTTAATTACCGGCATAAGTTATAAACATCAACATTGAAATCGGATAGTTCATATATGTCTTAAATTGACTAAACACAATCCGGTTCAATTTACCGTAAATTGGCCTATTTCAGGTCGTTCCGTAAAAACTCGTAATTTCGAAAAACTAACTTCACCGCTACGTCCTACACGTCAAACTTAGCTAGCACGTCAATTTTCGTTGAATTCGGAGCAACTTGCTCCGTCGTCGAATTTACCAAAATCGGAAAATCGGAATATAATCGGGTTCTAAATTTAATCGGCTATCTTATTCTCTGATTATATTTTATAGATATCAAATTTTATTAGGTGGAATTGGATTTTTAGTGAGAAACAGAAGCTAATTTCAAAGGAAAATTATGCAGGGAAATTTGACAGAAAACAGAAAAAACCATGTTACAGAAAAACTGGAAAACGGCAAAACCGAAAATCCTTCTACACTTAAGGGGACACACGTCCCCATTGTCCTAGGCCATTTGGATGCGGGTGCCTCATAGGGGGACGGTCTCCCCACTAGTGGAGGTGGGCGCCTCCCCCTCCTTGTTCCATTCTTCCATTGTTTTTCATTTACCCTGCGTTTTCTTCTGTATGTTACAGTTTCCTAATTTTTTTTCTGTTTTCTAGTTTTACAGGTAGTTTTCCCTTGCCATTTCCATTTCTATTTCATTCTATAATCCAACACTACAACACTAAAAACAACACTCATAATCTCTACACCAAATTCAACTCTTCTAAACTTTTCAACAATCATTCAACAAAACTCTATAAACTATCTATCAATTTTTCTCCCAATTCAAACTAAATCCATCAAACCCTAACTAAATGAAATGGAAATCAAACCCCTTACCTAGCAAGCGTTGAGTGTTCTTGATGATTCCTCAACCAAGCAACCAAGCCTTGCTCTTCTTCTTGCTCTCTTCTTCTTCCTCAACCAAAGCCCTAGCTTTTTCTCCAAACTTCTAAACTTTTGTTTTTGATGTTATGATAGGAAATGGGTGGAAGAAGTGTTTTTATATTACATATGTCTTCCTAGCCAAACTTAAATAAATTGCTCACATACCCCTCTTCTACTCTTAATATACTAAATATATCATCTAATTATATCATTAACTCAATTTGTTAATTTAATTCCGGGAAATTAAATATCGGTCCGAATAATATTTTACCGAACCGAACTAAACGTCGCCAAATATATTAATAGATATACGGATTAATATAATTATTTTCGTCGCTAAAACAATCATCAAACGATAATTAAAAAATATTAATATAATATAATAATAAATAAAACGCGCGTTACAAAACCTTCACACCGTTGAACGCCAGAAGGGAAGACGTTTGGAGAGACGTGAACCATTTGAACCTGTTTCTTAAGCCGTGGAAACCAGATGAGGTTAATATCGGGATGAGAAAGGATCTGGAAGCTTGGTGTGAGTAGCAGCGCATTAGAGGACATACAACTGAAGCCCGTGTTCAATTACGAAGAGAGATTGAGAAGTTGATCCAGAGGGGTAAGCTTTCATCCTATGTGAAAGACAACCCGAAACAAGGTGGAAAACGCGGTCCATCTCCAAAAGGAGAGGAGGCTTCTGATTCACCGTCAAAAAAGAAGGGCACGACTGTTGAGGAAGTTCGGGAGGCAAGAGTAACCCGACATACGCTCAACACCATTTCTGAAGGATTTGCCGGAGGTGGATCTACCAGCGCAGCTCGGAAGAGGTATGCACGGGGTGTGATGCATGTGGCTCAGGTTGGGCCAACCGATGAAGATCTCAGGGTGATAAGTTTTTCCCGGGAAGATGCCAAAGAGGTTTTGCCTTATGCAAATGAACCTATGGTCATTGAGGTACAAATCAGAGACTGGGGCGTAAAACGGGTGTTGGTTGATCCAGGTAGTTCAGAGCAGGTCCAAGTGTTGGGTCATCTTCCGGTATTAAATACCTTTCGAACCAATGAAAATGCCAAAGATGTCTGAGTACGTTACCTGGTAGTCAACGCTTCCTCGATGTACAATATCATCATAGGCCGGCCCTCGTTCAATTCTCTAGAGGCGGTTTTATCAACCTTGTACCTCACTATGAAGTACCCATTGGGTGAGGGTCGCGTGGGGTTCGTCCAGGGAGATCAGGGTTTGCCTCGAAAATGTTACAAAGATAACATGAAGATTAAGAAGAGGCCGGTGCCAACTGGGAGCCCGACAGACCATAAAGTTAATATGGTGGACATCGATCCTAGAAAGGATCCCAAAGAAGATAGCCTGACTCCTCAAGAGGAGACAAAATAAGTACAGATCGGATCCCAGCCTTTAGAGATTACTCACCTGGGGACGCAACTTTCCGTTGAGGAAGAAGCCGAGATAATCCAGGTTCTGAGACAGAATTTAGACCTCTTTGCCTGGAAGCCAGCGAATATGCCTGGATAAACCCAGAAGTTATGTGCCATCATCTGGATCTTGACCCGGATGTGAAGCTGATATCTCAGTGGAAGCGAGAAATGGGTGAAGAGAAGAGGAAGACCATTGTAGAGGAGGTTGAAAAATTAATCAAAGCCAGATTCATTGGCGAAGTTCAGTACCCAACATGGCTATCTAATATTTTCAGGTTTATTTTAATTTTTTATTTAATTATTGGATTTTTTTAATTGTTTATTTATTTTATGCCTAAATTATATGAAATGTATGTGCTATCAGAATTGTCTGATATTATTTATCTCTGTTGCGCTATAATTGAAATATATAACATGCTAGACTAAATTTAGTTATCGGTATGTAAGGTCATATAGCCGACGGAGTTTATCAACGCCATTCGATCTATTCTGTTTTTTAAAATGATTAATTTTTTGGTTTCAATTACTAGTTCTTAATGCAAACTGTTTTGTTACGAGAGTAAAATACATATTAGAAGTTAGGATCAATAAAAGAGAGTTTGAGATAATAACTGGACATTAGTAATTGTGCATCAATTTAAAATATAGCGAGAGAGTTTTTAAGTTGATTAGGTTTTATTTATTTTCAAAAACTATTTTTAAACTCTAATTGAAACAGCGAGAGCACTCACTTAGGTTTGATTATAGGATCTGAATCAATAAACACGAGAGTGTGAGAAGAGGGTTTTCAAATAAATATTTCCTAATGAAACTGTTTTGATAATACGAGTTTAAGTCGATGAGTTGCTAAATTCCCGAAGTCCGACCATTACACACTGATACTTTCCCCTCTTAATCTAAACTAGATTATAATCAGTTAGGTTCCCTAAATCCAAATCATTTACATTATTAGCCTTAGATTTACGTAGT
Source organism: Vicia sativa (assembly GCA_021764765.1). Classification (NCBI taxonomy): domain Eukaryota; kingdom Viridiplantae; phylum Streptophyta; class Magnoliopsida; order Fabales; family Fabaceae; genus Vicia; species Vicia sativa. The sequence goes on from CM038796.1 coordinate 164,002,770, forward strand.
AACCTTAGATAACGATATATAGATATTTAGTCCCTTGGGATTCGATAATCTTTAAAGCTACACGCGATAGGACTGTATACTTGCGGTCTAGATTCTTTAAGACATACAAAGTCACAATCATTGTCATCATCAAAAAGGGGGAGAATGTGAAGTCAAGCCTCTCCAAATATTAGTTTTGATGAAGACAAATTTAGAAGCAAATTTATCATAGCAAAAGAATGGAAAAAGATCTCTTGTCATGTTCATGGTTTCAAGACTTTTATATAGGTATATAAAAATCTTGACTTTATGATCTTAGTGCTGAAAAATATTTTCTCATGCATAAATATTCAAGAAAATATTTTATTAACCTTTGACAAAGATTCTAGTGAAATTTGATAAAAATTAAATTGATATATTTCTCAATTTAATAAAATAATAAAATTTTCAATTTTTATACTGATGCAATCGATTGCACACTTTCATCAATCGATTGTATCCTTTGAAAATTATGCAGAAAACCATTCTGGAACTGATGCAATCGATTGCATCAATATGATAATCGATTGTCATAGTTATATTTTTCAAATTTTTTAAACGTTACAAAGATGCAATCGATTGTAGCTTTAGTGCAATCGATTGCATACTGCCAGTTTTTGAAAAATTAGTATTTTCATGCACCTTTTGAGAAATACCTCTTCATGGCAACACTTGTATCTTTTCACTTTCACTTGTTCATATTTCTAACCATTTCCATGATATATGAAAAGGTTTTTTTTACTTTACTATAAATTACTTTTGATTTTTCAAAATCAAATCACCTCTTTCAAACAATCATAAAAAACTCTCTGCATATTTTCTCAAATAGAATTTTCATACAGTGATATTTTTTTAATAACATTTTCATATCATATTCATAAAATTATCTTGAGCACTTAAGAGAGTATATTGTTCTTGAGTTTCATATTTGAAAGAGAAGAGGTCCTTCATAGGATTTATATACTACAATAATCGATTGTCATAGTTATATTTTTCAAATTTTTTAAACGTTACAAAGATGCAATTGATTGTAGCTTTAGTGCAATCAATTGCATACTGCCAGTTTTTGAAAAATTAGTATTTTCATGCACCTTTTGAGAAATACCTCTTCATGGCAACACTTGTATCTTTTCACTTTCACTTGTTCATATTTCTAACCATTTCCATGATATATGAAAAGGTTTTTTTTACTTTACTATAAATTACTTTTGATTTTTCAAAATCAAATCACCTCTTTCAAACAATCATAAAACTCTCTGCATATTTTCTCAAATAGAATTTTCATACAGTGATATTTTTTTAATAACATTTTCATATCATATTCATAAAATTATCTTGAGCACTTAAGAGAGTATATTGTTCTTGAGTTTCATATTTGAAAGAGAAGAAGTCCTTCATAGGATTTATATACTACAAATTTTCTTATTCAAAAATTCTTGTTGTGTCACATCTTATTTTTCCAGGATTGTTGGAATTAAGATTGTGTGTTTTGTATTTCCTTATTCAAAAATTCTTGTTGTGTCACATCTTATTTTTCCAGGATTGTTGGAATTAAGATTGTGTGTTTTGTATTTCCTTGTTGTCCATGATTGTTGGAAGCAAGTGTGTGCATTGAAGATGATTGTTCTTCTTGCACTTAGTGTTTAGATCTTAAAGGTTTTAAGAGCCTTTGGTCTCCCTATAGGTTAGATAGTAAGCATCACCATTGGTGTGAATAGGTTGTACAATCATTCTAACTATAGTGAAATCTCTTTTGTGTTTTAGGGGACTGGAGTACTCTCGGATTGTGAAGAGAACCGGGATACATCCTTGTGTTCTTTATTTTTCTGCATTTATCGCTTTAATCAGATCTTAACCAGAAAAGAAAGAAACACTCATAAAACTTCATACATCAAACCAGAAAATTATTTCAAGTATTCATAAAATCGATAAAAAAATTTAAAGACCTAATTCATCCCCTCTTAGGCGCACTATGAACTAACAAAATTAAACCATCGATTTAGACAAGCTGTCGATTTTTCTGGTTTTAACGATTTACACTGGTTATTATCGATTCACATAGGTTCAACGATAAATCCGATCCAATAACTAAATCAGACCAATTATCTAGCCGATTTCCGATTCGACCAGTATGATCGGACGATCCGAATTTTAAAACATGCTTTTAAATTTACTTTTGTGTTAATTTACATTTTAACCTTTTTGTTTTTGGTACTTTATAGTTTTTGGTACTTTATAGTTTTTGATTAATTGGATTTTCATAATTTTAGGAAATATCTTTTTGGATATTTTTCTTTAATATTTAAATATTCAAGAGAAAACCAAAACTAATATTTTCTTTAGCTTATTATTATTTTTTGTGCTACCATTATTAACGCTTTTAGCCTTCACTATCTTTATTCAGAAAATAAATAAAAATAATATATGAAAAGTAATGAACAAAAAGGTGGGAATCGAAAAGTTGTTGTTACATTCAGGTTCCAATTTGTTACAATCATATTCAATGAAACTCCGAATCAAAATTTCCCAAAATTAAACAAGATCAGTAGCATTTTTATTACAAAAGCAAATCGAATCTTCAAATTTGTTGCACAATATCTCCATCAAATCCTAATCATCTCCAGATTTCCTCAATCAGACATAAAACATATTCAATCAGACATTCAATCAAATTGAATTCCAAAACCTAATTTCTACCTATAAATATCAGATAAATTCACAGTTCAAAAGCGCAGAAACCGAAAAAATTCTTCGGCAATCCTTTCAAGCCATTGCTTGAATTGCGATCGAAATTCACACTACCACCACCGCCGGAAAACCGTGCGATGTCCAGCCATCCAGCCGCAGAGCCGCTCGGAGCAGCCACCGGTCCATCCCTTCGCAGATCCGCGACCACCGGAGACACCATCACTTCCGACTCCACGCCGATTGGAACTTCTGCTCGCAACTATCGACCACCACTGCACTGAAGCCCACGTCGCTACGCCTCCGCTCGCGATCTTCTCCAACGCCCTCCGCAGCGAAACCGTCACGGTAAACACATTCACCTTTATTTTTTCTTCCGATTCTGAACCATGAGAGTGTGAATTGGTAAATTGGAAGTACCGTATAAGCTAATATTTGTATAATGTTTAAACAAATCTCTGCTACTGTATTGAATGGTTAGCCTGTCTTTTTTTTTGTTGATAATGTTTAACTTATTTCTGTTTACTTTAGCAAATTAAATTTTGTTTTTAGAATTCTCATAAATTTTGGAATTGGGGCTTAGTTTTCTACACTATTGCTAGTACACACCCCCTCTTTCTTTATTTGCTTTTAATTTAATTTTTCTCTCTCTAATTTAACAAATTAATATTTCAATATTTTTAGGTTGGTTAAGTTATTAGTGAAATTTAAAATGTTTTTTAGGTTAGTTAATTAGGATTTTCCTTTTGATTATTTAATCATATAAAAAAATAGGAACAAGAAGTGTCGGAGGCGTAATACCTCCATGGGGTTTTTTATTTTATTTTATTATTTTTTGTTATTTCATATTTATTTTATTTTATATTATTTAAATCATTTAAAGTTTGATTTTGGACCTTACACATCTTTAACCATTTATTTTCCATACTACCTCTATTGTATATTTGCACCTCTTTTTTTTAGGATTTATTTTATTTAGTTAATTTCTTTTTTATTTAGTAAATTAGTCTATTTATCTATTTCCTTGTTTAGGACATTATTTAATTTAGGTTATTTCCTTAATCAAATATCAAAAAATAAATAAATAAAAAGAAGAAGTTCTTTTTACCTTATTATCTTTCTTTAAGTCATTCTAGCTTTGTTAGAATTTCAAATACTTTCTAAAGTGCACAAATCCATCAAGTTTCTTAAGATTTGGCACACCATTAAAATAAATTAACAAAATTGCAATTTGAACTTTCTTCCAAAAGATATCATCACACATATAGAAATCGCAACACGGGTGCTAAGTCTAGTCAATTTTTCACAATCAAACAAACAAGAAGGAATTATAAAAAAAAATTGTGAATTCTTAATTCAAGAGTCAAATCTTTAACATCATTTTATTTTATAGAAAACGAATTTAGTTATTAATTTCAAGTAAATCGAGCAGTGATTTAGAATTTATAAATAAGTCGTCGGTGAAGAAACAACACCATGGAGTTAAACTTGACAATTCTTTCATGAAGAACTAGTCTGTCATCGTAATTGATATAGATTTGTAAAGATTTTTCATAAAGAACAAGAGGGTTAATGAAACACCATATGTCCCTTCATTTGGTAGACAAAATGGTTCGCCTAACATATATTATAGGAAGTTGTATCATAATAGTTTCAATAATTCTATCAAGAAGTTCACTGATCAAATCATGACTTTCCCCCGTCTCTTGCAAGTAAGGTTTGTGTCGTCAATGGTTTCTCTTGGCACTGAGAAATGAGTGATGTTTTGGGTCATGATTTGATCAGTGACCTTTCTGATAACATTATAGAAATCATTATGATACAACTTTCTTATAATAGATTCTACGCGAACAAACTTTCTTATAATAGATGCTACGCGAACAATCATTTTATCTTCCAAATGAATGATATATGGACATTAGCTATCTTGTTTTTGATGAAAAGTCTTTTCCAATCTGGAAATAACGAAAAAAGACTCTTTATTCATGAAAGAGTTGTCAAGTTTATCTACATGTTGTTGTTCTTCATTAATGATCTATTCATAAATTCCAAATCACTCTTAGAAGTTTGCTCTATTTTACTTGAAATCTATGATCCTTCCTGTTTGTTTAATTGTGAGAAATTGATTAGACTGAAGCTCTGGCGCGAGTTGTATCTATTGACTAGTTTTAAAGAATTTTCGTATTTGAAGAGGACCAATTGTAATTAGGCTTTGATATAGACTTATTCTCTCTTGAATAGTTTGTCACTTGTACGATGTGCCGCTTTTGGTTGAACTATTTGTTTCTATGTTATATGCTTGATGATGATCTTTGGGAACAACATTCAAATTATAATTTTGTTAAGTTTTTTAGTGGTGTGCCAAATCATAATAAACTTGATGGAGTAGTAATGGTTTCAAATTTCAATAATAATAATTTTGGTTCCATTCCTTAAAAATTAACACATTTTATATAATATAAATAATTTATCTATTTTCTCTCCGATTCTCTTCCATCAAAATTCCTCTCCTTCATCCCTTCCAAACTATTAAAAAAATCCTAAATCATTTAGATACAATAACCAATAAAATTAGACACATGCAAATAAACTTACAAACAAGCAATCTATATTTTAAAGTCTTCAAATTCTTTTCTATTTTCCATATTATCATATAATATGTAACTTTCATTCGTCCACCAAAATAAAATAAGTCACACTAAGGCATGCATAAAACTTCTTTTCCAAGTTAATTCTTGTATTTGTCAATCTACAATCGACTTTTTCATTTGAAAAATTAAATAGTAAAGAAGTTACTATTTGACTAGAAAGAACCTAACGGAAAAACGTTTCAGTTACAAAACCCATCTCCCGCATATTTTCCCTCCATTTACTCTTTTTTGAACACTCCACACACTCTCATCACTCTCACTTTCACAATTTCCAAAAATGTGTACTCAAGAACCATCTTCTCCTTCTTCACCCAAACCAACTAACACCGAACCTGAACCTATCAACTCCGAACCTCAAGAACCACCCGAACCTGCATCCGAGTCTCGCAAAAGAGCAATGCAAGAACCCGACTCTCCCGAACCTAATCCCAAACCGAAACATCACGGTTCTTTTTCTTCTGATTCTACTCCATCACCATCACCACCGCCGCCGCTGATCACCAAAGAATTCACAGACGCTTTCGTCGACGAAATGCTCGAGTATCTCCCAACGCCGTTGGAAGAAATCAACCCTCCAAGTCCTCGCTCCACTCTTCCACCATCGCCGCCATACAGCGAGAACTTGTTCAAGTTTCTTCCGGAGAGTATTTTCGATGAACCGGAACCGCTGAACACAGTCTATCCTCATCATGACGGTAACTATCCGATTCTTGATTCTGATAGCAAAGACTGGACTCTTCCATTTGCGAGCAATATCGATGAAAGAATCTCCGCTCGCGCGGATCCTATCCATACCGATGAAGCTATGAATGCAGATTACCTTGATCCTTGGGATGCTTCTGAATCGAATCTTCGTCACCATAAAGTTTCTGCCGCCGTCTCTCCTTACATGAATTACGTTTCCGTTAATCATGACGGTAATGCTCATGTTCCAATTCGGAGACTTCGAACAAGCCTTGTGGTACGTTATCATCATCATCATGTTCATCATTATTATTAATTATAATTATTTGTTTGTGATGATATTATTATTAATTAGTAATTTATTGATGCATGCATGAAGAACTGAATCGATTTCTTTTTGTGTGATTCGTTTTGAAGGGAGCTGGAATTGCGAATCTGAGAAATACTTGTTTTATGGCTGCGATTCTTCAGTGCTTAACACATACACGGCCATTATTTTACGGTCTTCGTTATTGCATACATGATACTTCACGTACGGGAATTTTTTTTCTCTTGATTTTGAGATTAAATAAGTTTCAAGATTTTGATTAATTTCAATAAGGAAGTTGAATTTGATTTTGATTAATTTTCAGGTCATGATGAGAGTGGTTTCTGCGCTATTTGTGCTTTCCGTGACCACAATGACCAAGCGTTAGAAAAATCTCGAAACACAATTTATCCAACGACGTTTCTTCGAAATGTGAACCGTATCCTTTTTCATTTTATTTTTTTTAGGGTTATTAATTGTAAAAATTCATCTATTTAATATTATTTGATTGTTGATTGTCGTGTGAATTGTGATCCATGACATATATGGTAACAGAATTTTCAACTACTTTTGTCCCGAATGCCCAGGAGGACGCTCACGAGTTTTTGTTATGTGCCTTGAATAAACTTAAAAATGCCTATCCAGAACAAGGTCTAAAAAACAATCCAATTGAACAAATATTTGGAGGCGAAATTCTTAGCAAAGTATGATTCTAATTGCTAACATTGATACTTTTTTTGTTTTAGTTATTCATAGATGATTTTATTTTCTGATTTTGATGTTTGTTATTATTCAGCTTCGGTGTTGCAGCTGTGGTTTCTCTTCTGATACCGTTGATCCAACATTTGACTTGGGTTTAGTGGTAGAAAACGTGGAAACTGTTCAAAAGGCTCTGGATGCTTATATCATGGTAGAAAATATGGATGGGAATTTTAAATGTAGTGGCTGCAACCAAGAAGTATACATGGAGAAACAGCTTTTGATTGATACGGCACCAGAAGTTGCAGTACTACATTTGAAAAGGTTTAAAAAGGACACAACCTCTTTTGGAAAGATTGAAAATCATGTTCTGTTCACTATGGAGTTGGATTTGGAGCCTTATACCTCTGCTAAAGGCAAGGAAGATGTAAGTTCAGAATTCATTTTAGTCCTTCCTACATTTTTTATTCAAGTTTTCTGCAGGTATTTCAAACTCACTTGTGTTACATCCAATTATGGTTTTAAATCGTGGTTTCGCTGTGGTTACACTCTAAACATTTATATTAGTCTGCATTTGCAGTTCAGACTGTAATAACTGTTCCAATTTCTCTATGCAAATTTGATGTTTTTTTGACTCATTTTTATGTAACAGCCAATCTTGAAGTATGATCTATACGCGGTTGTTGTGCATAGAGGATCCACAGCTAATTCAGGGCATTACTTTAGCTATGTGCGTTCTGATGAAAAAGTATGGCATTTGATGGATGACTCTGAGGTAAAGTATCAATGGAAGTTTCTTCCTATAGTACAGCTTTCCCGTTACACATATTTATATAGGTTGTGTTTGAAAATAAAATGAGTCATTATATGATTCAATCATTGGCTCTTACATTTTTTAATTAGAGCAAGTGATTTTTGAAAAGTTGTAAGTTGCATACATAATTTAAATTTGCAAATGCAATTTACTACTATAAATTCAATGTTTATTTTTTTCTTTCAGAAGTTTATTTTGCAGATAGATTGTGCCTATATAATGAATGTTTAATGTAGTTTTGTTATAATTAATTAGTTCAAATGTGAATTATTAATTTTCTGTTAATTAATTCCTTTTCAGGTTTCTAGTGTTACTGAAGAACATGTCCTGGCTCAACAGGCATACATGCTGTTTTATGCAAAGCAAGGTACAGGCTGGTTCTCTAGTATTGTGAAACATGAAGAGAGAGTTTTGAATTCAAAATCCATAGACAACACACAGGATTTTGGTTGTAGCCAAATGGATCATTATATTTTGTCGGAAGCAACTGATTACAACACACAGGATTTTGGTTGTAGCACAATGGATTATTGTATTTTGTCGGAAGCACCTGATTACAACACACAGGATTTTGGTTGTAGAGATATGGATTTTGGTTGTAGCCAAATGGATCATTATATTTTGTCGGAAGCAACAGATAATGATCCGCCATATGTAAATGATGACAATTTGATGCGGGGAAATGATAGCGAATCAACTCATGGAATTGATACTGATTCGCTCCATGGAAAAGAGAAGACTGCGAGTGACATGGAAGAAGAAGAATGTGATTCGGCGGGTGCAAATGATAAGGATTCCAAGAATGCAAATGAGAAGTCTGTGAGTGGCATGGATGGAGAAGAATGTGATTTGGCGGATGCAAATAATGATAAGGATTCCAAGGATGCAAATGAGAAGTCTTTGAGTGGCACGGATGGAGAAGAATGTGATTTGGCGGATGCAAATGATGATAAGGATTCCAAGGATGCAAATGAGAAGTCTGTGAGTGGCATGGATGGAGAAGAATGTGTTTTGGCGGATACAAATGATTCCAAGGATGCAAATGAGAAGCCTATGAGTGGCACAGATGGAGAAGAATCTGATTTGGCGGATACAAATGATTCCAAGAATGCAAATGAGAAGTCTGTGAGTGCCATGGATGGAGAAGAATGTGATTTGGCAGATGCAAATGATTCAAAGGATGCAACTGAGAAGCCTTTGAGTGACACAGATGGAGAAGAATGTGTTTTGGCGGATGCAAATGATGATAAGGATTCCAAGGATGCAAATGAGAAGTCTGTGAGTGCTATGGATGGAGAAGAATGTGTTTTGGCGGATACAAATGATTCCAAGGATGCAAATGAGAAGCCTGTGAGTGGCACAGATGGAGAAAAATCTGATTTGGCGGATGCAAATGACTCCAAGAATGCAAATGAGAAGTCTGTGAGTGCCATGGATGGAGAAGAATGTGATTTGGCAGATGCAAATGATTCAAAGGATGCAAATGAGAAGCCTGTGAGTGGCACAAATGGAGAAGAATGTGTTTTGGCGGATGCAAATGATGTTAAGGATTCCAAGGATGCAAATGAGAAGCCTGTGAGTGGCACAGATGGAGAAGAATGTGATTTGGCTGATGCAAATGATGATAATGATTCCAGGATTGCAAAAGAAAGGCTTGGCAGTGACATGGACGAAGACGATGTGATTCCGCCATGCTAGACGCTTCACCTTGATCAATAGCAAGGGTCATGTTGAACAGAATTTCATGCAATGAGATTAGAGACTACTACTTGTATGGTTGGTTTTATAGTTCGTTTTATAGTTCCCCTTGATGTAAAAATTGTTGCATATCTCCCTTTACCTGTTACATAAAAATAGTTTGTATTGATGAATATATGATTCCCCTTCATGTAAAAATTGTTGAATATCTCCCCTTACCTGATACATAAATACTGTTTGGGTTGATGAATATATGATTTTGGTACAGATTAATAAAACTCATAGTAGTCTTGAGTACTCCTTGTAATGAAGTTAAGGTTAGAGGTTGAAACTAAAACCTTTGATACTGATAGATATATGGATAATGGTTTGTATGGATCTGCATTGACACATCAAGTCTCACTATTTATATGTATGTTTGAATGTTTGTTTTGATCAATGTTGAGTTTTTGTGAAATTGCCATGAAATAGCTTGGCTGCTGACTAGCTCAACATTATATTTTCGTGATATTCAATTTCAATATACACTGGGACAAGAAGTTTGATGTGTCAATGTGGATCCAAACGTACCATTAGTTGCTGCAGCTGCAGATAACTTAAAATTGTGATGCTGCAGTTGAAATCACAATTATAGGCCCCCTTTTAAAACTTGTGGAATTCACATGAATTCTAACTAGGATAGTTTACTTGTACTTAGAGTTAGAATATAATGTTTTATGGTGTTTCTAACCACTCAGAAGTATCTTAGTCAGAATTCATGTGAGCTCCACAAGTTTATATATGCTCCAACAATTTTTGTTTTAGAAGTGTTTATGAATGTCTTTAACAGTAGTTTGGCTATTTTTGCGTTTTGGTTAAAACGTGTTTATATTTTACGAGGAAAGTTATTATAGGAAGTACAATCAACATATTGTGTTATCATCTTTGCATGCAAATAAAAAGATTACACCACAAACTCTAAAACAAAACAATACTTTCGATCTATTTTATTTTTGGTATAACTAAAGTATCGATAACATATTTTAGTCTAAATTTTCATTTCAATTTCTCTAATAATTTAGCACCATGCTGGATTAATTCCTCAGTCCTTTCCATGCGTGCGAGTAACTGATAATCAATGTAATTCTCAATGCAACATATTTTAGAATTGTTACTAATAGATTCTTGTTCATGTTAATCTCACGTAATATCTCCGATTGGCAGCGGTTAATCATGTTCGGCATAAAGTAACAAGTAAATACATTATCAATAAGAAATTATCAATAAGAGATAAATTAGTTAATTCAATTCTTAAAAAAAAAATAAGCTAATTGAAATTCAAGAATTTTTATGAAATAAACGAAAATATTCTTGTTTTATTAATTAGGGTTGGTCCCCATTTTAAAAATCTTAACATGCTTCGAAGCAAGTTTTTTCAATCTTTAATTTAAAAATCCAATCTTTTCTACCATTAGATTCTGCCTAACTAGTCTGCAACTTTTTATCCTTTATTTATTGTTGACTATGTTGGGAGAAAATCCACTAACAAAATGGAACAGTTCAACAAATTCAACCATAATTAATAAAACACACTAAAAAACAAAACACAATTTTAAGGTGAAAAAATCTATGTTAATTAGGAATAAAAAACTACGAGATTCATGAACCACTTAATATCTCTACATTAATTAACAATAAATATAAATAAAAAATTTTCTATCTTCAAGATCTACATTATAAATTAATAAAAATTAAAATTTTAGTATTTCAAATTTTTATTAGTGATATGAAATATTTGATTCTGAGTTTAAAATAGATGAAAAGGAGAATTTTGTGTAAAGGTGAGAAAGAAAAAATAACAGAAGAATTGATAGGGTGATGTAACTTCATGTTTTATGCCTTCGTTAATACAGAATTACTCAAATTCTTTTTAGTTATGTTCTTTACTACCACCACTCTTCAAAATCTTTATTTATTTTTCACTCTGCTTCTAAATCAAGCTTTTACAAATTCTCGAACACTTCAAAAATTTATTTTTTAATTTGATGGTATACAAGAACGCGATTGTTGCGTGTCGGTCAATAAAAAATGATAAAATACTTGCAGTTTACTTCAAAGTTTATGATACTCCAAAAAACTCCATGATTCCCCTTATTTGTTTGGTCTTCAAATATTTAGATTCTTGAATTGTCACTACAATAAAATTAAATCTTCAAGTCAAGGATCACAGGCACGTCTTGAGCTCTAAAACAACGATTTCATCAAAAACCATTTTTGCAAATTGCTTCCATCAAGAACCATGACGTTTGATGAAAATCCACCATCTATGTTAAGTCTTGTTGATCAACAACAATGAAAAAATTATTAATCGTTGGAAATTCACCGAAATCTAGATGAATTTCTATCATTTTTGATGAACAAAATTGTTATCACCACAAAATAATAATGAAAAGGAAAAAATTAAAAAAGAAAAGAGATTAGGATTTCTGCAGAGTTTCTCTCTAACCACAAACTATAGAAAACTTTATTCACTTGCAACTGCAAATTCTGTGAATACTCAATCTAAGTTAATTACAAAAATAGGGGTTATTCCCTTTATTTATAATTGAGCTTGCTTTCTCCCTAAGCCAAAAAGCTCAAAACTATAAAAGCGCAAAATATCTATTTTAGACCTAAATCAAATCTATCAATTTTAGACCTAAACCAAATCTATTTATTTTATATCTAAATCAAATATGTGTGTAACAATCTACTTTCACACTTCGATAGACTAATTACAACTCGTCACAATCTTTTGACACTTCCTTGTATCTGTCGAGCAAACTGCTTCGACTCAATGAATTACTTTCAACACACCACATAATTCATTGTGTATAAGTTATCTATATTCATCATAGCTTTTAGTCTTCTGGATATTTTGACTTGCACTCACTTCATCATGATGTCTGCAATCTGATTCTTAGTTCTGCAGTGTTCCAAGGTCATCTTCACATCTGCTACCTGCTCTGGAAGATAGTGGAACCTCATTTCGATGTGCTTGCTTCGACCATGTGTTATTGCTTTCTTCGCTAGATTGATAGCCAACATGTTGTCGATCTTCATGGATCTTTTCATGTGATTTCTTCTACCAAGTTCACCATCCACGTTGCTTGACATGCACAAAGAGAAACATTTATGTACTCTGCTTAGTATGGTGATAATGCCACTACTGGTTCCTTTCTCAAACTCTAATCAACACCTAGCTTAAACACATATCCTGACGTGGATTTTCGATCCTCAACATCACTACACCAAATTGAATCAGCGTACCTCACTAACTTGCACTCTTTTTCTTTATCAGCTGCAGGAAACAAAATGCCATAGTCGAGAGTTCCTTTCAAATACCTCAGTATCCTCTCCGTCCTTGCTAGATGTGATACATTTGTCTTCTGCACGAATCTACTTACCATACCTACATTGTATGCTAAGTCGGACCTCGTGTGACAAATGTGTCTTAATGATCCAATAAGTCTTCTATATTGGACCGGTTTGACATCATCTTCATTTGTATCTTTCGAAAGTTCTAGTATTGGTTCTACAGGTGCAAAAAGTCATCAAAGTCTACCTTTTCTTTCTAGAGAAATCCTTTCGCCACAAATCTTGCCTTGTTTCAAGTTACTTCCCCTTTGGGATTTATCTTCACTTTTTTTACCGAATTGACATCAATTTCCTTCTTGCCTTGAAGAAATTGAACAAGTGACCAAGTATTTTTGTCTTCAATGGACTTCACTTCTTCGTTCATTGCTTTCACCCACTTCGAATCCTTCAATATTTCAGCTACATTTACAGGTTCGACATCTGCATAGAAATTATAATGTACCAGTTCACCTTCATCATCAACCACATCATCTGATGTAATCATACAATCTTGCAACCTTTCACTCATGTGTCTTGTTCTTTGAGGTCTACTTGTAGTTGGTTGAAATTTAACTTCCTCTTCTTGTTGAACTTCACTTTCGACTTAAGTTTCTAGTTCTTCAAGTAAGATTCTCACTGCATCTTTCTTGAAATTTTGAGTTCAATCTCATTCTTTAAGCTCACCTATGATCACGTCCTTGTTGATCACAATGTATTTGTTTACTGGGTCGAAGAACTTGTAACCTTCTGTCAAATAATATCCAACTAGGATCTTTTGACTCGACTTGTCATCAAGTTTTCTTCTCAATTGATCTGGCACATGTCTATGTGTTATAGATCTAAATACTTCCAGATGACTCAAGCTAGGTTTTACACCAGACCAACATTCTTCTGGAGTAATTCCTTCTAGCTTATTTGTCGGACATTTGTTCAAAATATATGTTGCAGACGAAACAACTTCACCCTAAAACTCTTTAGGTAAATTCTTGCCTTTCAACATACTTCTCACCATATTCTTTCCTTTATGCAGTTCCATTCAGTTGTGCAGTGTCAGGTGCACCACCTCATGCACAATCCCTTCTTTTTCACATAATTTTTCGAAGTCTTTCAACACATACTCTCCACCACCATCAATTCTCAAAACTTTGAGCTTTCGACCATAGACTTAAACTTGACAAATACCTCGATCACTTCACTTTTCTTCTGGATCAGGTAAGTCCATAATTTTCTATTGTAATCATCTATGAATTTGACAAAGTATTTGTTACCTCCAATAGAATCCACCTGGATTGGTCCATATATATCAAAATGTATGATTTCGAGAATAGCCTTCCACATGCTTCTTGAATCCTTGTTGATGTTATTCTTGTGTTGCTTCGCCTGCACATATTCCTCACACACCTCATTTGGAATGTCAATTTTTGGAAACACTAAAACCATATTTCTTCTCTTCAAATCTCTGATGTCTCTGAAGTTGAGATGACCTAGTCGATAGTGCCATATCCATCCGCCTTTGCTGGCTGCAGTCGAAAGACACAAGTGCTCCATCACATTAAGTTCGAACTTGAAGGCTCTATTCTGAGACATAGGAGCCTTCAAGATTAATCTTTCATTTTGCATCGACGACTCTCATCATCTTGTCTTCAACCGAAACTTTGTAATTCTTTTTGACCAACTTCATATGCTGATAAAGTTTCTCTTCATGCTTGGAATGTACAACACATTACAAATTACCGACCTTTTGCCATCTTTCCTCATAATCAGAACATCTCCAATACCTTAAGCTTCTAGAGTATTGTCATTAGAAAATTTTACCATGTTCTTCATTGAGGGTTTTAGGTTGACAAACCAATCTTTCCTTCCAGACATGTGTGATAATCATCCTTAATCCAAGTACCATTGATCATTGAATTTTTCTTCATCTCTTGTTGTAACCCTCAACAACATCTTTTCTTCTTCGTACTTTGCGAACTTTGCATCACTTTCTTAACTCTTTCGCTTCTCTAGACAATCACTCGAATAATGATCATACTTCTGACAATTGTAACACTGAATGTGATTCTTGTCAGGTTTTTGACCACCGTTTCTTCCTTAATTTACGACACCACCTATTTGGTTGTCTTGGTATGGTCTTCTCTGATTCGACTCATTTTCTTCTTGCCGGTTTCCTCTACCAATCAAATTTTTATAGCCACCTCTGTCTTTGTTGTCGAACAACTTTCGTTTTCCTTTCTTATCTTTTGCTAATTAAGCATGCATAGCCACACCACTCTTCAATTTGCCTGCATCTCTTCCAGTCATTCTTTGTTCATGAGATTCAAGTGTCCCTTGAAGTTCTTCTTTCGATAGAGTTGACATGTATTTCGACTCTTATATGGCAACTTCCACATGATCGAACTTCGGAGCCAAAGATCTCAAGATCTTCAAAACAATAACTCTTGTTGTTAATGTCTCTCCACAAACATTGATTTGATTCACTAGTTTCGTAATCCTACTGAAGAAATCAGACATGCTCTCGTTATCTTCCATCTGAAGCAATTCATATGTTCTTTTATGAGTTCGTAAGCTAATCTATTTCACCTTCTCAGCGCCTCCAAACGATTTCTTCAGAATTTCCCAGGCTTGTTTTGCATATTCTACATCACTAAACTTTTCGAAATTGTCTGGACTTACACATTGATGAATTATAAAGAGAGCTTTATAATTCTTCTTCTTCAATTCTTTGTATTTTGCCTCTTCTTTTTCTGAAGCATCTTCTAAGTGGTTTTAATGCATATTTCACAAGTTTCTAAAGATCTTGAAAATAAAATATAACCTTCATCTATTTGCACTAACTCTCATAGTTATCACCTTTAGAAATTTTTCACTCGCATAATTCGTCGCCATTGATTTTCTTCTTCTTCCCTTGATTGTTCAACCAGAGCTCCTGATACCAGATGTTGAAAATTCACCAAAACCTATGAGGAATTTCTATCAATCTTAATGAACAAGATTGTTACCACCACACAATGACAATGACAGGAAAAAAATTAAAGAAAATAGATTATGATTTCTGCAGAGTTTCTCTATCCACAAAATATGGAAAACTTTATTCACTTGCAACTGCAAGTTCTGTGAATACTCAACCTGAGTTAGTTACAAAAAGAGGGATACTCCCTCTATTTATAATTGAGCCTGCTTTATCGCTAAGCTAAAAAGCTCAAAACTATAAAAACCCAAAATATCTATTTTAAACCTAAATCAAATCTATCTACTTTAGACTTAAATCAAATCTATCTATTTTTAATCTAAATTAAATTTGTGTATAAAAATATACTTCCACAATTCGATAGACTAATTACAACTCGACACAATCTTTTCGACATTTTCTTATTTATGTCGAGTAAACTGCTTCAACACAAAGAATTATATGCTTTCAACACTAATCACCCTATCTTTTCTAATAATATAACCCCTCACAATTCTCTGATATTTTCCTCATATTGACATCAACCCAGCGGTCGAGAAATTTTTTCCTATTTTCAAAATCAACTCAAATATCAAAATATTTCATTTTAGTATTAAAACTAATTCACTCTGATATCAAAAACCAAAACTCTCATCGATATGAAAACAATTGCTCTTGTTTCATAACCACATTGTTAGTTCAAGTTTCTATTTCTCAGGATGCAGATAAGAATAAAACACACTTATAACGTGAATGAAATATTTAGGAGTATCTTTCGAACCTTTTTAAAAATTCTATTTTAGTTTTTAAAAATTTAAAATTTAAAATTTATTTGAATATAATATTTTACAAATGTGTTTTTAAATTTATTTTTTTTCAATTTTTAAAATCAAAAAATTAAAATAGTTAAATTATATTTTAATTGTTACTTTTTAAAATTTAAAAACTAAAAACAAAAATCATTTCATAAATAACTTAATTAGTTAGTTATTAAGCTACTCACTTAACAATCTAAATATTAATTAATTATTTATAAATAACACTTAACAATTTTATATTATTACATTTCTCTTTAAATTAAAATAATAATAATAATAATAATAATAATAATAATAAATAATAATAATA
Source organism: Vicia sativa (assembly GCA_021764765.1). Taxonomy (NCBI): domain Eukaryota; kingdom Viridiplantae; phylum Streptophyta; class Magnoliopsida; order Fabales; family Fabaceae; genus Vicia; species Vicia sativa. Next base: position 164,019,776 of record CM038796.1, read on the forward strand.
ATAATAATAATAATAATAATAATAATAATAATAATAATAATAATCAGGGTCGGCCCAACGCGTTTTGAGGCCTAAGACAAAACATGATTAAATTATTTTAAAAATAATATAAAAATAATATTTAATTAAAATTTAAACTAATATTATATACTACCCTATATCAATTTATAAGTAAAAAAACCTATATTTCACATTTATTAAGAAAATTTAAATTTTATTGTGTTTTTTGGAATATAATTTATAGAAAGGTGTAAAAACAATTTTGATTGGTTGTTGTCTATGAAAAAAATGTGAAAGAGAAAGCAAATTAAATGCAAAAAGGATGAATATTTTAGAATAAAATAGTTAAATAAAATAAAGTTAATGACTTTTGTTTTTAATTTAGAATAAGAAAGATGAATATTTTTTACTTATAAGAAAAAAGAATAAATATTATTATTATTATTATTAATTTTTAAAATAAATCATTATAGAAGTATGTTTTTAATGAACAATTAATAAATGTAGAATAAAATATGCAAGAGCCATTGTTGTTATACAAAATAGTCACAATATGATTCAAACCTATGAGCTAAAAGACACTAGCATAGAAGTTTCTCCACTAAACCATTTGTATTTTGTGATATATTTTATGAAACGTTTATTAAATACATAAAATATGAGGCCTTATTTTTATGTATTTGAGGCCTATTTTAAAGTCCAAAATTTTGAGGCCTAAAGCGATAGTCTCTCTCGCCTTAAGTTTGGGTGTAATAATAATAATAATAATATTAATAATAATAATAATAATAATAATAATAATAATAATAATAATAATAATAATATTAACAATAATAATAATAATAATAATAATAATAATAACAATAATAACAATAATAATAATAATAATAATAATAATAATAATAACAATAATAATAACAATAATAATAATAATAATAACAATAATAATAATAATAATAATAATAATAACAATAATAATAATAATAATAACAATAATAATAATAATAATAATAATAATAATAATAATAATAATAATAATAATAATAATAATAATAATAATAATAATAATAATAATAATAATAATAATAATAATAATAATAATAATAATAATAATAATAATAATAATAATAATAATAATAATAATAATAATAATAATAATAATAATAATAATAATAATAATAATAATAATAATAATAATAATAATAATAATAATAATAATAATAATAATAATAATAATAATAATAATAATAATAATAATAATAATAATAATAATAATAATAATAATAATAATAATAATAATAATAATAATAATAATAATAATAATAATAATAATAATAATAATAATAATAATAATAATAATAATAATAATAATAATAACCATTATGTTGCCATTTCTTAAAAAATTTATCTATTTTTTCTCCAATTCTCTTCCATCAAAATTCTCCTCCTTCATTCCTTCCGAACTATTATAAAAAAATCCTAAATCATTTAGATACAATAACCAACAAATTAAACATTTGCAAAGTAAACTTACAACAAGCATTCTATGTTTTAAACTTTAAAGTCTGCAACTTGTTTTCCATTTTCCATATTATCATATTTATTAAAAAAACATTTTCGTTTGATATTAAAAAAAATAAACATTTTTATATTTTCAAAAAATTAAACACACAACCTTAAACTAATATATCATAATTTAAAATTAGCTTTAATAATTTATGAATTAAATAAATAAAAGAGTAATATTTTATAAATAAAATTTAATATTTATTTATTTAATAATAATTGTAATTGAATTAGTAAAGAAGTTAGTTGACTTGGAAAAACGTAACGGAAAAAAGTTTCAGTTACACACCTCATCTCCCACATCTTTTCCCTCCATTTACTCCTTTTTTTTGAACACTCCACACACTCTCATCGCCATAATCCAATTCACCAAATCAAAACCATTCCAAGTTAGTTACAATTTCACAACTTCCAAAAATGTGTATTCAAGAACCACATTCTCCTTCTTCACCCGAACCTGAACCTATCAACTCCGAACCTGCTTCCGAGTCTCGCAAAAGAGCAATGCAAGAACCCTACTCTCCCGAACCTAATCCCAAACCGAAACATCACGGTGCTTTTTCTTCTGATTCTACTCCACCACCATCATCACCACCGTCGCTGCCGCCGATCTCCCAGGAATTCGCAGACGCTTTCGTCGAGGATATGCTCGAGTATCTCCCGATGCCGTTGGAAGAACTCAACCGTCAAAGTCCGTCTCGCTCCAATCTACCACCACCGCCGCCATACAGCGAGGACTTGTTCAAGTTTCTTCAGGCGAGTATTTTCGATGAACCGGAACCGCTGAACACGATCTATTCTCATCATGACGAAAACTATCCCAATTCGATTCTTGATCCTGTTGATGATTGGACGGATTACGTTGATCATCGCCATAAAGTTTCCGCCGCCGTCTCCCCTTCCCTCGGTTACGTTTCCGTTGATCATTACGATAATACTACTGACCTTCAAATTTCGACACATAGATCAACATCTGTGGTACATCATCATCATGTTCATCATTATTATTAATTATAATTATTTGTTTGTGATGATATTATTATTAACTAGTAATTTGTTGATGCGTGCATGAAGAATTGAATCGATTTTTATTTGTGTGTGTGTGTGATTTGTTTTGTAGGGAGCTGGAATTGAGAATCTGATTAATACTTGTTTTATGGCTTCGGTTCTTCAGTGCTTAACACATACTGGGCAAATGTTGACTGGTATTCGTAGTTGCTTTCATGATACTTCATCATGTACGGAATTTTTTTTTGTTTTATTTAATTTTTTTCTTTATTTTGAGATTAAATAGGTTTCATGATTTTGATTTATTTTATTATGGAAGTTGAATTTGATTTTCTTTTTTAGGTCGTAGAGATGGTTTCTGTGTTATTTGTGCTTTCCGTGATCACAATGACCGAGCTATAGATCCTGATCGAAACCCAATTCGACCAGAAATTTTTCTTCGTAATGTGAACAGTATCCTTTTTCCTTTTAAGTTTGATTTTTTGATGGTTGCTAATTGTGGAAATTCATCTCTTGAATAGTTGATTGTGGTATGAAATATGAATTGTGATCCATTACATATTTGGTAACAGAATTTTCAGATAATTTTGTAGCGAACAACCAGGAGGATGCACACGAGTTTCTGATAGGCGCCTTGAATAAACTTAGAAGTGCTTTTCCAGAAGAAGGTCGACATAATCTAATTGAACAAATATTTGGAGGCAAAATTGTTAGCCAAGTATGATGCTAACATTCATTCTTTTTTTATTTTTAGTTATTAATTCGTAGATGATTTTATCTTCTTATTTTGATGTTTGTTATTATTCAGCTTCGATGTTGCAGCTGTGGTTTCTCTTCTGATACCATTGATCCGATACTTGAGTTGGGTTTAGCGGTAGATGACGTGATTACCGTTAAAAGGGCTCTGGATACTTATATCAAGGTGGAAAATATGGATGAGATGTTTAAATGTAGTAACTGCGACCAAGAAGTATACATGGAGAAACAGCTTTTGATTGATAAGGCACCAGATATTGCAGTACTACATTTGAAAAGGTTTAAAAAAGACAGAAGCTCTTATGGAAAGATTGCAGATCATGTTTATTTCACTATGGAGTTGGATTTGGCGCCTTATACCTCTGCTAAAGGCAGGGAAAATGTAAGTTCAGAATTCAGTTTAGTCCTTCCTACATTTTTTTCAAGTTTTCCGCGGGTATTTCAATTGTGTTACATCCAATTATGGTTTTAAATTGTTGTTTTGCTGTGGTTACACTCCAAACATTTATATTAGGCTGCAATTGCAGTTCAGACTGTAATAGCTGTTCCAATTTCTCCATGCAAATCTGATGTTTTTTTGACTCATTTTTATGTAACAGACAAATTTGATGTATGATCTATACGCGGTTGTTGTGCATAGAGGATCCACAGCTAATTCAGGGCATTACTTTAGCTATGTACGTTCTGATGAAAAGAATTGGCATTTGATGGATGACGATGCGGTAAAGTATCAATGGAATTTTCTTCTTATAGTATAGCCTTCCTGTTTTACATATTTATATGGTTTCTGTTTGAAAATAAAATGAGTCATTATATGGTTCATTCATTGGCTCTTACATTGTTTAATTAGTGTAAGTGACTTCTGAAAAGTTGTAAGTTGCATTGATGCTTTAAATTTTGCAAATGTAATTACTGCTATAAATCCGATGTTTATTTTTTTCTTTCAGAAGTTTGTTTTGCAGGTAGATTGTGCCTATTTAATGAATGTTTATAGTAATTTTTTTTATAATTAATTAGCTCAAATGTGAGTTATTAATTTTTTGATAATTAATTCCTTTTCAGGTTTGTAGTGTTAGTAAAGAAGACGTCCTGGCTCAACAGGCATACATGCTGTTTTATGCAAAACAAGGTACAGCCTGGTTCTCTAGTGTTCTAAAAACTGAAGAGGAAGCTCTTAGAGAAAAATATATAGGCAACACACAGGATTCTGAAGCAACTGATAGTGATTCGCTATATGCAAATGATGATGATTCGATGCGTGCAAATGATAGCGATTCAATGTACGGATTTAATAGTGATTCGCCCTACGGAAATGAGAAGCCTGGCAGTGACATGGAAGAAGAAGAGGAATGTGATTTGGCAGGCACAAATGATAAGTATTCCAAGGATGCAGATGATAATGATTCCAAGGCAAGAGATGAGATGTCTGTGAGTGACATGGATGGAGAAGACGGTGATTTGGCGGATGCAAATGATGAGAAGGATTCCAAGGATGTAAATGTGAAGTCTGTGAGTGGCATGGATGGAGAAGAATGTGATTTGGCGGATGCAAATGATAATGATTCCAAGGATGCAAATGATATTGATTCCAAGGATGCAAATGAGAAATCTGTGAGTGGTATGGATGGAGCTGATGATAATGATTCTAAAGATGCATATGGTAATGACTCCAAGGTTATAAGTGTGAAGTCTGTGAGTGGCATGGATGGAGAAGAATGTGATTTGGTCGATGCAAATGATAAGGACTCCAAAGATGCAAATGATGATAATGATTCCAAGGATGTAAATGATAAGGACTCCAAAGATGCAAATGATGATAATGATTCCAAGGATGCTAATGATGATAATGATTCCAAGGATGCAAATGATAAGGACTCCAAAGATGCAAATGATGATAATGATTCCAAGATTGCAAATGAATATAATGATTCCAAGATTGCAAATGAGAGGCTTGGGAGTGACATGGATGAAGGCGATGTGATTCCGCAATGCTAGACGCTTCACCTTGATCTATAGCAAGTGTCATGTTGAACAGAATTTCATGCAATGAGATTAGAGACTAGTATGGTTGCTTTTAAAGTTCCCCTTCATGTAAAATTTGTTGCATATCTCCCTTTAACTGTTACATAAAAATTGTTTGTATTGATGAATATATGATTCCCCTTTATGTTAAAATTGTTGAATATCTCCCCTTACCTGATATACATAAATACTGTTTGGGTTGATGAATATATGATTTTGGTATAGATTAATAAAATTCATAGTAGTCTTGAGTAATCTTTGTAATGAAGTTAAGGGTTAAGGTAGAAACTAAAACCTCTGATACTGAAAGATCTACGGATAATTGTTTGTATGGATCTGCATTGACACATCAAATCTCACTATGTATATGTATGTTGAATGTACTTTTGGATCAATGTCTGAGTTTTTTGTGAAATTGCCATGAAATAACTTTTGGCTGCTGACAGGCTCAACATTGCATTTTCGTGATATTCACCTTCAATATACACTGGGACATGAAATTTGATGTGTGAATGTGGATCCAAACATACCATTAGTTGCTGCAGCTGCAGATAACTTAAAATTGTGATGCTGCAATTGAAATCACAATTATAGGCCCCTCTTTTAAAACTTGTGGAATTCACATGAATTCTAACTAGGATAGTCTACTTCTACTTAGAATTTAAGTTTTTATGGTGTTTCTAACTACTAATAAATACACTATCTTAGTTAGAATTCATGTGAGTTCCACAGGTTTATATATGCTCCAACAATTTTTGTTTTGGAAGTGCTTTATGAACACACTTGTGAATGCCTTGACACTAACTTGGCTATTTTTGCTTTTCATGGGTATATTATATCTCATACTGCTTGTTTTAGCTCATTTATTAAACAGTATATTTCGTATGGCTTATAAAAATTATCCCCCATCAAAAGACCAAAATTTAAAAATATCATTGGATTTTGGAGAGAAAAAAGCTTTATATCAACCGTCATAAAAAAAATTTAATTCTCTTTTAGAATGGTTAGTTTTAGGCTGTTAAAAATATCCATAAATTAAACTGCTGAACCAAATTGAACTTTGGTTAAAATAATAATCAAATTGTTACGTTTGGTTAATTAATCAAACAATATTACATAAACAATCTTAGAATTGAATTGAAATTGAAATCGAAGCTGAAACGATACCGAATCAAAATTGAAAATTAAATATACTAAAAATATTTTTTTTAAATCAAAAAATAATTTACTGGTTCGATTGTTTAATACATGATTTATTTCAGTTTTTTTTGTCTTTTAACAATTCGGTATAGTTTGCAATTTTGAATAAATTTTTATTATTAATCAATTCGATTTGATTCAATTTCTCTAATATTAGTTCCATGTGGGAGAGTAATTGATAATCAAATACACCCCTGCAGATATATTCTATTTAAATATTAATTATAATTATTATAGTTATGTTATAGTTATAAAAATGAAATGTATAATTGTGGGATACTAAATATTTATTATGAAGTTATTTTTTAAAGTAATTATATAAACTACTTATTTAATGGAATTAAAAATAATAATAATTAATAATAAGAGGAAGGAATTGTATAGAACTAAAATGATATTAATGATTATTATAATTATGAAAAACATTCTTGAATCAAATATCAATTACAGTATGATTAACTATAAAAAATGAACAACATAAGTAAAGAAAAAAATTAAAAAATTGAAAGAAAAAAAAAAGTTAATAATCATTTAATCCAATTCATAGATGAAAATTTTTTAAAAGAACGCATAGGTAGGAAATAAAACAAAACATAGAACGTAATTGAGAAATATCTTCGCATGCAATTGTCTTATCTAAGGCATGGTAGCACATGCAAAGGCAAAAGCAAAGAATTAAGAAAAAAGATATAATCCAAAAGCAAAGAAAAAATATAAGAAATTAATTGAAATAGGTCTAATCATTGTTTCATTATGTGGAGAAGAAATAAAGAAATGAAATTGAGAAATATCTTCATATGCGATATTGAATGAGTTAGAAGTAGTGATGGAGTGAGTAGTTAATGAAATATGTAATTGTTTTTTGAATGTAGGGATATTTTAAATACAAATACTTTTTTTAAAATAATTTATGAATAATTGAAAATTAATAGAATAAAGGAGACAATTTTGCACAATAATTAATGAGTTAGTGTACATGTAGTTTCTATATTATTATATTAATATTATTTATAAAAATAAGGTTAATATTTGCTACATACTTTAATGCTGTGATTTGATGAGATAATTGATATTTAATTTAATAATTTTATTTTAATTATTAACAAATATTGGATTAATTAGAATAAGAAAAAAAGTTGAGTTAGTTTTGGTGGAAAGATTTTGCTAATATTATAATTTAGTATGATTAATAATAAAAATTAATTATTTTGATTAGTTATGCTAATAAGTGATGAAAGTATTTATAAGATCTAATCTAACGTGTGTAATGAGAAATAGTGGGGTTAGTGGATTAGTTGTTGATTAACTATTACTAAAGTTTAAAATGTAACTCTTACGTTCTAATGTTCAAAACAATAACATTGCTGAAATAAATAAAAAATATACTTTGACACTACAATTGTACACCACATCAAAAATACTGTTCATAAGACGTAAACGGTGTTTATTATTATTTTGATTTTTTTATTATTTTAGTTAATAAAATATTAAAATTTGATTAATATAATTTTAAGTTTGGTTAATATACTTTCTGACATAAAAATGTTAATATGTATGTCATTCAGATTTTGATTAATAATTTGTATAAAATTGGTTAATGCAGTTGAAAACTTGGCTAATGAGTTCTTAAACATCAAAAATATGTTAAATAGTAAAATAAAGTTGGTTAATAATGTATAAAAATTGGTTAATACATTTATAATTTAGTGTCAAAACATAGTTAATATAATATATTTTATTGGTTAATCAAATACAGAAAATAGTTAATAAATTATAAGTGAAATAATTGGTTAATGACGTATATTTTTGTGGTTAATACAATTGTGAAATTGGTTAATGACACAATCATATATTTATGTTACAAAATAAATTTTTTAAAAATAAATAATTTTTAAAAATAATATTATTTTAATAAAAATATATTGCTCACTGTACGGTAAACATTGTATATGGTGTAGGTATGGGTGTCAACATAGTAATGCTCATTTTAAACTAAGACGGTATAAACATAACGAGAATTTTTCCTTCCCCCAGTTTTTACACGTGACACCCCCCATATCTGTATATTCTAAAAATACCCCTGACCCTATTTACTTACAAAAATTATTTTTTTGAAAAAAAAATAATTGTTGATAAAAGTAACCAAAAACTAAATTTCCGGTATGTGAGAGCAAATTTCTGGTACCGTTATTTGGCGCATAACGGAAATTCTTTGTAAGTTTCAAATTTCTGGTACCAATATACCGAATATTTACAAATTACCAGTGCGATTTATCAGAATTTGTTAAATTTCCGGTGCGATTTACCAGAAATTGCTAAATATCTGGTATATTTGTTAGCATTACTTCACGTATTGGCAATTCCAAAAATTTTGGTATACAAGTAATAACGGAAATTTCATATTTCTGGTAACCAGAAGTTTCGTTAAAGTTTGAAATTTCTACTTCTTCTACGGATTCATGAATTGATCTTACACACTACTTCAACACCGATACGGTAAACTATTCTTGACTTTATAAGCATTGTTAAATTCTTTTCTAAATTGATCTAATTTAGCTAATTAAACGTTAATGTGATTACCAGATTTTTGAATCACCAGAGAAAGTTCTTGAATGGGCACTGTCAATTGGAAAAACTCATAGTATTGTCGTTGTTACAATCTGATCCGACGCTGCTAATGGTATGCGAGGGAGGAAGGATAAATTGATTATGGACTGTGACAGAGGAGGTAATTACAAAAAGAAAAATAAAGTTGCGGCTCCTTCAGATGACACTTATTCTATGAAGGTTAAATGTTCATTCAGACTGAGATCTATTCCTAGTGGTGATGGCTAGAAGGTGATGGTAAGATGCGGGACACACAATCATAAACTAGACAAAGAATTGGTAGGGCATGACATTTTGGGCTGTCTAAAAGAGGAAGAAAGAAAGTTTGTGAATGACATGACGAAGTACAACATGGCTCCAAGGTACATCATTTGTGCTTTGAAAGACAAAGATCCAGAAAACCTTATGAGTATTACTCAGATATATAAAGCTAGAGCAACATGCAGAATGAAGAAGAGAGGTGCAATGACAGAAATACAAATGTTATTAGGTCTTGTTCACGAAGAGAAATACTTGTATTGGTCTAGAAATAAGGATAATTCAGATATGGTGGCTGATATCTTCTGGACACACGTTGGTTCTGTGAAGTTGTTGAATATGTTTCCGATGGTGTTGATTTTTGATTGCACTTACAAAACAAATAGGTAAGAATTTTAATTTCAATTTCATGACATCTTAAAAATATGCTGAGTGAGTTAGTTGTTGAATCATCTGCGTTTTGTAACCGTGCAGGTACCGAACTGCTTGAGGTTGTTGGTGTTACATCAACAAAATTGACGTTTTCAGTTGCTTTTGCATATTTGGAACATGAAAGGGAAGAGAACTTCACATGGGCGCTTGAGAGGTTGAAAGAGTTGTTTTATTATGAGAAGTTTCTACCAAATGTCATGATGACATATTGGGAGCTTGCATTAATGAATGTCATTGAGTCAGTGTATCTGAATGCTTCTCATATGTTGTGTATGTTTCACATTTCAAAAAACGTTAGCATGAAGTGTAAGGAGTATGTGAAATCAGAGAGACAGGAACATGTCATGGATCAATGGAACAACATGATGTATTCAAATACAAAAGACGAATTTGATGTACATCTGAATCATTTTGAGAGTGTTTGTGGTGATATTTCTAAATTTGTGAAGTATGTGAAAGAAACATGGTTAACACCATATAAAGAACGGTTTGTTGCTGCATGGACTAACAAAATTACTCATTTAGGGAACACAACAACAAACAGGTACATTCTTCTAACATGAAATATATTTATGGTTTATGCATTAAATTTAGAGTTATTTATGTAATATGTTTATGATGTCTAGGGTGGAGTCTGCATATTGGAGACTGAAAAACATGTTAACTACAAGTCGTAGTGATTTATATGCAAGTTGGGATATTGTGAACACAATGTTGAAGTTGCAGTTAGGTTCTATAAGGGTGTCATTTCAAAAAAGTATCGTCAATATTGATCACAAGTATAACACCCCATTCTATTGTAAGTTAGACGGTTTTGTTTCAAGACAATGTATACAACTCATTGGAAAGGAACTTGAAAGAGTCAAATATGTTGGTACAAGAAAAAAGAGGTGTTGTTGTTACATTAGAACAACACATGGGTTACCGTGCGCGTGTCAGCTTGCAGGTTTTCAGATTTTAGGCACACCTATACCTTTGAAAACAATTCATGTGTTTTGGACAAAATTGCAAATTGTAGAACATGAGGAGAGTCCTAAAGAGAAAATGTGGGATTTAGAAGAGGAGTACAAAGATTTGAAGAAACAGTCCAGTGCTCTGGATATTATGGGACAAAGAGTGTTGGAAAAAAAGTTTGTGACCTAGTCTATCCATCAACAACTTTAATGTGTCCACCGCCAGTGAAATATAAGTCATCAAAGAGAGAAGTTAAGAAGAGTAAAAAGGGTACATAAAGTGATGTGCATCGTGATCCAAGTCAGTGGGAATATGTTGAAGCTTCGCAAGAGAGTCAGACTACAAAGAGATCATGCACACAACCAAGTGGGAGTCAATCGTCAACCATACCAATTCATAGGCAACCTTGTACCAATTCTGCAAAAGGCGAGTACTTGCCACAGTTTCCTACTTTCTTTCATCCATACATTAAAGATATTATTGATGTAGAACCAGATGGGAGTTGTGGTTACCGTTGTATTGCAATTGCGTTGGGATGCAACACAAATGCATGTTTTGATGTTAGAAGGCAGTTGGATACTCATATCCCTCAACACAAAACATTGTTTTCCAATGTGTTTTACGACACTGTGTCTTATGTGAGGAATTCATTAATCGTGAAACACTTTGGTCCTCAAGGTATGGAGAAATGGATGTCGATTCTAGATATGGGTTATGTAACACCCCAATTCTACCCCAAGTAATTAATCAATAAAATTAGAGTTTAAAATTTTTCCAACATAATCAGGATGTCACATTTTTCTACTTAAACACATAAACTTGTCATTCTTACTCGAAAACGGATACATAATACTTTAAGGATGCGAAACGAACACAACACATAAATATAGTCTTCATAACATAAACCAACTTTGTTAATCACGCAGCGGGTTCATAATAATTTTCCACATAAGATATTGCATCTTTTGAATCATAAAACAACATCAACACAATAAACTCCTCAATCAATGACATAAAATTCAACATTAAAACAACAAAATAAGACAAGTGTTCATTTTCCCCGAGTACTACATATCAGAGCAATGACACCTAACTTGAACTAAAACGGTAACAGCTACTCCTTCTTGTTACCTGCACGTTACCAATATAAAGGCAATGGCGAAACAAATGAAAGGGTGAGATATCAAACTATATAATTAACATCATGATAAATAATATATATTTAGAATTATTTAAAAATCACTATTTTTGTCATCTCACAACCAATCAATAACAAACATAATTTAACCACACAACAACATAATTATGCACTATAGTATGCAACATTAGATATATGCAGATGCATGTGGTACCATCGGAGTAAAACTCCCAACTTAGAAATATGCCAGTTTACCGAGACATCAACAAGGCCTAAGCCTTCAACTTTTAACATTTGCCAATCCAGGCCAACATGGATGAGCATAGCTCCAAATTGATAAAATGAAATGTATGCGACTATCATGTATGGCATACAACGACAACATACACAATGAGGCAACTTAGAACAACAAACAACTTTCAACATTGGCTTTTAAGCCTCCAACAAAATTTATCCATATTTAGGACAACAACCAACTTTATACCATTATACCTGCAATTCATTACATTCACACATAAATTCAGCAAAACAAACACACTATGATAGCTTACTAGTGTATACGAGTCATTCTTTCAATTCCTCCAAATTTCGGTTAATTGTCTATACCGCTTACAACTACCAACATACTAATCATAATTATTTCTAATCAATTCCGGTATCATTCCTTATTAGTTACTAACATTATTTTACTCATGAAAGCCTACTCAAAGTTCCCTAGCTCAAGTACTTAAATTGGGCAGAATTCAAAAATCAGAAAATGTATCTAAAACTACACAGTACGCGTCGCGAACCCATCTTCGCACCACGACTTTAGCAGAGACTCAGTTTGCGCCGCGTCAACCCGTTGGCGTCGCAAACTGAATGTAACAGATTGAGTTTTTCTGCGCTGTCAGCATCTTCCTCATTCCCTTTTCCCCAACTTTTGGCATCCAAAACACCCACAAACCAAAACGATTCAGCCTAAGGTACTACCAACATGGGGAATCAAACAAGAACAACATTTACCAATTCATTTAACCAATTCCATGGATTATCAAGCATCAATTTGAAATTCATCCAACAACAACAAGACACAAAACCAGCAAGATTTATAAACCCCAAACTACCTATCATCCATCATGTTTCCAATTATAGAGCAAGAACCACACCCTTACCTGGTGAATCAAAGGTTGATTTGCTCAAAGATAGAGATTCTGACCTAGCCTCAAGGTTGCAACTTCTTCCTATCTCTCTTGTTTTTCCCAAACCCTTTCTCTTCTACTCATAACCAACAACTTATTTTCTATTCTACTTCCCTTAAAATAATAACATTATTATTATTACTCTCATTAGGCTTAGTATACTAGACCCCCACTTTGCTACAACCAACACAATAACTTAGCCCACTTAATAGCAATTTCTACAATTCTAATATTATTAATATTATTTCTACAACTTAATTCAATTAATCACCCTATAATCATATAATGACTTAAATTGACACTCTACAATATTACCAATTATTCGGAAAAATATACGAAAATATTAAATTAAATAAATAATTAAATAATTTGGGTGTTACAACTCTCCCCCACTTAGGATGTTTTTGTCCTCAAAAATTTACATGGTTCAAACAACTCGGGATAGGAGTCTCGCATCTTGTTCTCCAATTCTCATGTCATGCTTTCTCCAACAGCTCCCAACCAGACAACCTTCACCAACGCAATCTCTTTCCCTCTTAGAGTCTTCATTTTGCGATCCGTAATCCTCACAGGTGTCGTCTCTACAGTGAGATTATCCCGCACTTGCACATTGTCCATTCGAATCACATGAGACAGATCAAGATTATACTTCCAGAGTTGCGATACATGAAACACATCGTGCAAATTAGCAAGATTTGGCGGTAACACCACTCGATAGGCCACTTTTCCAACTCTATCTGATATTTGATACAGACCAATAAAACGAGGAGTACGCTTCTTAGACTTCAGAGCTCGCCCAACCCCAGTCACATGTGTGACTCTCAAAAACACATGATCTCTAGCTTAGAATTCTAAATCTTTTCTTCTTTTGTCAGGGTAACTTTTCTGCCTACTCTGGGAAGCCTTCATCTTTTCTTTGACTTTTTATGCTTTTTTTTCTAAATAAGTTTTAAAAAAAACTAATTTGTTTACTTTCTTTGGTTCCATCCACGTAACAATAACAACTAAAGACCCGACCAGCACAAACCCTCGCCTGTTAAACCTCGTATCACTGCCGTCAACCATGGGTTTCTTCGACCTCAACATCCCTTACCCAGAAACCGTCGAAAACAACCGAACAAGACTCGTCGTAAAAGCCATAGAACTAGGCTACACAGGAATCGCCTACAACCGCAGAATAAAAGGCGCAATGTCCAACAAACACCGTTGCTCCATCTCACACTCTCCCTCACCACTCTCCTCAACATAGTCCCCTTTCTCTCCTCCTCCGCGAAGCTTCATCGTGACCTCCTCGGCGTTCAGTCTTCCACTCTATTTTGGCAGTACACGCGCCTAACGGTTTTTGTTGAGAATCCATGGCAGGGTAATGCACTCAATGATGGGAATCCTATTTTGAAAACTTATTATTTGGTTGTTGTTAAGCCCTTGAATCAGACTGCTTTCGATATCGCCTGCGCGAGAGAATGGCGGTTAGTAATATGGATTATGGGGTTGTTTAGTTTGAATATTTAATCATGATCATGTGAAAATTGATTAATGTTTTTGCAGGTGGATATTATTTCGATTAATATTTCGGCTAAGTTGCCATTTAGGTTGAAGTAGTCTATGGTTAAAATGGCTACACATCGTGGTGTTGTTTTTGAAGTTTCATATTATGGTCTTATTGCTGATGTACAGTTAGGAGACAGTTGATTTCTGGTGCCAAGTTAATAGCTGCTTCTCTATATAAGATTACAATCAAATGATTTCATATTGAATATTTTGTATTCTTAGATTGTTTATATAGGTGGCAAATAGGCTTGCCAGCCCCATTTAGGCTCACCCGCAAAAGCCCTTAAAAAATGGGACAAGATGAGACGGACATATTTGCGTGTGCGGACCTACAACCTTGACCCACCATGCAAAAAATGTGATTGATTGTTAAATTTTTTAGGGATGCTACCTGTGTGTTTTAACCACTAAGAAAGGTTGGATTTTGAATTGATTGTGAGTATTAGAGTTAGAGAAACATTGAATGAAAACATGATTGTGAAAGAGAAAAGAGTTACGAATACATTGTAGAATAAATAGTCAGTTGGAATACATTTTTTATAATATATGCATATATGTGTCAGTCTATTTAGCCTTTTTATCTAATGTATATATAGATCAACCTATTTAGAACATATATATATATATATATATATATATATATATATAGGCCAGTCTATAAGACTTCATAGGCTTTTTTAGGAAATTTCTCCACGCACCTAGTGGGTTTCTTCTCACCCTTGGTGAAAAATCAAAAATATTCCCCAGTTTTGTAAGTTAACTTACGAATTCTTAAAATAAGGTGAATTCGTAAGTGAACTTACGAAATAATCCAAGATTTTTAAAAAATAAGGTGAATTCGTAAGTTCATTTATGAATTCACCTTATTTTAGGAATTCGTAAGTTAACTTACGAAGTATACGAAGTAAATCAAATAAGGTGAATTCGTAAGTGCACTTACGAAGTAAACCAAATAAGGTGAATTCGTAAGTGCACTTATTAATTTTGGGTATAATAGTAAATAGAATTTTGGGTCATATATATATATATATATATATATATATATATATATATATATATATATATATATAAGGAGAGATCAAATTACACCCGAATAGTTACACCATGAGTTACACTCGCTCAAAAATGTCACTTCGGATTAATAATTTTTAAAATCAACAGTTGGATTGAAACATATCATCATATAGATCATACCTATAAAGTTTGAGATTAATTTGTAATGATTTACTGTGTCATTGAATTACATCAAAATTAACGTTATATGAAAGTTCATTTTAACGTTAATCTTTGGATATCTTGATCGTATAGTAAATCATTATAGATTAATCTCAAACTTTAAGTTCATTTTAACGTTAATCTTTGGATATCTTGATCGTATAGTAAATCATTATAGATTAATCTCAAACTTTATAGGTATGATCTATATGATTATATGTTTCAATCCAACGGTTGATTTTAAAAAATATTAATCCAAAGTGACGTTTTTGAGCGAGTGTAACTCATGGTGTAATCTTCTATATGATCTCTATATATATATATATATATATATATATATGAAAGTCCATTTTGATGTTAATTTTTGGATATCTTGATCGTATAGTAAAACTTTACCAAACAAGTCAATTGAAATTAGCAGACAAGATGAATTCTAACTGCATCTATTCTAATACTAATCTTGCTTTAAGTCTTGCTTTAAGTCATATTAAGATGTTAAATATACCAACCTATTCTAGCAGCATTTTGGCAGCTCCAGTGATATTATTTGACAACAATTTATACCACAGGACCATTTTAACAATATCTAAAAAAACATTTAAACAATACTGAGAAACACAAAGCATCCAGAGCCTTTTGAATGTTATTCCCGTTAAACCCAAATTAAACATTGGATAAACCTATCAGAAGAGAAACCATAACTACTAACATCGAAACTTAACTGCTAGCATCGAAACTGAATGATAACAAACATCAAAATTAGAAGATAAAATTATCTATGAATAACTAATATAAAAAAGAATTAATGTTCGCAATTATCATCATACTTTGCTAACAATTTCACCTTCAAGAAGACATAAAGAAGAATCTGAATTGTTTCATCATCAAGCCAAGTCTAACCATTGTGAATACAGAAACCCTCACTGTCGGTGTCGTTTCCACTTGAAGCCAAATCCAACAGTTATGAATACATTAACCCTCACCGCCGATGCAGTTTCATCTTCAAGCTAAATCCAGCGGTTGTGAATAAACAAAGTTGTAGAATTGCGGAGAATCTAAAACGATTGATGAAATAGTTAGAAGAAATTGATGATTTTATGAGAGAATTTTTAATTGAGTAAAGCAGGTTCAACCAACGTAGACAGAATCGCAATCCAACTCGTAGGATCGAACGATTCTACGATCTTGTAGCCCTTTGTCGTGCTGGAGTATGGGTAGAATCCGAAACTGTAGGGCGCGGCCAGGATCGCCGCTGAAACACGTGAAATCGTCGAAAATGGTGCTTCTATACGATATATAAATCCCTATAAATTCAGGTCCGCAGGTCGTGTCCGTGACCCGGTTCAGAAAACCCTAAAATTTCAAAAAAAAACGCTTTAACTCTCTTTTTTAAAAAATTTCCTTTTATGCAGTAATAAATACATTACAGGCTGTTAAGGAATTAACAAATAAACTCCCACGCTTAATTCTCTCCAACTTCCCAAATATATCTCATGATTAGAGAAATTTAATACGTTTCCTTCTTAATCACTCAAACAATTCCTCACACGTTATACTCTTTAAATACATATCCATACCCTAATTCACTCATATCTCTCTCATTAAACACATCAATTCTTTTTCTTCTCACATAAAAAAAAGTTTGTGAAACCATTCTTCATTCTTCTTCTCCTCGCGTAAAAAAGTCTTTGTAAAACCTTTTTCAATCATGGCTTCTGGTGTTGGAACATTAGTTGTTGGTGCCCTCACTGCTCCCCCTGCAGTTGCACCACCACCATGCTAGAAAACACGACCGAAAAATATTGTTGGTAACCTAACAGATATAGCATGGAAACGTGGTGTTGCTGATCTTGATAATCCAAGGAGAATCCAATGCAAGTGTTGTCAAAAGTGGGTAACCGGAGGTGTCTACCGTCTAAAGCATAATTTGGCTGGAACTCAAAAAGATGTTGAACCGTGTAAGGCTGTCCCAGGTGAAATCCAGAGAGATATACTGCAAGTTTGTTCAAGATTGCAAGAAAATTTGATCAAAAAAACAGAGGCATTGGTGGAGGAGGAGAAGTTAGAGGTGGGCTCAAAAAGAATTACCAGTAACAACTCCAGAAACATATTTAAGAAAAGGTGTTTCAGCTCACAACCTAGCATCAATGCGGTTCTAAAAAAGGGCTTAAGAGATTATGCATGCCAAGCAATTGCAAGGTTTTTGTACAATAATGCAATATCATTCAATGTAGCAAGGAGTGATGATTATAGTACTATGTGTGATATGATTTTAAGACATGGTAATGGATTCAAACCTCCATCTTATCATGACTTGAGAATTAAGTTGTTAAACCAAGAAGTGAAGTTGACAAATGAAGCTTTGGAAGAACATAGGAAGGAATGGAGGAGCATTGGTTGCACAATAATGACGGACGGATGGACGGATCGAAAGAGGAGGACCATTTTGAATTTCTTGGTTAACAGTCCAAAGGGTACTGTATTTTTGAAGTCGGTTGATGCATCCAACATATGCAAAACAGCCGAGAAAATTTTTGAAATGATTGATGCGGTCGTTGAAGAGGTTGGAGAAGATAACGTCGTTCAGGTCGTGACTGATAATGCGGCAAACTACAAGGCTGTCGGTGAGATGCTTATGCGAAAGAGGAACAAATTATATTGGACACCTTGTGTCGCACACTGTCTTGATTTGATGCTTGAAGATTTGGAGAAGAAGATATCAACTCATGAAGATAAAATTCCAAAGGGTAAAAAAATTACAACTTTTATTTATTCAAGAACTTCCCTGATTTCTATTTTGCATCAACACGCAAAAAACAGAGATTTGGTGAGGCCAGGCGCTACTCGATTTTCCATATCTTACCTCACTTTGGGATGCTTGTATGAGAACAAGGAAGCTTTGATAAGAATGTTCACTTCAAAAGAATGGAAGTCGATCAAATGTGCAAAGTTAAGAGATGGGAAAGCAATTGAAGATGTGGCTTTGGACAAAACATTTTGGAAGAACATTGTTATTTGTTTGAGGGGTGCGACACCTCTAATTAAAGTGCTTCGATTAGTTGATTCAGATTAAAAACCAGTCATGGGATTAATCTACGAGGTAATGGACCAACCTAAGGAACAGATTCAAAAGAATTTTAATGGTGTCAAGAAAAGGTATCTTTGTTCTATTTAATTTTATTGAAGTGTTTGTGTTTGTTCTTGGTACAAATGTTAAAGTAACTCAAATTATTGTATTGTAGTTATGATAACACGAAATCATATCATTTATTTTACATGAAATTAACCCGTTTTGTATTATTTTGACCCGATTAACTCCCGAATATTTCGAGATTGTCATTACTTTTTGCAGGTATTCACAACTTAGCTCAAAACAGAAGAAAATATGAAACAATGCAAGAAGACACCAAAAGAACAGAAGAAAAAGATTAAACTGTCAAAGATTACAAATTTTGTAGCTGTGACGGTCGTAACGCCCAGGCCACGACCGTAAGCCATCTTGAAGAGTGTTACGACCGTAACACATCCATGACGACCGTAACACGGAAGAAACACCAAGTTGCTCGTAACACAAAGGCCACGACCGTAACGCGTATAACAGTTAAATTAGAAGAGCAGAACGTGGAGAAGCTGAACAGAAGGAGTTTTGAAACTCCTTATTTCTCTCCTGGATTCTCTCAACCACAAAGCCAAGTTCAAAAGCAACAACCCACGTCCCTATATCCCAGGAGATTTTCAAGGCAAGCTACGTGTGTGAATTCCAATCCAACTGCCATACTCATTCTTCTATAAATACCTCAACATTTCAGTGTTAGAGGTACAGAGTTTTTGAGAATTTACTTGTGCGGAAGCTCTGCCGAAATCAAACCATTATTCCTTCAGTCGTTATTTTTCTGCAATCAGTATTTCCCGTTCTTTCATTTTCATTGCCCAAATAATAATTTCCAACATCAGGAAATTATTATTATAGTTTAGGATTTATTATTCAAGCCTCAGAATTTCTACATTTCAACCGATACCAAGTCCAAGTTTCCGATTTGTGGAAGAAGGATTGAAGTATTGGCTTTATTTTCAGGTTTCTATTTTGCAATTGTATTACATACCTTTAATTAATTAATGCAATTTAATTTATTATTTATAATGTCCAATTTAAATTTGTTTGCTTTTACTTCCTGTACGATTATTTTAATTTCCATGGCTAGCTAAACCTTTAGTGTCGGTATGGGATAGTAAGAGACATTAGGCATCTGATCAAACTTAGGTTAAAACTTTAATCAACTTAACTCTGGTTATAACTTTTTATGCTTAAAAATAAAACCTTCGTTATGAAAGTAAGAAGAGTAAATAGGTTAGATCGAGACCACGAAAGTGTGAGGTTTTTAACCGGATAGCTAAAGTTAGGCATTTGATTTAAATACAGTGAAAGCGCTTTAAACCAAATTAGAATTAATTAAGTTTCCAAAATTACTTCTAAACACTTATAGGCTAGCGGTATAGGGCTTTAGACGATAATCCGAGATAAGACCATGAAAGTGTGAGTTGAGGGTTTTTAAACTGATTAATTCTACGGACAAACCAAGTTGACCATCCTAATATGCCTAAGCCAGATTAGATCCTTTAAGTCGACTTTATTGCATACCGACCATTTCATTTCATAATTACTTTAAAACCTATTAGTTTACCTTCCTCAACCTTCCTAAAACCAAACGTGACAATTTCCGCCTTAGCTAAACTAGCTTTACTTTCCCGCACTAGAGTGATTACAAAGTCCTTGTGGGTTCGACAATCTTTTATTACTACTGCGATAGGTTGTGCGCTTGCAGTTAAAGATACCGTTAGACACATTAGGTTTATCGCACATCAAGTTTTTGGCGCCGTTGCCGGGGAGTTTGATCTAGTCACTAGTGCACTCTTAAAGTAGCACTGTCTAGGCTAAGGCAACTATTTATTTTCCCTTTCGTGTATGCCAAATGCGCGCTCTCAAGGCGGTACTTTGCATATACCCATTTATGATATCGAGCGTTATCTTCGATTAAGAAGACGAATTCAAGAGTACCGTGCACTCAACAATCTTCCGCCGTCTGTTCTTCCAGATCTCGACGAGTTACGAAGAATGGCTGATCCACCTCCTCCTCCTCGTCCTCTTAAGGATTACGCAGTTCCTTCTCAAGCGGAGCCTCATAACAGTATTGCAGCTCCTATTGCTCAAACGATTTGAGTGAAACCTTCGCTTCTTTCCGCCGTTCAGTGAACCGGTTCTCGGAGCTCCTACCGACGACCCTAATCTACATCTATCCGTGTTTGTGCGATGCGGACTTGTAAAGCGAATGGAGTAAACCCCGAGGCGATACGATTGCGCCTATTTCCTTTTTCTTTAAGAGACAGAGCTCGTGCTTGGCTTCAATCTCTTCACGCCAACTCAATCACCACTTGGGTGAGTTGAAGAAAGTCTTTTAGCTAGATATTTTCCTCCAAGCAAAACGCTATGCTCGAGCTAACATCAATGGTTTCAAACAGAAAGACAATGAATCTTTATTCAAGCATGGGAGCGATACAAGGATATGCTAAGACTCGCCTCATCATGGTTTAGAAGAATGGTTGATTATTCACACATTCTATAATGGTCTCCTGTACAATACAAGATTAACCATAAACGCTTTGGTGGCGCGATGGATAAACCATATGCCGAAGCGAACCAACTTATTGAAAGTATGGCTCAGAACCACTACCAATGGGGAAGCGAGAGAGTTAATGTAGAGAAATCTCAACCGAAAGGTATCAAGGCCGAAGTGAACAGCCTGGATCAAGTTAATGCTAAAGTGGAAGCTCTTACCCAAAAATTAGAGAACCTTTCCGTCACTCCAGCGGCTACCGTAGCTGCAGTGATTCCAACTTGCGATCTATGTGGTATTCAATCACATCTTGCTCCAGAATGTCCCCTTTTGACCGGAGTACCAGCCGAACAAGCTAACTACGTGCAAGGAAATCCCTACAGAAGTCGTATAACCCAGGTTGGAAGAATCATCCAAATTTCTCGTACAAAAGCAACAATGCGTTGTATGCTCCTGGACAAGCTCCTGCTACACCACCTGGTTATCCAAAAGCTATCCCGAATCATCCTAATAACGGACCTAATACTTCCAACGTTCCTAGGAAATCAAACCTCGAAATTATGATAGAACACTTCATTGCTTCTCAATCCTAGACCAATAAGGATGTTTTAAATCAGAACTTACATACCAACGAGCAAATTAAGCAATTAGCTAGCAAGGTCGATGCTTTAGCTACCCATAACAAGATGCTTGAAACTCAGTTTCACAAGTAGCTCAACAGCACCTACTGCTCCTCTGGAATATTTCTGGTCAACCACAACCTAACCCGAAAGGACACGCTAATGCCGTGATACTTAGGAGTGGAAAGAACTTGACGGACCGTTGATCCAAGACTAGAAAACCCACTATGTATCGAAGCAAAACAAGCCGAGTGAAAGCGAGAGCGACCGAAAGAAAAGGAAAACGAAACTCAAGAGGCAGGAAAAGAGAAACCTTATGTGCCTCCACCGCCTATAAACCACAAGTTCAGATCCCGAGATTAACAAATTCTAAATCGATGAGCCAATTTAAGAGATTCGTGGAACTTCTGAAACAACTAAATATCACAATACCATTCACAGAAGCCATTACTCAGATGCCATCGTATGCTAAATTTCTTAAGGAAATCCTATCTAATAAGAAAAGTTAGAAGATAACGGACATTACCCTCATCTGAATGTAGTGCTATCATTCAGAATAACATGCCTCCTAAGCTAAAAGACCCAGGTAGTTTCTCTATACCCTGTAATATTGGAAAATTCGTCATAGACAAAGCTCTATGCGACTTAGGAGCAAGTATCAGTGTCATGCCCTTATCTATTTGCAAAAAGCTGGAAATGGGAGAACTTACACCTACAAAAATGTCTGTTCAATTAGCTGACCGATCAGTTAAGTATCCTGTAGGTATATTAGAAAATGTCCCAGTTAGCATAGGTCAATTCTATATCCCGACCGATTTCATAATTATGGACATTACAAAGATTGATTACCCTATCATATTAGGAAGACCATTCCTAGCTACAAATGGAGCTATAATTGATGTAAAGAAGGCGATTAACATTCAAGTCGGAGAGGAAAAGTGGAATTCATCCTCACTCAATTTCTACAAGCACCCGCCATGAATGACACATGTTATTTACTCGATATTATAGATGAGTGCGTGAGAGATGGAAGCTAAACAAACCACATATTCAAATAATGAAAATTGAAACCCCTCTGATATTCGAAGACGATAATTGGTGAGAACCATATCAAGATGACAGTCTAAGCAAAAGTCTAGCACTTACACCTAATCATATGCCATGTCCCAAGAAACCAAAACTAGAATTGAAAGTTTTACCTAAAAATTTACGATACGAATTCCTTGATCTTGAACAAACTCGACTGTAATAGTGAATTCGGTTTAGGAACGCTTGAAACGAAAAACTTTTAGACGTTCTAAGGAAATATCCTACTGCGTTAGGTTACAACATATCAGACTTAAAAGGAATTTGTCCTTCAATTTGTATGCATCGTATTCTATTAGAAGAGGATTGCAAAACCTCTCGAGAACCTCAAAGAAGAATCAACCCGATCCTCGATCGAGTCGAGATGAAATCAAAAGCTAATGGAAGTGGAATTATATACTCGATCTCCGTAAATGGGTTAGCCTGCATGTCGTACCTAAGAAAGGAGGTGTTGTCGTGAAAACGCACAAGGCGAATCGATAACACAAAGAGTAGTTAGTGGACACAGTGTGCATTGATTATAGAAAACGAACAAAGCTACTCGGAAAGACCATTTTCCTTTACCCTTTATTGATCAAGTGTTAGAACGATTAGCCAAACACTCCTACTTCTGCTATTTAGACGGTTATTCCGGATTTTTCCAAATTCCTATTCACCCTGATGATCAAGAGAAGACTACATTCACGTGTCCCTATGGAACGTTCGCGTACAGACGAATGCCTTTTGGATTATGTAATGCTCCTGCAACTTTCCAACGATGTATGATGGCCATTTTCGCAGATTTCATTGACAACATCATGGAAGTGTTTATGGACGACTTCTCTGTGTGCGGACAAAGTTTTGAAGGATGTCTATCTAACTTAGAAAGTGTTTTAGAACGATGTGTGAAAGTGAACCTTGTGCTTAACTGGGAAAAATGCCATTTCATGGTCAGAGAAGGAATCGTACTTGGACATGTTATTTCCAATAAAGGAATTGAAGTTAATAAATCTAAGATAGAAGTGATTAAAGAACTCCAACCACCTAAGACCGTTCGAGAGATATGAAGTTTTCTAGGACACGCCGGTTTTTACCGACGTTTTATTAAAGATTTCTCGAAAATTACAAAACCACTTACCGGTCTATTAATGAAGGATGCTGAGTTCATATTCGATGACGATTGTCTTAAAGCTTTTGAAACCCTTAAAGCCGCTTATTTACGCACCAATCATGCAACCGCCCGATTGGAGGTTACCTTCAAATCATGTGTGATGCAAGTGATTACTGTGGCGCAGTTCTTGGACAAAGGAAAGATAAGAAACTTCAAGCAATTTACTACGCCATGACGCTAGACTCACTCGGATGAATTACGCCACAACCGAAAAGAACTCTTAGCCGTGGTCTTGGCGCTTGACAAATTTCGTTCTTACCTTGTAGGAGCAAAAATCATCATCTACACGGACCACGCCGCTATCGATATATTGCCAAGAAAGATGCAAAACCGAGACTCCTCCGATGGATCTTGCTTTTACAGAATTTGACTTGGAAATTAAAGACAAGAAAGGAACCGCGTCGTGGCGGATCATTTATCCCGTTTGGAAGGTATAAAACCCGAACAAGTGCCAATTAACGACGATTTTCCGTATGAACATCTGATAGCACATATGATAAGCGACCTAGCTCAATTGGATTTACATAAACCAGAAGCTAAGGAAGTCATGGAAGCCATTGACATGACCATAGGATTGCCTTGGTATCGACATCGTTAATTATTTAGGCGGTGCTTCCACCGACTTAACTTACCAACAGAAAAAGAAATTCTTCCATGATCTCAAGAGCTATTATTGGGACGAACCACTTTTATTTAAACGAGGACCTGATGGAATTTTCCGCCGTTATATACCCGACGAAGAAATAGAAGACGTCATTTCCCATTGTCATTCATCTCCTTATGGCGGACATGCTAGCACCTCTAAAACGTGTGCCAAAATTCTCCAAGCCGGCCTTTTCTGGCCTAACCTGTGGAAGGATGTCCACACCGCCGTTAAAAACTGTGATCGATGTCAACGCACCGGTAATATCTCAAGACGCGATGAAATGCCTCAGAAAGGAATACTTGAAGTTGAAGTCTTTGATGTTTG
The DNA here is from genome assembly GCA_021764765.1 of Vicia sativa. NCBI lineage: Eukaryota > Viridiplantae > Streptophyta > Magnoliopsida > Fabales > Fabaceae > Vicia > Vicia sativa. The sequence goes on from CM038796.1 coordinate 164,045,102, forward strand.
GGGAATAGATTTCATGGGACCTTTCCCATCTTCTTTTGGAAACAAGTTTATACTCGTAGCTGTCGATTATGTTTCAAAATGGATCGAGGCAATAGCTTCTCCTACAAACGACACACGAGTGGTAATAAAGCTTTTCAAGAATATAATTTTCCCGCATTTTGGTGTTCCTCGACTTGTTATTAGTGACGGTGGATCTCATTTTATTTCGAAGATATTTGATAAATTACTATCTAAATATGGAGTGAAACACCGCGTAGCAACACCTTATCATCCGCAAACTAGCGGACAAGTCGAGTTTCGACAGAGATTAAACAAATATTAGAAAAACTGTCGCTATATCTCGAAAAGATTGGTCATCAAAGCGAAGCTTTATGGGCTTATAGGACTTACAAGACTCCTATCGGAACTACACCTTTCAAACTTGTCTACGGAAAATCCTGTCACCTCCCAGTAGAATTAGAGCATAAAGCTTATTGGGCGATAAAGACACTCAATATTAACTACACTGCTGCTGGCGAGAAACGAATCCTCGATTTACATGAATTGGAAGAATTAAGACTAGACGCTTACGAAAACGCTAAAATCTACAAAGAACGCACTAAAAAGTGGCACGATCAACGTTTATCTCGGAAAGAATTTAGTGTGGGAGATGTCGTACTTTTATTCAATTCTAGACTTAGACTCTTCCCTGGAAAACTTAAATCTAGATGGTCCGGTCCTTTCGAAATTACAAAAGTATTTCCTAGCGGAGCGGTAGAAATTAAGGATAGAAATAGTGCCCCGTTTATTGTAAACGGGCAGCGGTTAAAACAGTATAATCGTATAGATAATAGAGACTATACGAATAAGCTTAAACTTGTAGAATTACCACCTATTTCTCCCGACTAATCTTTCACTAGGCATTTCGTCAGGCTTATCGACGTTAAAAACAGCGCTTCATGGGAGGCAACCCATTTTATTTGTTTTGTTTATTTGTTTTTGGTTGCTATTTAAGTACTTTTCATCTTTTTAAACTTTTATAAAACTGCTGCTGATTTCAAAACAATTTTACTTGCCACGGGATTTCTGAAAAGTCTTTTTCTCTTTACTTTCTCCTCTACTCTGTTTCCCGCTTTACTTTTGCTATGGACCCCCCACAGAACTTTATGGAAACCACCTTTAGAGGTAGAAACCAAAGGAGAAGATTTGAGGCTTTGTCTCAAAGAGCCATCAGTTTAACCCTGTATTATGATGAACCCACTATGGACACTTTAGGCATAACTGACAGTGTTTACTACATGTTTAACCAGTTAGGATGGGAGAGAGCACACCTGAAAAATAGGTTTATCACTTACCGAGAGCTCACCCTTGAGTTCTTGAGTTCCTTAGTTTACATCCCTGAACACGGTGTCGGAGCCCGAAAAGGAATCATCGCCTTCAGACTTTTTGGTATTGAGTTCACCTATAACCATAGGGACTTAGCTGCTTTATTAGGTTTCCCCAGTGGACCCTTAGCTTTTACTACCCCTGAGGCCGATTTATTGGATTTTGAGCTGGATTATTTCTGGGGTACTTTAACCGGAAACTATCACCCTGACCCAGAAAGCATGGATAACAATGAAATACATAACCCAGCCATCCGTTATTTCCATAGGATTCTTGCCCACACTCTGTTTGGAAAAGAACAAAATCAAAATGCTGTATCCAAGGATGAACTATCTACGCTTTATTGTTTAAACACGGGGCCTGTTAATCTGTCCCACTCGATGAAGACCTTTACCCGCATTAGTGAGGACCCTAATGTTCTGTCGATGTGGGAGGATTGGTTACAATGATTGCAAATGCTCTTGGACTTCGTTACCAACTTAATAACGTGCACCATTTGGATCAATTAGGCCTATGAATATTGACTTTTCAACAACATGATAATAGGAAATTTAGGCCTGCACCTTATGATTGCGATAAGAAACGTTGTTACTCTTTTACCCTTCCGAACCATGCTCGAGTTAGTGTCCATAACCGTGATAATTGGTTGTATGAATTGAATCCACGACCACGGAGACACGAAACACCACAATCATATTTTGTTGATAATTTCATGTCGAAAGCGAAAGATCCGAAACTCCTCGTTACCATGACTTTACAAATATGATGAAGCACAAGTAGGCCCCGACATAAACCAAGGAGAAAACACTACACAATTAAACACCATTCGACCACTTTGGATGCTTATAAACCGACATTGATGGAATAAAGAATGAATTGAAGACTATCGTTTGGATCTTATTGGTTTGGTGACATCACGTGGAGAAATTCTATAACATCACCCAAGCTTTAGAGATATTAAAAGAAAAGATTGGATGAAGCAGTTTTTAGTTTATCAGTTTTTCAGTTTTGAGTTTTTAGAATTTTTCCATTCATTTTGTTTCTAGGTAGTTTCAAATTCTTTGTTAAATTACCGCATTTCAATTTACAAGTCAATTTACCTTCTATCGAAAAGAACAAGCTACTTAATTTGGAGTAATGCAATTGTTTTCAATTTTGAACTTCCAATCATTTTGCTGCTTACAATGTTTTATGGTTTTCTACTCTCTGCGAATTATATGTTTATTGGATTATATGTTGAATGTTGAATGAATTAATGTTGCGTTTATCTGGAATGGTTGAGATGTCTAGAATATATATTTATTACGTGTTCGGTGTTTACGTAAAATTTACGAATTTGTAGCTTACGATTGTAATCCACCCCACGACCGTCACACACCTTTCGGTAGCGTTCGCTTCGTTACGACCGTAGCTGGCTATCGATAACCATTAGCGAGCGTTCTCTTTTCTTCTTCCTTAACCTTTCTTCTTCTTCCATAACTCCCCACCATCCCTCCTCCATTAACCACCCATTAACCTCGTTCAACCCACCATCAATCCTCTCAAATTTCAAACTTCCCACTATCTCCTTCCATTATATACCCATTACCCGTATCACTTTCTTATTCTCTCATTCACCAACAACACCCATTCTCACTTAAACACTTTTTGCATGCAAATGGCAAACAATCCCCAACCTATTCTGGCGTTATCCTACGTAATGGTGAGCAAGGTGAAACTCAACGCATTAAGTTTTGAAATTCCAGCGTCGTGGTCTACACTAGATATGTTGACACGCCTCGGAGGACTTGGTTTACTTGAGGGTGTTCAGCCCTTCTTGAGTGTCAACTGTGGAACCTTTGTAGCCCCAACCCACGTGAGACACTCACTCTCGAGTTCCTCGGTTCCTCGCTACATCACTCCACCTAGTTCAACAAACCAACTTTACGGTGTTGCGAGTTTCGCATATTCGGTAGTACGAGTTCACTCGAGCAGCGTTCGGACAACTGTTTACGCATCGAGGAAGGTTCCCACCTCCGTGTGCGACAACTTTGGAGAAGAGTCCTTCAACCTTTGGCACACCTCACCAACAACCGAGCACACTCTATGATCATCTCAACGCCACTCAAATCCATAACTTGACCATACGCTATTTCCACGCATCCTAGGTAACACAATCTTCGCAAGAGATAGTAACCACAAGTTAAACTCCAAAGAGCTGTTCTTCATGCATTGTGCATTCTCGGGTCAGAAAATTAATGCCGCACCTTTCCTCCTGTCCCATATCCACTCCATCTGCACCAGAGGCAGCAAACCTTTCTATTTTGGAGGGCTTGTCACTTCTCTGGCTTTAGCACTAAACCATGGTGACACCCTTGGTCATCTGCCATCCCGACCACCGTTCCTGCTCACTTTAGACTATTGCAAATCAGCCCACCTCATCCACGAGCGAGACGATGGAAAGTTCCATCCAGTGATTCAAAACCGAGTTTACACTAATATTGTTTTGCCTTGCAGGGATCGTATCGACCCTCAGAACCGAGCCAACTGGCTGTTCAACTTTGAAGACCCTGAAGGCCCTGCTGCTGCTCAAGAAGAACCTCATGTCGGCCCGTGAGATGCGGAAGAAGCTGGATCGAGCTGTTCCGTGCATGACATTCACGAGTCATCCTCGCTCCTCCACCTCCTTCTCTTGGCGAGATCCTCCAGGTCATTCATCATCAAAATCTTGTATGCGAGCCGAGAGGGTGCATCGGGGCGCCGCCGCTGCTCAAATCTCTCGTGTCGGCAGATGAAAGGCTTGATGAAGTGCTAAGCGGCTCGAGGATGGATGTTACATCTCTTGGACCACGAGCACTACTGGAAGGTCAAGAACCGTAGTTTTTCCTTTTCTTGTTGTTTTCCTTGTTTTCGTTGTATCTTTCATTTAACCTCGCCATTATATCATAACATTGAGACAATGTTTGATATAGTGTGGGAGGCATTTTAATTTGAGCAGTAATTTCATTTCTATTTCGGTTATATTTCGTTATTTCATTTTCTCCCGTTTTATTTAGCCATACCAAAATTTTCGCCTTTTATATTCGCATAATCGTTAGTTACCTACTTTAACCAAAATCTTAGTTAGAAGGCCGAGGCGATCCAACGAGAACTATCGATTATGACACCTTCGACTCCTACTTACGAATCGTCTCTATTTCCGTTATACCGATACTTTCGGTTTTAAGTCTTAATTTAGCCCTAGTAGTTTATATTAGCGATCGGCACCGGTCTTAGCACAAACCACGTGGAAAGCCGATGAATATAAGTGGATGATCTCGATAATTTATTCAAAAAATGTTACATGATTTAAGGAAATAGCCAAGGCACCAATTAAATTGGCGATCCTCACCCGATCGTTTAATCCAATGGATGCGAGCTTTTACTAAGTAACATAAGAATCCATTGTTTAGGTGGTTGAAGCATCGCTTGAACTCGGTAGGCGAGACTACGGTCGATCCCCGCATCTTACAATCGGATAAAAGAGGTTGCCACATAATTGTGCCAGAAACCGTTGTGTTTTAATCAGAACCACTAACCGGCTATTCCACTACGTGCGTGTAAAGATAATGGGCTTAATGTGATTGCGCAAGAACGAAACCGGGTGAAATAGGAGCGAAACCTTGAGTTGAATTATAACGGTATAATTAGGCGTTTTGTTTAAAGCGGATAGTCGTCTACTAGCTTGTTGCTTGTGTCATTAGCGTATCGTTGTTGTTTCATTCGATTTTCTTGGCCGAACTAACTTAGGATCTCTTGTAACAATTTGAAAACTAAAGGTATACTAGTTATGTGCGTTTATAAAAACTTGTCCGATATTTTTAAATTGATTATTTTGCTTGAGGACAAGCAAAGGTTTAAGTATGGGGGAATTTGATAACACGAAATCATATCGTTTATTTTACATGAAATTAACCCGTTTTGTATTATTTTGACCCGATTAACTCCCGAATATTTCGAGATTGTCATTACTTTTGCAGGTATTCACAACTTAGCTCAAAACAGAAGAAAATATGAAACAATGCAAGAAGACACCAAAAGAACAGAAGAAAAAGATTAAACTATCAAAGATTACAAATTTTGTAGGTGAACCACGACCGTAAGCCATCTTGAAGAGTGTTACGACCGTAACACATCCATGACAACCGTAACACGGAAGAAACACCAAGTTGCTCGTAACACAAAGGCCACGACCGTAGCGCGTATATGATTAAATTAGAAGAAGCGAGCGTGGAGAAGCTGAGCGAAGGAGTTTTGAAACTCCTTATTTCTCTCTGGATTCTCTCAACCACAAAGCCACGTTCAAAAGCAACAACCCACGTCCCTATATCCGGGAGATTTTCAAGGCAAGCTCGTGTGTGAATTCCAATCCAACGCCATACTCATTCTTCTATAAATACCTCAACATTTCGGTGTTAGAAGTGCGAGTTTTGAGAATTTACTTGTGCGGAAGCTCTGCGAAATCAAACCATTATTCCTTGATCGTTATTTTTAATCAATATTTCCGTTCTTTCATTTTCATTGCCCAAATAATAATTTCCAACATCGAAAATTATTATTATAGTTAAGGATTTATTATTCAAGCCTCGAATTTCTACATTTCAACCGATACCAAGTCCAAGTTTCCGATTTGTGGAAGAAGGATTGAAGTATTGGCTTTATTTTCGTGTTTCTATTTTGCAATTGTATTACATACCTTTAATTAATTAATGCAATTTAATTTATTATTTATAATGTCCAATTTAAATTTGTTTGCTTTTACTTCTGACGATTATTTTAATTTCCATGGCTAGCTAAACCTTTAGTGTCGGTATGGGATAGTAAGAGACATTAGGCATCTGATCAAACTTAGGTTAAAACTTTAATCAACTTAACTCTGGTTATAACTTTTTATGCTTAAAATAAAACCTTCGTTACGAAAGTAAGAAGAGTAAATAGGTTAGATCGAGACCACGAAAGTGTGAGGTTTTAACCGGATAGCTAAAGTTAGGCATTTGATTTAAATACAGTGAAAGCGCTTTAAACCAAATTAGAATTAATTAAGTTTCCAAAAATTACTTCTAAACACTTATAGGCTAGCGAAAGCGGTATAGGGCTTTAGGCGTATAATCCGAGATAAGACCATGAAAGTGTGAGTTGAGGGTTTTAAAGCGATTAATTCTACGGACAAACCAAGTTGACCATCCTAATATGCCTAAGCAGTTAGATCCTTTAAGTCGACTCTATTGCATACCGACCATTTCATTTCATAATTACTTTAAAACCTATTAGTTTACCTTCCTCAACCTTCCTAAAACCAAACGTGACAATTTCCGCCTTAGCTAAACTAGCTTTACTTTCCCGCACTAGAGTGATTACAAAGTCCTTGTGGGTTCGACAATCTTTTATTACTACCGCGATAGGCTGTGCGCTTGCAGTTAAAGATACCGTTAGACACATTAAGTTTATCGCACATCAAGTTACAAGCCTATTTGGAATATCATAGATGATAGATGGGACAAAATGCTACATAGGCCATTGCATGCTGCAGCCTACTATCTCAACCCGCAGATGCATTACGGTCCTAGATTCAAGGCTGATATTGAGTTTAGAAAAGGATTAATGGGCTGTTTAACTAAGATGGTGGATGATCCTGAAGAACAAGCTAAGATTGAAGTACAAATGCATGACTTCAAGAAACAATTAGGGTATTTTGGTACACAATTGGCCAAACTAACACTTGAGAAATCTACTCCGGCAGATTGGTGGGATTCTGTTGGGTTTGAATGTCCAGAGCTCCAAAGGTTTTCCATCCGCATACTCAGCTTGACATGCAGTTCATCGGGTTGTGAGCGAAACTAGAGTGCTTTTGAGATGGTCCATACAAAAAGAAGGAACCGCTTGAAACAAAAAACAATGAATGATGTTGTTTATGTCATGGCTAATTCAAGATTGTTCAAACAAAAGAAAGTAAGAAGAACATTTGAGGTAGAGTTTGATGACATTGGATCGGATGATGATTGGCTTATGGATGAAGATGGCGACATTGAAATTCCGGATGAAGACTTTGTTCAAGTGAGTCAAGAACAAATTGAAGAGGATGTTATTCTTCTTCATAATTTGGAAGATGAACATGATGAAGGAAGACATGAAAATGGATTTGAGGATGACTTTGAAGATGAAAATGAAGAAGAAGGAGATAATGAAGAAAACAATGAAGAAGACAATGATGATCCATTGAGTGATTATGACCAACTTCAACATGAATTGTTTGGAAATTAAGTGAATTTTCCTCAAGTTCTTTTTAGAAGTTTTGCTACTGTTTTACTGTTTTGAATGTTATGTTGTTTTGAATTTCTATGAAATTAATATTATCATGTTTTGCTATTGTTTAGAAGTTTTGCTACTGTTTTGAAATCAATATTATCCTATGAAATTTTAGATTTTTTAAAGTTTTTATTAGATATTTGCTACTGTTTTGAATATTGTTTTATATTATATTATTTATGTCATATTTATATATGATTTTTTAAATTTGGTAGGATCTTACGATCCGTGTTACGATTCTCCGATTTACGATTTTATTATACCAACCCGAGTTTGTGTAGAATTGTGAATGAGTATTTTTTTTGAATTCCAATATGTATAAGAGTGAAACTATTAATTAGGGTTGTTAAGTGTTAATTATAGAAAATAAAATAAAAGAATAATATATCAAAAATATAAGATGTTGACACATCAATTCTAATTAATACCAAATAGAGTATTTGCATCAAATGTCCATTGTGCCCTTGTAATTAGTTTAAATGTTAATTTGAATTAGAGGACATAATGTGGTTTTCCAAATATTTAGATTTTTATAGATTATAATAGATTATAGAAAGATTAAAATATATTAAGAAGGTTATAGACATGCTAAACATGGCTCCAGATTCTCTCCTTTTTTTTCTCTCTCCTGCCATGCCATCTATTCTGCTCCAATATCCACCACTCATTATTTTTCACTACAATTTTTCAATGGTTATTTACTTCTTTTAAAATCCCTTGGCCCTTGGATGAGAGGCAGAATCGATGGCAGAAACTAAAATGCTGGAGACGATCCGTGTTCACAAATTCATATACCTGGTTTAGCTTAGAGTAACAACAAAATACGTTATAACTTGTCACTGCTGCTCCGCCACGCTCTGCTTTGTTCTTCAAACAGACTCAAATTTCTATAACGCTTTCTCATACTTAGCATTCCTTCTGCATTTAATCCATGAAAGACCACAAACTTATGGGGAGATTTTTCATTAATTCTTAAGCATCAGAATTATTTGCATTATCTACTATATAATTAGTAGCTTCAAAATATAGACAAGGGAGAGTGTTAAGCCCAAATTTATCCATCCAGTAACTTGAAACAAAGCAACAAAATTTGATATGTTCAAGCTAGTAATAGGGTAACTATTATCACCGTACTATTGTTAAAAACACATATTACCTTGATAATTTCCATGATGGAATAATATCATAGTCTACACAATATAACAAGGAATGATAGAATCAATATCACAAATTCTTCATTGAAAAAAGTAGTTACATCACATAATATCATGAAAAGTAAACTACCTATCACATAATACACAAAATAACAAAATCACTTCTAACCATACCCTAAAAAAAACACCACCTACTATCCAACCAAAATCCCATGCCAAACTTTCTTGGCAGCAAGAAACCCCAACAAGAAATACCAAAACCCTAACCCCCAAATCCATACAAAGTCCTTCCCTGCCTCTTCAAAGCATAAACAACATCCATAGCAGTAACAGTCTTCCTCCTGGCATGCTCAGTGTAAGTAACAGCATCACGAATCACATTCTCCAAAAAGATCTTCAAAACTCCTCTTGTTTCCTCATAGATTAATCCACTGATACGCTTCACTCCACCTCGTCGAGCCAAACGACGGATGGCAGGTTTCGTAATTCCTTGGATGTTATCACGCAGCACCTTACGGTGTCGTTTTGCTCCCCCCTTTCCCAATCCTTTTCCTCCCTTTCCACGCCCAGACATCTTGACTCAAATCTACACACAAAATTCAAGAAATTTAATTCAATTATGAAATTCAAGAAAAATCAAAATTAATTGAATATGAGATTGAGAAATTTGATTGTGATTTACCTGTAAGATGAAGTTATGGTTGTTATTGTTATGGGTATGGATTTTATAGGTAGTGAAATTTATGGGGTGATGTGTGTTTTTTTGTTTTGGTTTTGGAAAAGCACAAGTTGATCTGTTAGATGGGTTTTCAAGATGTCTTGGACGGTTGATTTGTTTTAATCGACGGTTTAGGTTGAATGTGAGAATTGGCATGGATCGATGACGTGGATAAGGTGGTCCAATAGTGCACAAGAGAAATGTGATTTGAGGTTGGCGGGTTTCATCGCGCGCTTTCCTCTTTTTTTTTCGTTTGGATACTTTGATTTAAACATAGTGCACATAGTTTTTTTTTTGTGAGATTTAATTTGAGATGATTTGGAAAGGTCGTTTTTCGATGAAATTAAGTTTTAAGATTTTTAACAGTCAACAATATGTTGCTTCCAAACACCAAATTATAGGATATTCGCAAAATATGTTCGACAGCCTCACCACAAAAGACATTACACATGTGTCGCTATTAGTTGATGTTGTGATAGATAGATTAACTGGATAGAAGAAACTCATGGCATGTATTCAGTACGGTCTGGGTATAGATTGTGGAGGAATGCCCAGAAAATTTCAACTGAGATAATGAAGGATATATGGAATAGCTTATGGGAGTATCAAAGCTCATCCGATAGTGAAACACTTCCTTTGGAGAATTTGTATAGGGTGTTTACCGGTGCCTATAAATCTTTGACATTGTCATGTTTCTTCTAAGGACTACGCTTATTGGATTGCTCTTAGTTGCCCTTAACATAGGACAAAAGTTTCCCTCCCTGGATTAATCTCTTTATTTCCCTACACAACTGTATGCAATCTTCTGTTTGATGACTCCATATCCGGTGGTAAGCACACCAGGCTTCAACGTCCTTTCCCATTATATCATTTACTTTACCTGGACGTCATAGTTTGGCAAACAGATCCAGGTGGTTTACATATTTCCAAATATCTTCTCTACTAGCGCGTGAACACTTCTTCGAAAACGAGGGTCTGTTGGGTCGTTAAGGTCGTCTTTCACGAGGTCTGTCCCGGGGCGGCAGTTGGTCTTGTGACTGGGATTTCTGCCCAATGTTCTCCTTCTGGCTTTTTCCCCTTTCCTTAGCATCTCAGGATTTTTTTTCTATATTACTTTCTTCACCCTTGACATAGCATTCTGCCTAGGTGATTATCTCATTTGTGCTCCCCGTCGGCTTTTGAGTCAGGGATTCATTGAATTTCCCAGCACGAAGCCCGTGCTGGAACACTGCCATAAAGATCTCGTGATTAGGGTGGGAGACCTTTATGGTTTCTTCGTTGAAGCGGACCTGTAATCCCTTAGGGGACTCTGAAGGAAGTTGCCTGACACTGAAAAGTGTTGTGTTGGCCACTTTCCGGTGTCGATTTGTTGAAAACTATTGTACCGTCTTTTTGGTGAAATCTTGATAGCCGACAATGGAATACCGAGTTAGGCTTATGTACCACCTCAACGCCGACTCCTTAAAAGTGCCAGCCATCAGTTTGCATTTCAAAGAGTCGTTGGCTCTAATCAAAGCCATGGTATTAATGACGACGATGATATGCTCATGCAGATCTGTTTTGCCATCATAAGACTTCATCATAGGGGGTTTAAAATTCTCTAGGACCTGGTCGTCCCAGACATCTTGGGACAGAGGTTGTGGCTTCAAGAGCTCCAACTCCTGCTCTGTGGTGTCGTCATGACTCTTTTGTTGAAGAACCTGGACATTATCTTGAAGATTGTCGTTTTGCTGGCGCAAGTCGTCTATCATGGCCAGCAAATGCGCCAAGTCTGGCGGTGGTGGGTCTCCTTCTAGTGTCGAAGACATTCTTTTTTCAGTATGATGTGGTGGCCTAGGAGAATTTTACTAAGGCCCCACGGTGGGCGCCAAATGTTCTTGCTAAAAAAATTATATTTAGGGATTCAGAGGCTCAAGTTAACTGTCCTGAGCTCCAAACTATGCATCTTGCTTATCCCTCTATCAAGAACCCCATTTATAGAGATGCATGGACCTCTTTACCTGCTGCATGTAACTGTTGTGACCTTTCATCATGCGTAACTGAGTTGCCTTAAAGCCCGGTAACGTCCGCCGCTGCTAATGATGACTAACAAAGTAACACGCGCCGTCAGGTGTAATAGGACAGTAACATTTTTGAAGAGTCGGCCTTGCCATAACATATTCATAATTGTCGGCCTCGTCGTAACCCCTGGGTTTGGGGTATGAGCTCGACAGCTACCTCTTCGTCTTTGGCCATGCTTGAACCATCGGTGCCCCCGCCTTATAGATCGGATATATCCAACCTCATGATATAGGGTATGAGCTCGGTGAAGTTCTTCTATTTCTAATTGACTGGCTGTGCATATATCTTGACTATCCTCTATACCTAGAGTAGTAGATTTTATACACGAACAATGTTGTACATCTTCGACCATACAATGCCTCAAAATGTGTCATCCCAATGCTAGAATGAAAATTATTGTTATAAGTTAATTCTATCAGTGGAAGATAACTATCACAAATACCTCTCTTCTCAATGACACACGCCCTCAACAAATCCTCCAAAAGACAGAATAATTCTCGTTGTTTGGCCATTCGTTTCTGGTTTATACGCAAAACTCAATCTCAACTTATAGCCTAATGTTTCCTGTAAACATTTCCAAAATCCATAAGTAAATCCCATATCTCTATCAGATACATTACTCAATGGATTCCCATGAAGCTTCGCAATTACACAGGTATAAATCTCTGCCAACTTAGAGATAGGAAAATTGATATTAATCAGACTAAAATGAGTAAACTTTGTCAATCTATATAATATAACCCAAATTGTATTGTGTCCTCTTTGAGCACTTGGAAAACTTATCACAATGTCCATTGATATACTATCCCATTTCTATTCTAAGACATCTAACAGTTGTAGCAACCCTGCAAATTTCTGGTTCGAAGATATTCCCTAGCGCGAGGTTAGGGATACATTTCTCTCTCATATCGTGATTCAATTGCTACCTGACTTTAGGACCAAACGAAACATGATCGTGAAGTTTCGTAGGACTCAGAAGTTGATTCCCATAAACATTGTTGTTATTCCGTACTAGAACCAAAATTATGATGGTGATGATGGACTCCTATTACGGTGGTGCATACTTCCAACACGTCGATGTTGAGGTGGACCTACGAGGTTCACATTCCAATGTTCAAGTTAGTTAAGAGTCCAAAGTGAGTAAAAAAGTAAGTATGAGATGAGAAAATATATCTTATATTTTATGTGTGCAATTTCTTTATAATAGATAATTTCAATGAAGTTTGCATCATTAGATTTAACACTTGGATTCAACTCGTATGATGTTTTTGGCCGACACAAAATAACATCTATTTAAAGTTATTTGGTTGAATACGTATGTAAAAATATTTTATACAACCGAACATTTAAATAATATTTTTTAAAAAAATATTAATGTTGAAATGATTAAATTTTAGGCTTAAATGTAGTTTTAGTCCCCATGTTATGATTTTTCTAACTTTTTAGTACCCCTTAGAAAAACCCAACTATTTAGTCTCTCTTTATCATATTATGTGTTTTTATTTGTGGTCCCTTTTCATTTGAGAGCCAAAACAATGACATGACATTAGAAATTGTCCCCACAAACTTAATATTTTTGCCACATCATTAAAATTATACTACACCTGTTCTTTTTTATAAGAGAAAAATAATTTTTTAGGTTTATTGAATAACTAAGTATTTGGTCACTTTATGGTCCAAATACATTGATTATTCAATGAAGCTAAAAAATAATTTGTCTCTTATAAAAAGGAACGGAGGTAGTATCATTAAACATTTTTTTATCATTAACTTGATTTTAAATAGAAATTATAATTTATATTATTATTATTATTATAAAATCTCTTTTCCTTTCCAACGTTCATCATGTTCATCATCCTCTTTATATCTCCAGCAACGCAAGACACACACACAGGGAGAGAGAGAGAGAGAGAGAGAGAGAGAGACTCATAGTAAAACCAAAATACAATGTTTCGTTTCTTGCCATGGTTCCTTCTATTCCCATAATCAACGAAGCCTTAGCCATTTCAATTGACAATCATAGGCAAGAATTAATGAAGAAGACAAAAAACTTCAGAACGACGTCGTTTCAGACCACGAAATGGGCGAAGAAAAGTTCGAAAAATAAGAAGGTAAATTTAATTGAATTATTGGAAAATTAAAATTCTTCCCAAATATTAAATTGAAACTCAAATGTTAATCCGTTTCTCTCGTCATGAACCCTAACCTAAATCCCTCCTTCTTGTTTCTCATTCAATCCAATGAAATATGCTAATGAAGTTCAATTGAACCAAACCTAGAATCAAAATACGAGCTTAATTTGTAGTTGAATCACAATGGAACAAAAACTTACCAAGCAAAATTCATTTGTTTTTGAAGAAGATTGTTGCACCCCAAAATTCGCCCTCTTCATTTTTTAATAAATAGTTGGCTTACACTTGATCAATAGGTGCATTGCATACATATCATTCATGCATTAACCATGGGTTCGAGATTTTCTAAATCGTATGAACCTGTACAATTCTGAAGAAGAGATTTGGTTCCAGAAGCTGAGTGTCTGAGGTTTTGTTATTTCAAGTGCCATCTCGATATACAAAGATGTGTGCGTTTAGGAGCTTCTGATTGTCCCTCGAGAATCAAGGTTTTGGAGTTCTAATTTCCTTTCATGCAGATATTGATTAAAGGTTTCAAGCTACAGTGTGTTGCGGTCGAATATTTGAGCCCAAATTGATTCTATGGCCTTCTGTGAGTTTTGAAGTATCTGTATACGGCTTATCGATCCATGCGATTCATCAGAAAATCAAAAAATGGACAAATAAAATGATATTTGAGTGCATGTATTAGGAAGTCAACAAATGTCAAAGTTTGACCGGGTGGAATTTCGGGTCGAAATTATGGTCAAAAGCCGACATTTGAGAAAATGCGATCATTTGTCGAGAAAAATCGGTAGAATCGGGTGAAAATGAGGTTTCTTGCATTTTACGTAATCTTAGACTTGGAAATTTTTTCTAAGTTTTAAGTACTTTGTGTTCACGGAGCCATGTTGTTGCATTCGTATCTTGCCATTCTGTGGTCGGATGTTTGTGAATTGATAGTCGTTGGGAAGAACGCAATTCATACTCCGAATTTGTCCTTGTGAAGATTTTTCCAGAAACGCCCGGATTTTGAGTTATGAGGCTCCGAAGTTTAATGTTCATAACTTTTGAAGTTTACACTTAGTGAAATTTTAAGTGTTTTTCAATGTGTTCAAGTGCTCGACTTCGGAGGTATTTTACACGTGTTTCGAGGCGTCGATTCGAGTTGAGTTCAAAATCAAAGTTGTTCATTTAGCGGCAATCTACAACTTTGTTGAAGGAATCAAATTCATTCGGGACTCGGATCGGAAGTTACAAAGCCTAGAAGTTATGAATTCATCGTGTTTGCGATATTTGAATGGTTGTTGTGCGCATGTTCTGGGCTGTTTTTATCATCGATTCAGTCGCCGCACGGAGAAACTATGAACATGAGAGTTGGAGTTTGTCACGCCTTCTACAAGTTCCGTTTAGAAACTTTTTCATTTTGGACGTCGGAGCGAAAAATATGGAGCGCCGTAACTAATGGTTTGAAACTGCCAAAATGCAAGACAGCATACGCATTTTTGCCATGCATACAGAAGCATTTTATCGAACACTTTTTGTGTGCATGTTCAGGGCTGTTTTTATCATTGATTCAGTCGCCGCACGGAGAAACTTCGAACACGAAAGTTGGAGTTTGTCATGTACTCTACAAGTTTCGTTCACAACATTTTCCGTTTCGGACATCGGAGCAAAGAATATGAAGCGTCGTAATTGATGGTTTGAAGTTGGAAAATTGCTGCAAGCCATGCTTGGAATTCGCCCAGCCCAGCCAGGACTTTTATCGAACACTCACGTGACAAATTTCAAACACTTTTTATTCGGTGATTAAGGCTCCATTTGAATTTGCAGCGAACTACAAAGTTGTTATATTACACACACTCTTTCGAATGGCACTGAGTTTACGTTATTCGGTCGAGTATCGAAGAAGTTATGGAGTCATGAAGTAGTGCATCCGGCATGAGCACATGGCAAGCGATGCTTGGAAAAATGATGTGATAGTGCGATCAGTGGTGACGCCATGACTTCGGGATCGATTTAAAGCATGCTACGGGCTCCGATTCGAAGAGTTTTCAACATGGAACTTGTTCACTCTAATTTACTCTACAATTTCGGTTTTGACATCATAGCCGGAAAGTGTCTAGAAATCGGATTATTGATCCTGGGAAAGGGTGGCATGACCATGTTTTGGAGACATTGCTTTGTGGTCGAATTGGGATGACGAGTTGTAGTTTGGTTTGCTTGCAAAGAATTCAAGCAGTGGTATCAAGATAATGCCAGCTCATCATTTATTGAAAAAAGGAGTGCTTTCACTGGGATCAAATAAAAATAGAATCGGTAAAAAACTCCAGGCTCCCTCATCCACAACCGTAACAGACTCTTCTCCACCATCACCCTTCATCCACACTCTCTCTTTCTCCTTCCCTCTTCCCCCATTCTGTTTCATCTTCTTCACCGCCCTCTTCCAACGATAACAGTTACTTCATTCTAACAACCTCCATCACGCCGTCGCCATCATAATCATAACAATATTCCACAGCTTTCCTTTTTCTCGACCACGATTCTTTTCCTTTTTACAGAACTCTCTCGTGGCTCACCATAACGAGAATCTTCTTCTCTCCTTCGCCATAACGGTGCTTCGGGTTCATCTCTTCACTCGTGAATATCAGCAAGATTTTTGTCTTACTCTTGAAGAAGAGTTTGCTCAGAATTGATGCCAACTCCTTCGTCTTCAAGCCTGAATCCAACCCTCATATTTCAACTATTATCGGAGCGTTCAAGTTTTCCAGCTCCAATTGCCGTCCCCAGTCTGTAGTGAGAAAACCAGAGGCCATAGCAAGATTCAAGGATTCTGAAGATCAGTATTCATTATCATCAAGATGCAAGGTGCAACTGATAGATTTTTCTGAAGGATTCCTGTTTGTGCAAGCTTTGAGAGGTAAGCATTTTTGGATCTTATTGCAACATGCTTAGAATATCCATGGTAGCCTTGTGTATCATGTTATCAGACTCCTCGTGAACAAAGGTTGGGGTTAGAGGGAAGTTTAGGTATAAATTCCGAATGTGTGAGGTATTTCACATTTTCAGATCTTGATTTGTGTTAGAATCACTAGGCGTTTTGGTATGGATCGATTAAAGCTGGTATTGGATTCGCAATCTCGACATAAAACCGAGTCGTTGGAGGTAGTTTTGCTCCGTTTCTGGTTGGAATTGAATCGTCGCTGGTAAGCGATTTCGCCGGAGAAGAAGGCCGTTTCCGGCGAGTCCCCTGCCCTGTATTATAAACCCTATGTGTGGCCATCCACCATTGGTGCATGTGTTTTTCTTATGCTAACCGCTCAGATCTTGCCACGTGCCGTTCATTTTTATTTCAAAAATTAAAAATCTGATTAAGTATAGTTGACCAATTGATAGCATATGTACATACATAAAAAAATATAAATGTGACATATATGAAATAATCTGAATAAAAAAAAAAAGAGTTTTTTATTAGACTTAAGTAATTCGGACTGGACCTAACAAAAATGCTAAAACAATCCCAAGATTAAGCCCAATAGCAGCGATTAACACTAGACTTAGTTCAGTTAGGAAAATCAGTTTCACACCCCCTGTTTCCATGCTTCAAAATCTTGACACGTAGTTCGATTTAACTCCCAATTTCGATTCGAGTGACTTGTAAAAAATACATAAAAAGTAGTTTCTGACATTTTAGGATCTTAGAATATTTTTGATATTTTTTTGTGTTATTTTTGCAATTAATTTCTTTTAATTTTTAATTCATTTTTAATAATATGTTTAGAAGCATGTATTTCCTTTGTAGTTTGAGTTGACTAATCTTAGGAGTGTAATGACATGTGTTTCTTTGAAACTTTAGGATGTTTTTCTACCATTTAATTGTAGATAAATATATGCCTTACCTTAGGATTGTAAATAGAATTTCAAAGCTAACTTTTAATGGTTCGATTCTTAGGAACTAGTTTGACAATTGTATAGTTTTTCTAGCTTCCTTTTTGCATGTTTAATTTGTAGCCTTTCCTCCATTTGTTTAGATGTTTAGGAAAGTTTTAGAGAATGTAGTTGCTGCCATCTATTAAGAATTTACCTTTCATGCTTTGTTTTCTTTGTAAATAATGCATTTTAGGTCATTTTAGTGTAGATTTTTGATTTCTAACTACTCTAGATCTCTAACTATGTTTAACATTACATTTGAGGACTATTGTGATGGACTTAGCTCGATGTTGATATCATTCATGAGTTGTTTTGCATTATGTGTGCGTTGCTGTCCGGTTTTCCATTCTTATGTTGCTATACACATTTACATTCCATTTCTTCACTTTTGGATCATATTTTGACATGTGATGCGAATATGCAATTGTATTTCCGCTTCCTTGTTATTTTTGACATGTTTGTTGACTTGTGCAAGGTACATTGAGGATGTTTTGGTTAGGTACCTAATTTTGGTACACTAACATACCATTTTTCCCGTGGTTCTGATTGCGTTTAAACGCATTGTGCTTTGTGTTTTCTCATATTTATGAGAAACACATATTCTGTTGTTTTGTCTGGATATGCACCTTTGTGCAGGTGTTCTGATTGTTATGAGGACTTGTAACGCCCTGTTTTAATTAATATTATATTATATTAATATTTTCGAATTACCGGTCGATATTTATTTTGTGACGAGAATAAATATATTAATCGATATATATGATAATATATTTGGCGACGTTTCGTTGAGTCCAGTTTTTATTCCGTTCAGTTCGGTAAAATATTATTCAGATCCGATATTTAATTTCCCGAAATTATTTTAATTAATTGAGTAAATAATATTATTAGGTGTTAATTAATAATTGAGTTAGGGGTGTGGGGAGCAATTAGTGAGGATTGGGTGTACACCCCTAGCTAGTAAGAAAACATAAGTTATAAAACCATTTTTCTTTCCCTTTTGCTTCCACTTTTCCTTCACCAAGCAAACATAGAGGCATGGAGAGAAAAGAGAGGGTTTTGGAAGGAGGAGGGCAAGAGCAAGAGCAAGAGAGGAAGCTAGTAAGAAACAACTTATAAAACCACATCTCCTCATTTTCTTTCCATTCTACAACCTAAGCAAAAATATAAACTTGGAAGCTTGAGAGAAAAAGAGGGTTTTAGGGAAGAAGAAGAAGAGGAGCAAGATCAAGCATGAAGTTGGGATGGTGTTGAAGCATCTTGCAATCATCCAAGCTAGAGGTAAGGGGTTTGATTTTCCACTTCCTATAGTTAGGGTTTTGATACATATATTGTGGATTTGTGATGAAAATTGATGTTGTGGTTTGAGTTGTGTGTTTGATTTGTGATTGAAATAGATTAGAAGAGTTGGAATAGGAGTATGGATTGTGGGTTATTAGGGGTTAGCTTGTAGAAACTAGGAGTATTGAAGATGATTAGAATTAATGGGAATGGTAAAAAATGGAGTTTTCACGCAGGTCAATCAACACGGGCCGTGTTGATTAACACGGGTGCCCGTGTTGACCTCTTGTATAGGGAAGATTGGCTGCCAAGTCCATCAACACGGGCCGTGTTGATTCACACGGGCGCCCGTGTTGATTCACTGAGTTTGGTTTTTTTTTACGTTTCTAGTGGCTTTTCAACACGGGCCGTGTTGATTAACACGGGGGCTCGTGTTGATGTATCTGTAGCCTCCCATATTCTGATTTTTGCACTTCTTTTACTCCGATTATGTTCCGATTTTTCGATTTCGGTAAATTTGACGACGGAGCAAGTTGCTCTGAATTCAACGAAAATTGACGTGCTAGCTAAGTTCGACGTGTAGAACATAGTGGTGAGGTTAGTTTTTAGAAATTACGAGTTTTTACGAGATGACCCGAAATAGGCCAACTTACGGTTAAATTGAATCGGATTGCGTTTTAGTGGATTTAAGGCACGTATGGACAATTCGATTTCGATGTTGATGATTTTGATTAATGCCGGTTATTAGGAATGGCTTTCGCGACGATTATAGGTGTTTGACTATTTTTTCCGTTTTTAGAATTTAGTTATTGAATTGGTTATGATGTATTGTGATTAAACATAATGTTTGCGACGACGTATTAATTAATGAATACTTGATGATTTGCGATGCAATAATATATGTTTTTGTACATGATGATGTGACGATTATATTGATGTTGTTGATAAATGCTTTCGATTGATGAATGCATGACTTTTGACGATGATGAATTGTTTGGTATGTTTTGCATAATGCAAATATGAGCGAGGATGATGTGTTGTTGTGTTGTCTTTATCATTGAGTCACATACATTGCATTGACGTTGAGAGCTTTTATGCCAAGCGACGAGGCTTTTATGCCAAGTGTTCCTAATTATGGACAAAGCGACGGGTACCACATTCATAACATAGTCGTGTCTCATGGAGTCGGTTATGTTTATGTTTGAGTTGTTGGCGTTGGGTTTTTGTTAATTGATGGATGATGTTGAATTTGCGATGATATATGATGCTTTGTTTGGTGATGATCTTTATGATGAACATGAAATGAATATAACCTAATAATTTCATGATAACTATACGATGAATATAAATGATGAGTTTTGCGATAATTTAACTTGATGAAATGCTTAATGCAAATAGGATGTGATGATGTTTGTGATGATGGGCTTTATGCCAAAAGCGACGATGGGCTTGAAATTCCTGGCAGCAAATACGTGATGTCACAGAGAATGTTATGACACAGTATCTGACACTCTGTTAACAATTCACACAATAAATTCAAACAGCAGTAAAGAACACAATAAATTGTTTACCCAGTTCAGTGTCTAACTACACCTACATCTGGGGGCTACCAAGTCAGGGAGGAAATTCACTATTAGTAGAATTAATTCATGAATAAACCAACCAGTTTATCTCCTTCACTTAAAACCTACCCAATGCAACTTCAATCTAAGTCCTACTTAGACACGAGTTCCTACTCTCCCCTCAATCACAGCGGTGATATCAACCTATTAATTAATTGAATTGAAGACACACTTCAATAAACTATCTTGATTTTGCTTCAAAGCTTTAATCAAGAGACAAACACTCGTGCTTCAAAGCTTTGAGTGATAAACTACCCTTACAATCAAATCCTAGTCCAAGGCACTTATCAATTGATAATTGCTTGGCTCACAAGAAACTAGAATTACACAATTGGCTAAAATCTTCAAATAGCTCAAGAGGCGGTGTAAGTGGTTCTATTATTATAGAACTTCTTTTTCCATAAAGATAGATAGGGTTCACTTAATTAATCCTAAAACTTGGTCTTATCAACAACCAATTTAGGTTTAACTAAGATTAACCTAACACCATGTGAGCATACAATCTAATAACAAAAACATAATAAAGCACCAACAAACTTCGAAAATCTCAGAAAAGCATTCGAGAATGTCACCGAATGTCATAACATCTTATGACATCGAATATTTTCGCAGAATTCCAAAGACTTTTTAGCTTCCGCTGAAATGTACTTTAAACATCCTTGTCAAGTAGGATTTATCTTCAATCTCGAATGTCATGACATTTATCAAGACATTGCCATAGCTAGGGATGGCAACGGGTCGGTGCGGGTTTCACACTACCCACACCCGCACCAAATCATCACCGAACCCAACCCGAACCCAAAGGCTATTCGGGTGACAAAATAACACGTTGGGTTCGGGTTTTCACCCAAACCCAAACCCGCATCAAAACATATGAAACTTAAAACATATAAAACATGTAACTTAATTCTTTGAAAATAAACCCTATATTTTATTTTTCATACTATATATATATATATATATATATATATATATATATATATATATATATATATATATATATATATTTATGGATAAAAACATGTGAAACTTAAAACATATAAAACATGTAGCTTAATTCTTTGAAAAATAAACCCTACATTTTATTTTTAATACTTATATTTATATATATTTATGTATATATATATATATATATATATTTATATATATATATATATATGTATATATGTATATTTATGGATAGTTATGTAATTTAACATATAAGCGGGGTTTTGGTTTTGGTGTTTAGCTATCCCAAACCCACACCGAATATCGGGTGGCACCAACCGAACCCAAACCCACATCGGGTTTCACCGTTGACTGGTGCGGTGGGGTGTGGGTTTGGGTCTGCTTGCCATCCCTAGCCATAGCCTAGTTTTACCAAAAATTAATGCCAACTTAAAACACTAACAAACTCCCCCTTTGGCACATTTTTGGCTAAAACAACCTAACAGATTAGAGAACCTATGCAGCAGAAGAAAACAAACTAGTTCTAAGTTATCCTAAGCTTAAAGAAACCAGAACTTAGAGAAGATAAATTCTACCCATACAAATTTCCCAATTTCCCATAATTGCCCACATAAAAATTTCCATATAGTTTCCCCATTTCACGATTTCTCCCTTTTAGCCACAAAGGGCCAAAGGAATCAAATACAAGTACCCCAACATTCAACCATATATTGAGAAAAGTACCAGGACAATTAAGTTTACAGTTACATCTCTGTCAAAAGATTACAATTATCCAAAAACAAAACAGGGAAAAGCAGAACAAAGTCTAATCAAAAAGGCAATAAGACATCAATTGACAAGCTTTCATCTCAAGAGCTCTCATCTCCAGAAGAAACACTATGAAAGGAAGCATCTTCTGAACTCCCTTCAGCTCCAGCCATCTGAACATCCTCATTTTCAGCATCACCAACAACATCATTACCAGCTATCCCTTCATCCTCAACCTCTGTGTCCTGCTCTAGTTGAGAGATCAACTATTCAAGGCTTTGCTTCCTTGCTTCAAGCTCTTTGCAGGTAGCTTTTAGCACAGCTAAGACTGTTACCTTTTGGGAAGTTGCCTTGACATTGGATGTCTCGCCAGATGTCATGACAATGTCAAGGACATGTCTGCCTTGAAAGAGTTTGTAGTGAAATCCAAGAACAGGGGCTCTTTTGCAGACTGCATCTCTTTCAGCTAAAATATCAGGAAATTGATCAATGATAATTCCACACAACAGGGAAGGAAAGATTGGTCCTTTGATTACATAGCTTCGGATGCTTGAGGTCTCGCTCAAATATATAGGATCCATAGTCAAATTTAGCGAGTGCTGTATATATGAATCTTCCCATAATAGAGATGGTTGACTTGTGATTGGTTGGGACCCAGTTAGCGACCTATCTTATGCGGGATGGAAAATTTGACACTCAACTTACTTGGAGAGTTTTCCTTGAGAGGCCTGCTTCACTTGTTTGGCGATGATGGTTTGATGATTTTGTTGTCGGCCTCCACTCTGGTGAGCATCTTTTGATCTCCCGAATCATGATCACACTTGAGAAAACCTTACTTTCCTCCCTCACATATATCTTGTAGTCACAGACCTCCCATCACCACACCACTTGACAAATTGACTATAAACTCTTTTACCAAAACATCATAACAGTTTGAGAAATTCACAACTGTTTTCATTAGACCAGCCTCCTTAATCAATTCAACAATCTCTTTGCATTCAAGTGCACTCTTATTCAACTCTCTTTCCAGAGCCACCCTCTTTAAGCAAACACACTTCCATCTTCCAGTATTCTCAGGATGATGGAATGAGATGTTATCAATGGCCACTTCAGGCACCTTGGGCAGTTTCCCAAGAGTTGGCTTCTTTCTTGGATGAATGTCTGTGACATTCTCCTCAACATCAAAATCAGAGTCTTGATCGACTCAAGGTTGAGTTCCTTCCTCTTTTTCACAATTGGTGTTCTCTTTGGTCTAGAGCCACCACCAACAGTTTTTACTCTACATTTCTTTGTAGAGGGTCCAGCCTTGGGATTCTTCTCAACCTTATACACATCTTCAACACCCTTTTCTTTAACAAGGCTCTGTGAGACAGCCTGTTTTCCCTTCCTTCTCATCATCCTCTTTGCAATGCTTGGATTGACATTGGCAATGAGGTCATTGTCCGAGAATACTTCATCCAAGTCAATGACAGGAGGTTCAGTTAAATTTTCAGAATCTTGAACTGGAGACTTTTCAAGATTATCATTACTTGGTTTTTCTGGAGTCTCTTCTAAGATACTATCAGAAATGTAATCAGCAGGGGTTTTATCAGAAGCACACTTTGCTGGGGATTCCTCAAGAATACCATCAGAAATCACATCTTCATTAACAGAAGGGGTTTCATTACAAACATCATTAATACTCACTTCAGAATCTTTAACTGAAGGATCAACAACATTCTTGACAGGAGAATCAACATGATCACCAGATGTCTTGACATTCTCAGTGACATCTGGATCAACTGCTAAACTAGGGCTAGCAGACTTTTGGTTTAGAGGGACAGAAACCCCAGGTACAGATTGGTTTTCATTTAGGATTCTAGTCACTATCCTAGCAATGGCTTCATGCACAGACCTAGACCCCTCTTTGTTTTCTATCTCTGGGGGTACAAAAGAAGATGGTACATAAGTCTTACCAGAAGGTGATGCTTGTGACCTTCTTGCATTCCTTGTGCGCAGTTTCTTGACCTTCTCAGGGTCAGTTGCCATTGCACGCAGTGGAGTAACCCTCAGAGCTTCAACATGCATGGCTTTAGCATTTGCCCTAACTTCAGCCATGGGGGGAGAAGAAGAACCAGATCCTTGAGATGATGAAGAGGATGAAGACATATTTTGCTGATAGATTTTGAAGGAATGGGAACGAGAATGACAGAGAGTTTGAGAGTTTTTTTTGGATGAAGAAAATATGATACTTTCAAATGAAGAAACTATTATATGAAGGAGTCTCTTCCTATTCTTGGACCTTTTAAAAATAAGGTGAAAATAATTAAATGACCCACTTATAATTAATTGAATTAAAAGGTCCCTTCCATTCCTTGTTGTAAGTAATGTTAATTGCTACAATTCCTCATTTTGACAAATGCCCAACTTGCCCCTTAAAAGCTCAAACTGACTAGCCTCAAGAGCTTTAGTAAAATGTCAGCCAGTTGAAGTTCAGTGACTACATGTTCCAATTTAATCACTTTCTCTTCCACAAGGTCTCTAATGAGGTGATGTCTAATGTCAATGTGCTTAGTCCTCTGTGTTGTATAGGATTCTTTGAAATATTAATAACACTCAGGTTGTCACAGTACAATGTCATGACATCCCATGACATTGTACTCATTCAGATCTGCTTCATCCAGACCATCGAGAGCAACTCCTACCGCTATATACTCAGCCTCGTGGTTAAGAACACACAGTTTGCTTCTTCGAATCAAGAAACAAGATTGTTTCCCAAGAAGAAACATCCTCCGAAGAGCTTTTACAAGCTTTGATCAACATTTTCTCCACTTGTGTTCTTGGACAACTTCAAATGTGTAGGAGCAGGAGTCCTTTTATGGCTGGCATTCTTCATCCCAAACTTCTTGACAAAATTCCTTGCATACTTGCTCTGTGAAAGGAATGTTGAGTCTTCCATCTGTGTGACTTGCAGTCCAAGAAAATAAATCAACTCTCCCATGAGGCTCATTCCAGATTCATCTTGCATTTGGTTGGCAAGATGTCTCACCATTGTGTCTGACATTCCTCCAATTACTATGTCATTAACATAAATTTGAGCCACCATTATCTTTCCTTCTTCATTCTTGACAAAGAGAGTTTTATCCAATGCTCCTTTCCTATATCCTTTGTCAGTAAGGAGCTTGGTCAACCTTTCATACCAGGCCCTAGGAGCTTGCTTCAGCACTTTAGAAATGGTCAAATGTCTAGACATAGAGTGTGACAATCTGGTTTGCTTTCCAACCTTACACTTATCACAGACTCTCCCTTCATCAATGTGTAATCTTGGTATCCTTTTGACTGCCTTCATGGGAATGATCTTTTTCATTCCTCTGAGATGTAAATGGCCAAGATTTTGGTGCCACAATTTTACCTCCTTTTCATCTTTGTCTGTAGAGCACACAGAAGGCAGGTTGGTGTTCTCAGATTTCCACATGTAGCAGTTGTCCTTTGATCTGACTCCTCTCATAACCACATCTTGTTTATCATTGATTACAAGACATTCAGACTTAGTGAAGTTGACTTTGTATCCCATATCACATAGCTGACTTATGTTTATGAGATTAGCAGTCAAACCTTTTACCAGCAACACTCCATTTAGGTTTGGAATTCCAGAACAGTCCAAGTTTCCAACCCCTTTGATTTCTCCTTTAGCTCCATCTCCAAAAGTAACAAAACTGGTAGAATGAGGTTTGACATTATTCAGTAGATTTTTGTTTCCAGTCATATGCTTAGAACACCCACTGTCAAAGTACCACTCTTCCTTGGCAGACACTCTAAGGGAAGTGTGAGCTATCAGAGCTGCAATCTTCTTCTTCCAATGATGAGTGTAGGATACCTTGTTGACTTTAGGTTTGACGTAAGGAACTTGATTAGGATATCCATATAGTCTAAAGCAAAAAGGCTTTATGTGACCAAACCTCCCACAGTAATGACATCTCCATCTTTGAAACTTTTTCTTCATGTTTCTTTGATCTTGATGTTGTACCCAATGTTGTGACATCTGCTTAGACATTGACTTATTAGGTTTGTTCTTCCTTTTGTTATCAGCAAATTTCTTTGCCTCCACATATCCTGAGCCAGACCTATTTGCTGTCTTGTGGTGTGACATCTTCTTTGTCATTGACTTGCCAGGTCTGTTCTTCTTCTTGTCACCAACAGGTTTCTTTGCAGCTACATATCTCAGACCATGCTTATTTCATTGTCGTGAAGGATTTCCTCCAACTTATCGGGATGTCAACATTTTGGACTTAGACATCGATCAAGTTTGGAGTTCAACACTATAATTTCACTGTTGAGGTGACTTATAGTATCTGTGTTTTCCTTCTTCTCAGCCTCCAATTTTGCATTCTCAGCCTCCAACTTCTCAATCAGCTTTTTCTGTTTTTCATTCTGCTGACATACTTCACCACTTTTTATACAAAGCTTCTTGTAGGTTTCAGCAAACTCTTCAAATGTCACTTCCTCATCACTAGAATCCATATCAGAATTGTACACTCCAGAGAGATCAGTGACAAGTTTGGCTGCTTCTTCCTCAGATTCACTTCCTGAGTCACCATCAGACCAAGTGACAGCCATCCCTTTCTTTTGTTTCTTCAGAAAGATAGGGCATTCAGCTCTAATATGCCCATATCATTCACAACCATGACACTAGATTTCTCTGCTTTGACTTCCTTTTTCTTCTGACTTGGATCTTCTGCTGGAGTCATAAGATCTGCTAATGTCAGATGAAATGTCCTTGACATTGAACCTTGACTTTGGATCAATTCTCTTGATGAGTCTGTTGAAATGCCTTCCAAGCATATCTATAGCTTCAGATATCTTCTCTTCATCATCTTCCTTGCATCTCTCTTCAGAGTTGGATACAAGTGCTATGCGCTTGTTCTTCTTGTCAACAGTTTCACTGATTTCCGTCTCAAAAGTCTGGAGAGATCCAACAAGTTCTTCAACTTTCAAGGTGCTGATGTCCTGAGCTTCCTCTATAGCAGTCACTTTCATTGAAAACCTTTTAGGCAATGATCTAAGAATCTTTCTCACCAGCTTCTCTTCTGACATCTTTTCACCAAGTGCTCCTGAGGTATTGGCAATCTCCAAAATATTCATATGAAACTCATGAATAGTTTCATCTTCTTTCATCTTCAAATTCTAAAATTTGGTAGTGAGCATCTGAAGTCTTGACATCTTCACCTTGGATATCCCCTCATGAGTAGTCTTGAGAGTGTCCCAAACATCCTTGGCCAGCTCACATTGATGAACTAGTCTGAAGATATTTTTGTCAATTCCATTGAATAAGGCATTCAATGCTTTAGAGTTCCCCAGTGCTAGCTCCTCTTCTTCTTTGTTCCATTCTTCCTTAGGTTTCAAGACAGAGGTTCCATCCTTCTCAAGCTTGGTGGGATGTTTCCATCCTTTGTCAGCAGCTCTCCAAGCTTTAATATCCAGTGACGTCAAAAAGGCAACCATATGAGGTTTCCAGTAATCATAATTAGATCCATCCAGTATAGGTGGTCTACCTCCAAATCCTCCTTCCTTATCCATTACGCCAGAAACTATTATCCCTAGATCTCACCCAGAAATAACAGGCATGGTGCCTGCTCTGATGCCAATTGAAATTCCTGATAGCAGATACGTGATGTCACAGAGAATGTTATGACACAGTATTTGACACTCTGCTAACAATTCACACAATAAATTCAAACAGCAGTAAAGAACACAATAAATTGTTTACCCAATTCAATGTCTAACTACACCTACATCTGGGGGCTACCAAGCCAGGGAGGAAATTCACTATTAGTAGAATTAATTCAGGAATAAACCAACCAGTTTATCTCCTTCACTAAAAACCTACCCAATGCAACTTCAATCTAAGTCCTACTTAGACCTGAGTTCCTACTCACTCCCCCTTAATCACAGCAGTGATATCAACCTATTGATTAATTGAATTGTGAAGACACACTTTAATAAACTATCTTGATTTTGCTTCAAAGCTTTAATCAAGAGACAAACACTCGTGCTTCAAAGCTTTGAGTGATAAACTACCCTTACAATCAAATCCTAGTCCAAGGCACTTATCAATTGATAATTGCTTGGCTCACAAGAGAAACTAGAATTACACAATTAACAACCTACTAAAATCTTCAAATACAGTTCAAGAGGCGCAGCAGCAGTGTAAGGGTTCTATTCCTATTATAGAAGCAGTCCTGAAACTTCAGTTTTGGGCTTCCATAAAGATAGCTATGGTTCACTTAATTAATCCTAAAAACTTGGTCTTATCAACAACCAATTTAGGTTTAACTAAGATTAACCTAACAACCATGTGAGCATACAATCTAATAACAGAAAAACATAATAAAGCAGCTCAACAAACTTCCTGAAAAATCTCAGGAAAAGCATTCTGCGAGCAGAATGTCACCGAATGTCATAACATCTGTTATGACATCAGAATATTTTCTGCAGAATTCTAGCACAACTTTTAGCTTCCAGTTCTGAGCTGTACTTTAAACATCCTTGTCAAGTAAGATTTATCTTCAATCTCTGAATGTCATGACATTTATCAAGACATTGCCATAGCCTAGTTTTACCAAAAATTAATGCCAATTTAAAACACTAACAAGGCTTTATGCCAAAAGCGACGATGGGTTTTAGCCAATTTGTGATGATTTTGCTTATGTTATTAGTATTGTTTAATGTTGTTGTTTGATGTTGTTGTTTATGATTGTCGTGTTAATTAGTGATGTATTAGCCTGTGACGATTTCGTGGTGACGGAGGTTTATGTGTTGTTGGGATGATTTGTGCCGATGAGGCTAAGGCGATTAAGTGTAGATTATACACTTTAAAATGACGATAAGAGTAAGTGAGTTTTGGATATGTGTTGGAATGCACTCATTAACTTATATCCCTTATGATTCCAAATATATGTATATATATTATCATGCCTTTAATTATATGTTTTGGAGTATCTCACCCTTTACTTGTTTACCTTTACCTTTATATCGTAAGTTATGAAGACGGAGTTTATAGCTGCTGTTAGTCGAGTCAGTGTCGCTCTGATACGTAGCACTCGGGGGGAATATTGATGTTGTCCTTGTTGTTGTTCTTTGATTGTTTTCCTTTTGTGAATAAGAATCATAATTTATGAAAACATGATTTTGATGAGGAAGTTTAATAAAGGAGATGTTTTATGTTTATGAATCAATTTATGATTTGCGACGATGCTATGTATCCGAGATTTATACTTTAAAGCAAACTGTTTAAAGTGAGTTATTTTTGAAGTTGTGATGCCTCAGTATTTAATTTATGAAATTTTAAATTACTTTGATTTTTGCATAGTATACTTTGGGTAATATTGGGGTGTTACATTTTGGTTAGGTACTTAATTTTGGTACACTAACATGCCACTTTTCCCGTGGTTCTGATTGCGTTTAAACGCATTGTGCTTTGTGTTTTCTCATATTTACGAGAAACACATATTCTGTTGTTTTGTCTGAATATGTACCTTTGTGCAGGTGTTCTGATTGTTATGAGGACTTGTTTGCTACACGCACATGTTGCACGATATCACTTTGCGGATTATATTGATCGAGCTGTTTCTTATTATTGCTTTGTTGATGGCAGTTTACTTGAAGTTTTCCGGAGTATTTTTTAGCTCGCAGTGCTCTTCGGATCTTTATCCGTTTGGTATTTATTTTACTTTGTTTACCGTATTCTTTTACCGCTTTTCTAGAGAGCATGAGAAGTAGGGTTTTACCGCTTTCCTTGCCATGAGAAGTAGGAATAGAGATGTATGAAGGGGCTTCCGTAGTTGGAGCATGTTCAGAACCCTCGGTTTATTTAAAGACCCGTTTAGGGCGCTTCTGTTTGCTAATTATGTTTGGTTTGTTTAAAATCCTCCATCTGCATAAGGAGGTAATTCTCAGTAAGTGTTTATATTTGTGCTTGCATAGGTCAGAGTGGTTAGGACACCCGACGTGGTACCACCAAGCGAAGTCCCACTTTTTATATTTCCTGCTATCGAGTCATGATGATATGATGGGCAAGTGGAAAGGGTCCGCAATCGACCCTCGCACAGTTCTAGTCCGTGTCAGCTCAGCACACGCGAATCGTGTTGCTTCCTTTATCGAGTCAATAATAAAAGTGGCAAGAGTTCCCTATTCTGACTCTCCACGCTTTCCTGGGGTTCGCGTTTATTGCAGAGCTCACATCATTTGCTCTTCACACTTGACAATTCATGTCATGCGGTGATATTTTTCACAGGAATCGGATGTGTCGGCTCCTGGTTGACTCACGATATGCTCGTTACTGTTCGAGGCTATGGGACTTCCTCCTTTTCCTGCACTTGTGTGCCATTTGTTTGTTTGTATTGCATTGTTTGTGTGTTTCTGCCAAAGCACTTTCTTGCTTCATCCCTTTTTGTCATCTTCGATTCTACTTTAGGTAGTGATTCGAGATGGACATAGACTTAGGATTGCAAACCTTTTACATTCCTTTTTGTCGTCTTTGATTCTACTTTAGGTAGTGAATCGAGATAGACATAGATTTAGGTTGTAAACCTTTGTCATGTTCCCTTAGGATTCTCTTGAATCTACTTTAGGTAGTGATTCGAGTTAGACCTTAGGTTGTAATCCATGCATGATAACATTAGGGATAGAGTTAGATAGTTTCCCTTGTTTGTTTTCTAGTTTCTTTTGCATCCATGCATGTAATAAGATTAAAACTTATTTTCTTTTTATTTTGAAAATTAAAATAATTAATAATGGTTCAAACTCCTTTTTCAAAGGTAAAAGCAACCAACCAATTCAAACCTTTTTGCCTACGGGTTTTCTTTTTATGTTTAAAACTTTTGTATAAGTAAAAAACACATAACCCACCAAAACATATGAGCCGAACTACGGCGCTCTGACTTTCCCATTGCACGCGGGAATACATAGGCATCTTGTCACGGGGCTCGATCGAGCAAACTTTGTAAATACTTCCTTCTTTTCCCAATGTTTTCGTTATTTTCATTTATTTCACATGCATTCTCTTTTAGCATACAAATATAACAATTAAGCAGTAAATAGATGTAAACACACCCATTAGACAGAAAATAGAAATGGATACCGTAGAGTACTACGGGCGTGTGGGGTGCTAATATCTTTCCTTCGCGTAATAGATTCCCTTACCATATCTCTCGGTCGCAAGATCATGTCTTATCCCTTTTAGGTTTTCGCGATGCGTTTACCTTTCTCCTTTTGCGAGATAAAAAACGTTCGATGGCGACTTCATTGATATAGTTATCAGATGATGTTCAGCCGGTTGTTTCAAAGATGATGGTGTGAAGAGGAAAATACAAGCAGATATGGAAAATGATTGAGCAAAGAAGAAGGTGAAAGGTGAATCTCGATAATGAATATTATTGGTTATATTGGATTTATGAAAGAGGTTGTTTAAATATTTCAATTATTGGTTTTGGGATAGATGAACACAAAAATCAGTCTTCTCCATCCAAATATCTAACAAGAAAATTTACAAACCAATAACACAAAAGAATATAAGTTTTATGATAGACCACCACAATGACTTTATGGAATGTAATTGAAAAATGATATGTAAGATAGAAGAATGAAAATTATATTGTTGTAAAAAGATAGAGAATTTTTAAGATTTAAGATGTTTTGATTTTTAGACAAAATTAAAATCAAATTAATATGATGAATAAAGATGGAAAGGAAAAGTGAGTTTATAATAATAATAATAATAATAATAATAATAATAATAATAATAATAATATAAATTATAATTTTTATTTAAAATCAAATTAATGATACAAAACGTTTTAATAATATAATTTTAATGACGAGGCAAAAATATTAAGTTTGTGGAATCAATTTCTAATGCCATATCATTCTTTTGGCTCCCAAATGAAAGGGCCATAAAAACACGTAATATAATAAAGAGGGACTAAAATAATTGATTTTTTTAAAAGAGTACTAACAAATTAGAAAAATCATAACATAGAACTAAAACTACATTTAACCCTAAATTTATTAAAATATCAATTACAATGATTAAAATAAATATTCATCCATCCAATTCTTATTATCCATACATGAATATCAATAGTTTAAAATATTAATGCAGGCAATATTAAGTTAATTTTTTTGACAAAAAAGTAAAGGTTAAATTACAGTTTTGTCCTCCTATTTTAGTGTTTTCACAATTTTCGCCCTCTATTTTATTTTTAAACACTTTTGGTCCCTCATCCATACTTTGGCTACAAAAAAAACGCTTATATATTACTTTTTAAAGTACGTGACATATAATAAAATATCAGTTGTGTGTTATACAATTACAAGGAAGGAAAAACATTTATTTTAAAAAGTGAAACATAGTCGTTTTTTGTAGCCAAAATGGGAATGGGGACCAAAAGTGTTTAAAAATAAAATAGGAGGACTAAAATTGTGAAAATACTAAAATAGGGGTACCAAAAATGTAATTTAGCCAAAAATAAATGATATTCATTCATTCAAATTGATAGAGTACATAGTTGCGATATAAACTCAAAATCGTCAAAAATAAAAAGGATGAATCTGCGAACAAACTCACGACATCCATGTTAATAGCATAAAACGAGAAATTACATAAGCCTACAAATATGACTGTATTGATTGTATTGAGATGTCCGAAATATTCATGCTTACGGATCTGTAGCGTTAATGGCACAAAAGTCATTGATTGAATCTACACTAGATCGAAACTAATCTTTCAACCTGAAACAAATGAACATCGCACAAAAATGGAAAAACAAAACACCCCGCACAAAGACGAGATATCAAAATACACCAAAGAAATATGAAAAAAAAACAAACAGTGACCCACGAAATCATAAAAAAAGAGACAAAAGAAACATTACTTGTTTAACTGATAGATAAATAAAAACGATTTGGAGGGGTGATTTTGGATAAAAAATTAAGCTTTTTCCTTTTAAGGTGGAGTTATCATTTTTTCCACTGGTGTCCTGTCTCTTATGAGGTTCATTCTTTTGCATTGCATAACCCTTAAACGTTGCATGGCATCTTAGGGCCAAAACAGGGCTTGTGTTATATTTAAGTATCTTCTATCCTGTCAAGGCGAAGGTTCCCTTCTTATCTCCGGATAGAAGACACTTAAATAAGGGCAGCTGTTGTACCCCAATTTTTGCCCCTAAGATTCTTTCATACTTCATACAATTGCATTGCACAAAGATCACAAATTGCTCTCTCTCTCTCTCACATCTTTAGGGTTTGCCCTTTGGGAGATCACCAAGAACCTTGTGGAAGTGATTATTGTTTATGTGTGATGATTGATATTGGATTAACCATGATGTGTATCCCTTGTTCTCTAAATGTTGTATGTGAATTGTGCACAAGTTCCTCAAAGAGTTGATAGGTTCATGTGTTTATTTCTATGTCTTCTCTCATTATTTTTCAAGATTTTGAAAGTATTGTCTCTCCTTGAAGACTTCTCTCACTATCAACCATGCTCTCTTATCTTAAATGTATGCTTCATGCTTCAAAGAGATCATTAAATTCAAAAATTCCTCCATCCCAAGGCTGAGATGCTTTGTTATAAGGGATAATAGTTGGGGTTATGGCAACAACAGGAGTAACATCATATACTTGTTGATTTTGAGGGGAATATGGCGCTTTCAACAACTAAAAACAAACTGATAGATAAATTGATCATAAATCACCCCTCTTTAAGAGAGAAAGAAAAAAGAAGAAAAGTGACTCAATATTAAGTTAATTAAAATGTCGATTAAATGTCAATTTTTTTTGTTATATTCCTTTAAATATTACAAAAAGACGATTTTTAATATATTAATAATTTTACTTATTACTACAAACATATTAATAATTTTATCTATTACTAGAAACACATATGATAAAATAAAGGTGTTGTTATATTACTGTAAAAAAAAGGTGTTGTCATATTATTTAATGAAGATAAAAGTTAAAATGTATTCCAAATGTACATGTTTTAACATATTATTTGTAGATTTTTTTTTTTAAATCCGTGAATTTAATTTATTAAAATTTTAAATATAATTTTATTACACATATTTTTTCTAATTATATTTAGGACAGATATTAGTATGAGTTCATATTACACATTTATCAAATCATCATTTATAAAATTTGAATTCATTATTCAATTATATAACATTGACATAGTCACAAACATACATTAATAATATACATCAACTTATATATATATATATATATATATATATATATATATATATATATATATATATATATATATATATATATATATATATATATATATATATATATATATATATATATATATATATATATATATATATATATATATATATATATATATATATATATATATATATATATATATATATAGTTATAATAAACCGTATATTCGATTATCTAACTTCAATTATATAAAACAACAACAAAAATATTTAAAAAATGAACATTAAAATGAACAGTCTATTGTTTATATTTCATAGATATGTTCACATCTACCGTAAATCCAAATGAGTATTTTTTTAAACCTAAAATGTATACAACTATCTGTCAAATTTCAATTTTAAAATTTTATTATTATATCCCATTTAATTTTTTTACAACCTACCATATATGTCACTATAAACAAACTTTTTTTTGGAAGCGATGGTAAAAGTGTATGATATGTGTTCTTATTAAATAAAATGATAATACAAATGTAAAAAGAATGATAAATTTTTTTTTATAACCACATGTATGAAAAGATTTTCTATTTTGTGGATTTTATTTATAAAAAGGTTTTCTAATGGTTCATATTTTTATTAGGTATCAACACTAATTTATCACTTATACTATAACAATAAATTCTTTTGAAACCCTCTCTTTATTAGATATGATTCGATTAAAATCAAATAACCAAAGAATATATATTTTAGTTAAAGTTAAATCTTAATAAAAAATGCAATGCATACAGATTCATTCTAAGTTAGTTCTAACTTAGTGCTAATGTTTTAGTTCCACATAGGTCTTGTTTTGTTTTAATAATTTTAAAAGTTTTAAAAAAATATAATTTTAATTAAGAAATTAAATATATTATAAAAAACTATACACACACTTTTATATAAGTATTAAAGTATAAATTTATTAATTTATATTTAAGAATAGTCCTTACAATAAAATTTATTAAAATATTTAAAAATATTTTTGAGTTTTTATAATAATAGAGTAAATATATTTATCAATTTTACATTTTAACAAAAAAAAAAATCATTAAACTAATATCTCAATATTAAATCTATGTTTAAAAAATACTTCGGGTCATGCTTTAAAATAAAGTTAATTGACATCATAAAGAATTACCTTTTAAAAAAATACTTTTGCAAAACTAAATTAGTAGATATGATTTTATAAAAAATCAAATAAAAAAATAGTAATATTTTAGATTGTATTTGAAAATAAAATAAAATAGTCACATTTTTCAAATTTAAAGGTTGAAAATATATATTGAGACCAATTTACATTAAAAGTGATACAATAGAAAATAAAATTACAATGAAGAGAAATTACAATTCAATTACAATTGAATCTTTACAACTCCAACAGATTCTTCTTAAAGATGATGCTTTATGACGATGTTTTATCACATAATTCACCACTTCACGAAAGAGTTCTGGGTAAAATTGCATAAACTTAGCATAATTTAGATGTATATGTTCCGGGTAAAATTGCACAAACTCAGCATAATTCAGATGTATATGTTGCAGCACCTATAATATATATGCGTCATTAATTCAGACGCAAACAATTTTTTAGGAGTAAAATATGGGGTAGAAAAGAAAGAGAAACCTCGACAATAACATTATCACCATCGGAACAGGATTGGAAGCGGCGAAACAACAATGACTTTCTCAATTTCAAAAAAATAATTTTTCGGTTGTCTTTTAAGTTTTCAAGTGTAACCCCTATATTATAAATGTAATAACTATTATATAAAAATAATAATAGAATTAAAAAATAAAAAATACAACAAATTTCTTAATACACCACATTAGCGTTATTAAATATCAAATCAATATAAATCAACTAATATTTAATTAGTCTGTTTTGCCCTTAAACTTTTAATCAGAATTTAATATGTAACTATGAGATACTTTAGTTTTTAGATATTTATTTGTAATTTATAAAAGATATAATAGAATAATAGATGACAATTCATGTTTCTCCAACCACATCTAATGATGTGTGCACACATCATTGGTGTATGCAATTTATATTTTATCTATATTTAATATAGAGAAAATTATATCCATTTGAAATTAATTATTAAAAAATGGGCCCAAAATAATGTGGTAGCCCAATTTTAAATCAGTTTCCAGTTTGTACCCTAATTTCCTCATCGCGTCACCTTTGTCCACCGCAGCTCAGACCAACCATATCATTTCTCCCATCTCCGATCTGCTCAACACCTCACCGACTCTATTTTCCGGCAACGATTCAAATACAGTTCAATTCTCCCAAAGTTCCAGTTTTTCTGATCGGAAAGTCGTCGGAGGCAAGGGTTTCGGGATTCCCCATCGCGAATTAGGGGAATCAAATTACCAATCCGCCACAAAATTCAGTTTCGAAATTCTCGTTCCAGATTGCGTGATTTTTCTCTCGCGATCGCAAGTGTGTGAAGTATTGTGGTTATTTTGTTACTGTTTTGAATTTTGATGGTTTACTAATGAAAATTGTGTTGCATCTGATGCTGGTTTTTCGATATGTTATTGTACTCAGGTCGGTGATTGGTTTCAAGTAAAGGATTCTACACACTGGTCTTGTTGCGCGGGGATGAATTGTTGCTGATCTGTTGAAATTTGTGCAATGTCCGGCTTACTTAATGTATTCCCTTACCACTATATTATTCTGTGTGTATTGCACGCGACATACTTTGATGTTTACTATTTATTAGAGCGTTTTGATTTATTAGAAACCAATTCAAGTTTTAGCTTATGTAGTTAGAGAGGAACATGAATGATGTAGAAACATAAACCTGTGGGGCACTCCCCATACTTTTATTTGGAAGTAAATATCGGTATTATAGTCGTCCGTGTAAGTTAGTTTTTATCCCGAGTTACTGAAAATAAAATCTTGAACAAATCTAAATTAAGTATAAAATCCTACCCAACAAAGAATTCTATTAAGAAGAGTCTGATTCTTAATCATTTTTTTTAGGATTGTCCTAAAAATTACTTATTTCAAGTATAATTTCTAGCTGTTCTATATATCATGCCTTATGCATGTTGGATCTATCACATATAATCAAAGCAACTTACATTTTATTTTATTTTAAATGTTTATAATCATTATCATATTATTATTATTACTATTATTGTTGTTGTTGTTATTATCATCATTCTTACTGTTTGTCAGATATTGATTTATTTTTTTGGCCTTTCATTCACTATGGATGTAAATTATTATAACAGAGCTCTGTTTGCAGTCTTCTCTGAACGGATCTGCTTCAAATCTTCCCGATGGTGCTGGGCGTTCTTTTACTACATCGTTCTCTAGTCAGTCTGGTGCAGCCTCCCCAATTTATCAGCACACTGGTGGGAATATTGGGCTGGAATCAATCCTTTTTATCCTCTCCTTTATTTAGTTTCATAATCACTACCTTTTTGCTGCAGGTGGTATTCAGGGATTGCACAACATGCACGGGAGCTTTAACATTCCTAACATGCCCAATACACTTACATCAAGAAACTCAACAATAAACAGCATGCCATCGGGAGCAGTTCAGCAACCTACATCAAGTCTTTCTAGTGGAAGATTTTCATCAAATAATTTACCTTCCGCTCTGTCACAGGTACATATGAGTGCCTGTGTTTGAACATCTCGAGAATAATTTCAGAGCTATTGTGCATACTTAACTGTTCTGTCTTTCATTATCTTTCTACTGGTAAATAGTTTAATGTATTTCCCAATCTTTATACATCATACTTGCAGCTATCTCATGGAAGCTCTCATGGACATTCAGGAGTCAACAATAGAGGAGGTACAAGTGTTGTAGGAAATCCTGGATTTAATAATAGCACAAATGGAGTTGCAGGTTCTATTCCTGGGATTCTTCCAACTTCTGCTGCAATTGATAACCGTAATGCTGTTCCAGGATTGGGAGTATCCCCAATTTTGGGAAATGCAGGTCCGAGGATAACAAGTTCGATGGGAAACATGGTTGCTGGGGGAAACATTGGGAGGATAAGCTCTGGAGGATTGTCCATTCCCGGTCTTGCTTCACGTCTAAATTTAAATGGAAGCAGCGGATCTGGTGGCTTAGGCGTGCAAGGACAAAATCGATTGATGAGTGGTGTGCTTCCTCAAGGTATGTATTCTGGTAGTCACAACAAGTTCATTAAAATGAAATGGAAGTAATATTTCTCCTGAGAAATATCCGATTATATTGAGGTTATCTTCATATTTTCTGTCCTGATCTCTTTTAAAAGAGTTATAATATATATTAAAGTGATGCATTCTTTTGTTTATATACATTTTAACATATAAAATCATATTTATCCAGGGAAATATAGTACTATACGACACTACACATTTTTTCACGGATGAACATTTCAAATCTTACTTAATTATCTTGGATACAGTTTCTCCTAAGAAATGTCCAATTATATTAGCTTCATATGTTCAGTTGAGATCTCTTTCAAAAGAGTTAGCATCAGGAGGAATGCGTGTTTTTGCTTATAAATCGTTACGAAGGGAGTATATATATGAAAGATATTTTATGAAAAATTACAACTTTTCAAAAACTCCCATTTTTAAAAATCAAAACTCATAATATATAAAAAACATGTGAAATAAGTGAAACCTAAAACACAAAGCCATGTTTCTGAGTTTTCATTTTTGAATCTCATGAAGCTATGTTGTACTTCTTTCTGATAAAGCCAGACCATCTCATGTTTTGATTCAGGTTCTCCTCAGGTAATTTCAATGCTAGGAAATTCTTATCCAAGTGCTGGAGGTCCACTTTCACAAAGCCATATTCAAGCAGTACACCACTTGAACTCTATGGGGATGTTGAATGATTTGAATTCCAGTGACAGTGCACCATTTGACCTCAATGACTTCCCTCAACTATCAAGTCGTCCTAGTTCTGCTGGGGGGCCTCAAGGACAGTTGGGTGTGTAATGTAAAATTTTATTTAGCTTATTATATTATTCACCATTTACAATAATGAATAATGTAATTTATAAATTTCAGGCTCTTTACGAAAACAAGGCCTTAGTCCTATTGTACAACAAAATCAAGAGTTTAGCATTCAAAATGAAGACTTCCCAGCTTTACCAGGATACAAAGGTACTGTTTATAATTTGACTGGTTTTTGTGTGCTAATTGTTTACATATTTTGTGTTAGAAATTTTTTGTTGTTCAGTTGTGTTATTTCCTTGCCTTAGAGTGAAATTCATACTCTTCCATGGGGTTATATGCTTTTTAGCTTCCTAATGTTGTGCAGAATGCATCGATGTTTTGTCTCCATTTACTTTTCAATTCTGTCAGGAATTGTACAGTTCCTTGTATTAGTGTTTTATATATATCTGTGTGACATGTCATACATTTAGCAAAGATGCTTTAATGGTTCCTATTATTGAAGAAGAGTGAAAGATTATGATGTCTGCACTATTGAACATTTCATGACTTGTTGGAAGTAACATCTCAGGAGTCTGTCTATCTGATGACATTTTTATTATTTTTGGTCAACTTCGTTCGCAGAACTGAGAAATTTAATTTACAGAGGTTAGTCAGTTGGCTTTGTGCATTTGTTTTTATCATAATATTTGTACACAGGTGGTAATGGAGAGTTTACTATGGATATGCATCAGAAAGAACAACTTCATGACAATGCTATGTCAATGATGCAGTCACAACATTTCTCCGTGAGTTTCATACAGTATATAATTAAGATACATTTTGTGTTTTTATCCTTGTTTATGATATTATTGGACCAAAATCTGATCTCTCTTATCTGGATTCTTTCTGCAGATGGGGAGGTCTGCCGGTTTCAGCTTGGGAGGATCTTATTCATCACATCGAACTCAACAGCAACAGCAGCATACTCCTTCTGTCAGTAACGGTGGTGTCTCTTTTTCATCTGTGAACAATCAAGATCTTCATCTGCACGGGTCAGAAGTTTTTCCCTCTCCAAACTCTTCGTATCATTCACAGGTACACGGCTTTCCTAAATGTAAATTAGGAGGCACTTGCTTTTGTGTGAGAATACATCTCTATTTTAAAACTTCTTATGTGACATTAGGTTTCCAATTGAGCTGAAATTCCATATTCCCCTCAAAGCATGTTTCTGACGTTCTAGTTCTGGTTTTTGGTTTAGACCAGCGGACCTCCTGGCATTGGATTAAGGCCACTAAACTCTCCAAATAATGTTTCTGGTACGGGTTCATATGACCAGCTCATCCAGCAGTATCAACAGCACCAGAATCAGTCCCAGTTTCGCCTTCAGCAAATGTCAGCGGTAAATCAGACTTTTAGGGATCATGGCATGAAGTCTATGCAAACTGCACAACCAGCTCCTGATCCATTTGGTTTGCTTGGCTTGTTAAGTGTAATCAGGATGAGTGATCCTGATCTGACATCTCTTGCTCTTGGAATTGATCTCACAACACTTGGATTAAATTTGAACTCATCAGAAAATCTTCACAAGACTTTTGGG
This sequence comes from Vicia sativa, assembly GCA_021764765.1. Lineage (NCBI taxonomy): Eukaryota > Viridiplantae > Streptophyta > Magnoliopsida > Fabales > Fabaceae > Vicia > Vicia sativa. The sequence continues at coordinate 164,086,096 of CM038796.1, forward strand.
TCTCCTTGGTCCGAGGAACCAGCTAAGGGTGATCCAGAGTTTAGTGTGCTTCAATGTTATTATGCTAAACCACCTCCTGCCCTACACGTGAGGCGTTCTTTCTTTTCCTTAATTTATTTTCAACGTCCTTTATATATTTTCTTCTATTTATTTGCGCTAATTCTTTTATGTGATGCAGCAAGGGTATTTTGCAAAGTTTACTTTGGATACATTGTTTTACATATTTTACAGGTGCCTATTGAAACCAATCCTATCACTTGCACTATGCTTGCATATTCTAAGAGTAATAGTAAATTAAAATTTGATCTTTTATTGCAGCATGCCTAAAGACGAAGCACAACTATATGCAGCAAATGAACTGTATGAACTCTATCAATTCATATACACCCTCGTCGTCTTATGATCATATGCACCCTTTTGTTTTGTTTTATTTGTATTTGTTCTTGTTTTCAAGTTATTCTTGGATAACTACGCCCATGGATTCTTGGCAAGAGTTTTTAATTTTAAAATAAGTAGCTGTAAGTGGTTTAATGAGTTATATGGTTATAGCTATCAACCACCTCCAAAATCTTATCCATTCATCCATGTGGTTATTCTTTTAACTTGAATTATTGTCAGTTTTTTTATCAAAACAAAAATTACTAACAAGCTACGGTTGTTGATCTCAGTTACAAACGGGGCTGGTTTTATCACAAAGAGCATCGCATGTGGTATATAAGAGTTCCCAACATGGAGCCGCTTGTAAAAACAAACACATATGAGAGAGGATCTTACCACTGTTTTGATCCAAGCACTTTCGAAACTGTTCGGAGGGTGAGTTTCTTGAACATACCTGCATCACTCTTCTGTTATGTTATTTATTTACAAAATAATGTCCTATTTATGCTTCTTATGGACAAACTTGCAGGATAATTTTGTTCTTCATTATGAAATGGTGGAAAAGAGACCGTCTTTACCGCAACATTAAGGAGCACATAGAAAACCTTCCGTGTAAAGCTTTATATGTATGAATATAATTTGTTATTATGGAAGCTATTTTGTTTATACATTAGTGTAACTTTAATCTGGTGTTTCTCTTAGCTCGTTATTAGAGTAGATGCAAGGTTAGCCTAACCTAGCTTTCTCTGTCTGTGGAACACATATATCTAAATATATTGTATGCAGTGTCTGGTAGTTTGACCCATACTCAAATAAAGTTATTTTAATATGTTGCGGAGAGGAATATGGCTCCTGAGAAGGGAAATAAAACGGATTAGCTAATGTTTTTTCTTCCTTCTGATTATTAGTATACACAGATTGTTGAAAAGAAATGATTACGTTTGTGTTACCTGGATTACAATTTGTATATTACCACAAGACTGGAACACCAGATATTCCAATTCTTGCAGGTCATGATCTCTGATGTAGTCATTCTTATTGATAATAATAGCCTGTCTTCAAAATCAGTTATGCAGAACATGAAAACTGCATATAATGATCTTTTAGCAGTAATGAAATTGAACAGGTGCTTCTGCCAACAACCGAATCTTGTGATAAAAGCTTGTGGAATCTTTTGTTTTGCTTTGTTTTGTTGGTCTTTTAGATCACGTTAGCAGCTCAACGAACTCCAGTCAATGACCATGGTCTGTGAGTTTTATTAAAGACTGTCTGTATCACTTATCAAAGGGCATATCTTCCTAATTCACCAGGCTAACTGTCTAAAATTTTAACGAAACATCTGCTTTCATTGGCCATAATGTTGATAAACTGCACAAGCATGTCAGTAGACAATGGGAATCATACAAAATTTGAGAGCCTATTGAAAAGGGAAGTCATAATAGAGTCGAAGTGACCAAGAATCATACAAATTATGAGAGCCTATTGAAAAGGTAGTCATAACAGAGCCAGAGCACTTTAGAAGCATCTTGAAATGTACAAAACGAGGATTGTGAAGGAAGTGACCATGGGCAGCTCTGATTTTATTGTATGGTTTACTAACTATATGGGCAGTTCTAATTTCGTGGATCGGTTAAATTTGGTTAAATTTAATACGAACAAGCTTATGTTATGTTTTTAATCAGAAAATGAGTTTGATATAAAATGAAAAGTAGATTTTAGAGTGTTATAGGGCCGCAAAGATGTTGGGTCAGAGTGGTCTTCTATGAAAAATTAGTCTATGCAATTGTATGCTGATGATATTCGAGTTTTACAAAAACAAATATTGGGCGGCAGATTGTAACTAAGATGTGGGAAGTTCATGTCAGCAGTAGGCAGGAAAACAAAACAAACTTGATATGGGGAGAGGAAAACAAAACAAACTTGATATGGGGAGAGGTAAAATCCGTTTTAATTTGGTTGTATTTATTTTGATTACATAATATGAGAATGAGGTGGATAATGAGGATGCTACTACACCCATTATAATTTTAAATATTAGTTGGATCGTCAAGGTTTTGATATTTTTAGTTTGTACTTAAATAATGTATGTTTAAAATTTTTTAGGCTTGTTTTACTTTATTATTTCTAATGTAATTTGACGCGGAGGAAAAAATGATTTCTATTAAAAAATTATTTCCTAGACAGAGATAAGAGTTAAGAATATTCAAATCCAATCTGAAGCGGTTTGAGACATGTTTGGGGTTTATTTCAACATTCCCTCGAGACGGAGAGCAGGAATTGATTAAGAATTTGGGTTCGGGTACGGGGAGGTGAAACCATCAGTGGCTCGATACCATATGCCTAGAGAGGAGAATTAGAAAGTAGCACTGCTGCGTGGCAAGCAATATGGTAAGTGTGAAAGAGTTATGTAGAAGTTTGTTTTCTTTTGTTAATCAAGGAATAGTATTTCTCTGGAGCTCAACTCTAGTAGTGTGAATTGGGAGTGTGTTTTTGTCTACATTTTCCATTTCTAATTTAATAAAACAGCATTCCAAGTCATTTGTTTTTGGCTGAGCCAGAATTTTTAGCCTTTCCTGATTTCAACGGAGATTTTTACGAGAATGGTTTAGGCCAGGGACAATCCTTTTGTGAAAAGGGTAGACCAATTGTATATTTTAGCAAAGCACTATGAGGTAGTAATTTAGCAAAGTGAGTGTATGAGTAAAAGTTTATGACAGTAGCGTTATCTATTTATTGTTGGCGTTCAAGGTTCATTGTTTGAGGCTACTATTACATCAGAGAATAAAAGGGATGATGTCTTGTCTCACATGCATGACAACACATTTAGTTGCACATGCATGACAACATTGAGATGCATTTGTAATTTGTTGGTATGTACTTAAGGTATGTGAGAGTATTGAATCTCTTGAAGAGGTGAAAAAGGTGAGTAAGGATGGAGTCTTGAAGGACAATTGTTGCCTTGAAAAAGGGAGAACCAACTAAGTCTCAATTGCGGAGGGTTTTTGTTGTAATTATACTAATTTCTACAAGATGTATGCTCAAGCTTTTATGGAAGTGTAGCAGCTTATTATGGTTTGGGATGATGACACCACATTTGAAGTTGTGTATGGTAGGCTTGCTCCACTTTTTGACTTGTTTTCTGTCCAGACAGACTAAATTTGAGGCAGTTAGAAGAAATTTGTTGGATAGGTATGATTGATTGAATTAGTTGAAATATCAACCGTGCTCATCATAAAAATTTGTTCGACGTGTATGAACGGCTAAGCTGATCATAAAAGCATTTGCAGGGAGTTTGCTGCAGTCGATTGGATTTTTCTAAAACTCCAATCACATGTGCAGTAGAGTGGCGGTACAAATTGAGCTGAAGTTTTCTCTACATTACTATGGACCTTGTTAAGTAAGTCATAGGCTAGAATCTATCGTGTGTTTCATTGTTCTTTATTTAAGAAAGGCATTGGACGCTTCAAGGTGTAAAAAAGGGAGATTTTTTTAATGTATCGTACACGCTTTACTAGCATAGTTTTTGTTCTCAGGTTTTGAAGATATTCGGACGCACTAAAATTCAAACACAATGCTGAACAAGACCATTGACCACAGGAGATACATCTATGTATATATTACGTAGATGTATCTCCGAACTCACTCAACTTCAGTACAATTCTTGCATAAGATCTAATTTCACACAATTATTTCAGAGATGTATTTCCGAAAAGATTACATAGATGCATTTCAAATGCTCTTCATTTAAATATACTCCGAAATCCTTTCCTCTCTCTCACTTACTCAAACTCTTTATAAAATTCATTTTGAAAAACACCCATCCACCCCATTTTTTCAAACTCATAACACACCCAATCAACATCAAACAACATCAATCTTCATCAAACATCTGATTTCAAACAACATTGAGCAACAACAATCAACTTCATGGCATAAATTGTAAGTTTTTTTTATAAACTTTATTGAGTTTATGTAAAATTGTGCAGAAGTTGATTTTTAGGTTATGAAATCGAAAGATTTTTATTTTTTGATAGCTTAGAACTAATGGGGAACAAGTTAGTTAGGTAGTTTTTACGACCAATGAATTATTTTTGATGTTTTATAGGTCTGTATTCTGTCATTGACAATATTTAGAGTTGCAGGAATTTTCAAAAATGTATATCTGTAATGTTTCAACTTTTACGCAGAATCGGATATGCATCTCCGTAAGCAATTTGTGTAATATTTTTGCCTTTTTTTGTACATGAGTCATTGTGTAACGCTTGTCTTGTCTATTTACATGAATTATGGTTGAAAGATAATTTCGATTGAGACACGACATGATTTCATAACATGATCTGTTCGGAGGGAAAAAAGTCAGCAATTACAAGCTCCTTCTACCTATAGACCAATTGATGCGTAGGTATTAGGTTTTATGGCTCATGTATCTCCGCCTTCTTCGTCTTTTCGTAGCATGCGAGGGTCTCTTACTCATGACTTCCAACCTCCATCTTCACGTAGACATATGAGTTCACATATTTAGGCATCTAAGGTAGGAGAGGCATTCCAAGCTCAGATGAATGCGGCAGAATCTGAGGCATGCCAGGCCTAAGAGACTAAGGCGAAACTTGAGGCATCCGAGGCTCAAGCGGCACATGAGGCAACCCATGTCCAGGAATCTGTGGCGGCACCTGAGGCAACCTAGGTCCAAGAAGCTGTGGCGGCACCTGAGGCACCTCAGGATTTTGGAGGAGGCCCGTCAGCCTTATCACAGCTGCCTCTTTACCCCGACCATGTTGCCAGACATATCTGGGACATAAAGGTAAAATTTAGTTAGAATTATTCATTTAACCACGTGTTTGTTTATTATTAACTTTTATTTGTTTGAATCATTCTTATCAAACCATGTATGTAGGAATGTTGGACCGTTAAAATTCATCAACCTTATGCGAAAGACCACTCGCCTGGAAGAACCCAATGATCTGTGGTGTGATGAAGTTTTGTAGCTATCAAGGATGCGAGACTTGAGCAAGAATGACTATGTTACATTTAATCATGATATGCTTACCGCATTTGTGTAGAGATGACACACATAGACGTCATCATTTCATCTACCACACGGTTAGATGACTATCCCACTGGACGATGACTCGTGTCAGCTGCATCTTTCAGTTAATGGAAGACTTTTAAATCATGAGAGGTGTAAAAAAGAAGAGGCATTGGAGTTCATGGTAAGCTATCTAAGAGTTAACCTATATGATGCCATTAAGGAGCTGGACTTCACATGTGGGGATCATGCTAGGTTTAGCTTTTTGCAAAAGGTGTTTAATGATGAGATATCAAGATCACAATAAGCTGTTGGTGATAACGAGAAAGTATGGTTGCGCAGAGGGTATGCTATAAGAGTATAGTTGTTGTATTTGGTTTACACTTCCATTTTTGTGGTAAGAGTGCTACTTATGTGGATGTCATATATCTGCAGTACTTTGAGGACTTTGAGCAGATCCACAAGTACAACTAGGGGGTCACTTGTTTTGTATACTTGTACTCTAAGTTATAAAAGGATATATATACTGAAGACGAGGAACATGACATGAAGTATCACACTTTTGACATTAACTTTGAGCAGATCCACAAGTACAACTAGGGGGTCACTTGTTTTGTATACTTGTACTCTAAGTTATAAAAGGATATATATACTGAAGACGAGGAACATGACATGAAGTATCACACTTTTGACATTAACATTTCTTGGTCTTTTATTGCTTATGTGTCATTTTGTTAATTATTGCAACACCGTTACTAACTAATGATTCATTTTTTCAAGCTTGGATCATGCAAAATTTTTCACGCATCTTCGGTTGGTCATATCTACCGACTTATATTAAGGATATACTGTATGCTCAAGCCTTCTCATTGTTCAGAGGAAATCAAGGAAATGGCCATTTATAATGTATATTGATCGCTTGGTAGCCGAGGATATACACCTTTGTTGTTACGTCAATCATCGTGATATGATTTTCTTTAATGAGGTTGTCTTATATCCGGGATGGTTGACTTGTGGATCATATTTAACAGCTTGTTATCTGCCTAAGCACGTCACGCATCTATTCGACTATATGCAATACATTCCCAAAGATTATCCCGTGTTTTCTCCTCACAGTATGAAACATAAAAATATGGATTCTATATTTGATGATTATATTAGTCATCTGGTATCATATGAGGTGCATAAAACCAAAGTTGAGAAGATAGGAGCTACATAGACAATTACTTCCGATGGTTTTTCCGAGCGTCACATCCTTATATGGTACAAGATGATCCATAAGATCCATATATGCTAGCTCATCAGGAGATACTAGAGGAGCAACATGCTAAGGAAGATCATTCTGTTGATGTCTTACCTAGGTGTTGTTGTATCGTGCAGATTGGACATGCGAGTATTGACAAATGACTCTTTCTTGATGGTTATGAGGTGATGGGTGTAACACCCCTTCTAAAATACCCCGAATATTTTAATTAATATAATAAATAAAACCAGATTTAATCAGAGTCAACACGGAAATCAAGGGATGCCACAAACTATGAAATAAATAAAACTCCAATTAACTCAGTAGCCATGCTACACTGAGGATCACTATCAAAATAATCAATTAAATTAAGACCATGTCTTACACAGTGGAAATAATACCATCAAATTAAAACGGAATAAACCAAGTCTCAATTATTCCTAAAGTAATCCAAATAACATTTGATTACTAAACAAGTTCTCAACTAAACGTTCCCCAGTGTTACAACCTATCAGAGCATGACACTGACACGCGGACTTAAAATGACAAGCTCTAGAGCCATCCTCACCAACTCCTGAGCTGCTAACTTTAATCTGAAATTGTTAAAGTAAGGGTGAGACTTCTCATAATTAAAATACATTATAAGCTTCTCAATCAACAATATATCACAAGCATATTATTTCACCCATTTTAGCATAAATTCAGATTCAACACGCAGTCACAATCATACAAGTCATTATGCGCAATCAATAATCAACAAAAGAATTGTAACACTGGAAGACATCCTAACATGTTACAATTCCATGCAAACACAAATGCAGACACAATGCATGTGGTTAGGGCTGCTCATTTCATTCGCGGATACGGATATCCGTCGGATACCCGCTTTTACGGATCGGATCGATCCAATCCGTTGGTAAACGGATTGGATAACGGATGATAATATTTTCTATCCGTAGAAAACGGATAATTTGGATATATCCGTCGGATATCCGCGAATATCCATCATCCGTTCAATTTTAAACCATATATTCATTTTATCCACATATATTCATTTTATCCGCTTTCACTTTCATTTTAGGTAATTTATTTATATTAAAAGAGAAAATTATTTTAAATTATTTTTATACATGTTATAAATTATTTTCATAAATCATCTTTAAAAACTTATAAAAATATATTTTAAAAAAATTATAAAAAATATCACAAACTTTTCTAATAAAATCTCTAAAATAGTCTCAATTTCAATCACAAAATTATATTTCTGATGGATGACGGATATCCGCCGGATTTATCCGTTAGTCAGCGGATTTATCCGTATCCAATCCGTTCAAAACGGATCGGATAACGGATCGAGTATTTTCCTATCCGTTTGAATGGATATCCGGTTAAACGGATGCGGATCGATCCGTATCCGTCCGTTGCGCAGCCCTACATGTGGTACCAACACGTGACCAAGTCACCCAACACTGATCCATCATCAACCGGATACAGTAACCATCGATTCGTCCATAAACACCTGGACACGAATCCAGCCTAACCACCCATCATCACCCGGGTATCGGTTAACGGCAATACAAGTCAAATTCCACACAATGGGAATTAACTTCACCAAAACAATGCATATGCACGCACATCACCAACATGCAACATCAAATCAGTCTATGAAATACACCAAATTATCATAACTGAATCAAAACCAAAAACATGATATCTCAACCATCATGCACACAATCATAAGCAATATAAACATGCCTTTCATTCCCACAATACTAATACATCCATCATCACAGGTTCACTGCTACATACACACCAATGTGCATCAGCCAATAATCACTTATTTCGGAATTCGACTCATTTTCAAATTATTTTCAAGTTTTAGGAAATCTTTTCATTTTATAAAATAGAGCATTAAATTTAAGAAACAACGTCCAAAACGGCGCTCAAAACGGACTTACGGTTTAAAAGTTATGAATTTTCAAAGTTTAGTATTTTTCAAAAAGTTACAGTGGAACCCGGTTCCTACCTATGCAGGAACCGATTCCCACAAAGTTCAAAAATCACGCTTCTGGAAAAATGTATGGGAACCCGGTTCCTACCCCACTGGGAACCGGTTCCTACGTGCATTTTTGCCAGTTTTTGAAAATTTACACAGTGGAACCCGGTTCCTCCCCACTGGGAACCGGTTCCCACGACCTGCAGAGTCAAAATCTGCACTTTTGACAGCATTTATTCATTCTAAATCAATTCCAAACATTCCCATACGAATTGCAACATGAGAAACACCAAAATACATCCATTTTACACCATTATAACATCAAACAACATTATTTCATCATTCCTATTTATTATCTGACACCCTAATGGTTTCCGACCTACAATCCGACACAATAGGGACAATTCTACGGAACCCTAGAATTTCTAAACCAGGATTCCTAACATACTATGATCCATACTATTGAATATCAAAATCGATAATACGAATTAATTAATCGAAATCACCCCTTACCTTGTGGGTTCTTCGAATTCTGACACTTCCGGTTTTCCTCCTTCCTTTTCCTCTTCTCAATTACACGTATGACGAATATTCCAAATGTGACTCTTTTTCCTCTTTTCCTTCTTTTATTCCTTTTATTATTCTAACATATAAAAATAAATTAAATAATGTGAGTAGAGTCTTTTACTCCTCACACCCTCACTTATTCATCACACCACCAATAAACCCACTTCCATTTAATTTAATTGACTTCCAATAATCCAAAATATTAAATATTACATTCCTAATTAAATTAATAATTAAAAATCATAATTATTTAATAATCGAATTATTTGAGGTGTCACAATGAGCGTTGTAGATGCCATGATGAAGGAGGCTGGGAAGCTTTGCAGTATAGGAGGTAGCGTAGAAAGAAAGGGCACGAGGGAGAGGCCCTCTCTGAATCTGTCATACACAATCGATATTATATTTGTATTTTATTTATCGACCTCATTGTAACTTTTGGATTAGATTTACGTAATCTTGACTTATAACTTTATACATGTTATTTTGTTCATATCCTTAGTATCATCAAATCTTATAATAACTTCTAACTATTTTACATAAGAAGCATTCAAAAGTAATATGTGTTTAATGTCTACACAAAATACACAAATACATCTCAAAATACTTTACGTAAACCTATCTTCGAAACAAACTGCCTTATAACTTAAAAAAAGCTGCCAGAGATCAATCTCTAAAATAAACTAACATTAAACGAAAAGTGCTTCCGGAGATACATCTTCGAAAAGTGAGGGTCATTTTGAGAATCACATAGGGTCACTTTCAAGTACATAGGGTGCATTAAGAAATTCTCAAAAAAAGTTGTCATTTGGGTCAAATATTAATTCATGAAGTGTTTGAAAACTGATAAAAGTGCTGCAGACAATATATAATTTTGGGAATTTCTTTTCATACCCTTATTGTCTGAGACTCACCTTTGAAAACTCTAAAATACCCTTTGGCTTATTCGAAGATATATCTTCGAACGCAATAAATCCCCTTTTTTTTGAGAGAATATAGTTAGGAGATGTATCTTAGAACACAATTATTTTGAGTTGTATGAAAACAATACAAGAAATACAACAATCAACCTTTCTAAATGCTCAAAATGTGAGAAAAAGGAGGTTGAAATCACCCTAAAGGACTAAGTTATCACAAGAAAGCTTAAAGGACCACCTTATTGCAATAAAATAACATAAAGGATCTCTAGTTATTTGCCTAAAATAATTTAGTAATAAAACACAGTTGGTTAATAAAATGTAAAATATTAGTTAATAAAATTATGAAGTTGGTTAATCACCATTGATATTGTAATTCTTTGTGATGAAGTAGGTTTCATGACAAAAGGAAGGTTGTGTCGAAATAGTCTAACCTAGTGTGTGCAAAATATCGAAGGAGTAGTATCATCATGTATTTCGACTTAGGCTGAATTTTATAGTGTTAGAAAAATTAGGTATTTTGGGCTTTTGTATTTATGAGATTTGGCTTAGGTAGTAAGATAACCTAAAACTATAAATAGAGGGAGTAACCCCTATTATTGTAGCACATATTGATTAATTGCAACTATAGAATAAAACCACAAGTTTGTGAGCAGAGAAAAACTCTGTAGAAATTCTTCTCTTTCCTTTTATTTTGTTAAACCCTATTCTCTTTTATTCCTCACTTTTCTTTCTTCTTCCATCGTTGATTACCACTCAAAATTATTCTTGAAACCAAGGTTCGTGATTGACTTAAGTGAAGAGTGAAGAACCAGAGATTTTGATCGGTGTGATTGAATCTTGTTCATCAAGATTGATTGAAATTATCCATGGGTTTGGTGTAATTCTCAACATCTGGTATCTAGAGCACTGACTGAGAGATTCAAGGCAAGCCATCGATGTCATTAAACCATCTAAACCAGCATTTTCCAGCGAGTATTTCGATTATGAAGATTCAGAATTATGAGAATTGGTGCAAATAGATGAATATGGTTTTATATTATCAAGATCTTTAGGATCTTGGGAAGGAAGGTGTATCACCTCTTGCAGAAGAAGAAACAAATGAAGACAATGGGGAACATAAAGAATTGAAAAATAAACATTATAAAGATCTCTTTATAATTCATCTATATGTTGATTTAGATAATTTGGAGAAACTGAGTAATGTTGAATCAACAAAAGAAGCATGGGAGATTCTGGAAAAATTGTTTGGAGCCGCCGAAAAGGTGAAAGAGGTGAGGTTTCAAATTCACAAAAGAACATATGAATTTATTTAGATGGAAAAAGTGAAAGCATAATTGATTTTTTCACTAGGGTTACAAAATTGGTGAATCAAATCAAATTATGTGAAAAAGCGTTGACATCGAGATCAGTTGTTGCAAAGATCTTGAGACCTTTGGCTCCAAATTTCGACCATGTGGTTCTAGCCATAGAAGAGTCGAAATATTTCTCGACATTGAAAAAAGAAGAGCTTAAAGGGACACTTGAATCTCATGAAAAAAGAATAATTCAAAGAGCCGCAAGAAAGTCAAAGAGTGATGTGGCTTTACAGACTCAATCAATAAGAGAAAAGAAAGTGGTTCGACAATAAAGGTAGAGGAGGCTGAAAGGTGGTTTTGACAAGAAAGTGGTTGAAAAGAACTACAAGGTGTCGATTAAAGACAAGTTGATGAGAGCTCTCAACTCAAGGGGAAGGTTAATTTGGGAGGTTCTTATGTCTCATTATAGAACCTGAAGAATGAACTAATGTGATGGAGCAGAAGTGCCTTGTGACTGTAGCTAGCAGGGATGAATGGATATGAAGTTATCAACTTGGACATCTCAACTTCAAAGACATTATAGATTTGAAAAAAATAAATATGGTTTTAGGATTTCTAGAAATCGACATTACAAACGGGGTATGTGAGAAATATGTGCAGGAAAAGCATCACAAGAATAACTTCAACAAGGATGCAGGTGCGAAGTCAAGACTATTCATCCTTTGTGTTTTGATAAAGACAAAGTTCACATCATGTATCAATGTAAAAAATAATTGGAAGAAGGATCAAGTACAATTTTATCAAAATCAAGTAATCAAGTTGTATCATGAACAAAAGCTAGCATCAAAAATCTCAAGCTCATTTGAAGACTTAGCATGATCCTTGGTTGATAAAGGTATAAAAATATATAATTACTTTGATACATAGTGCTAAAATATATTTCACTCTCATACCATGAATGTTTAAATCCTAAATTGAAACCGTCAAATTCCATTCTGTTTTTTCACATATCATTAAGGGAAACCGGTTTCCCACTTTTAAGAATCCGGTTTCTCCTTCGTATTTGGCCCACAAATGTTTCTTGAAAATCAATTTTTTCCTGAAGAAACTGGTTTCCACTTTTCAAGAAACTCGCTTTCTTCGAATTCGCCCGATCTTTTAACGTTTCACCGAAACCGCCCCTTTCCAAAACCGGTTCCGCCATCGATGATGGTCAATTTTTTGTTGAAAATTCTGAACGTTTTCCATTTTGTATTTTCAAAAAGGTGCATTATTTGATTGATTTATACACTTTCAAAAGGGTGTCAAGTCACTATATAAACTATGCATTTTCAGAATTCAAACTTACCTCTTTCATTGCAAATTAAACTTATCATATTCATTCAAACTTTCAAACAAAGTGTTGAAATTATCAAACTTTCGTCAAATAATTTTCTGCATTTGTTTTTCAAAACCAATACAGAAAATTCATACCATATTCATCAACACTTGAGCACTATTATCTTGTTGTTTGCATGATTGAAAGGGAAGATCAATCAAGTTATTGATATATTGTTCTACATCATTCAAACTCTTATAAAAGTCAATTACATCTTGTTGTATCATTGTTGTCCATGATTGTTAGAAGCAATTTGTGCATTGAAGATGATTGTTCTTCTTGCACTTAGTATTTTAGACCTTAAAGGTTTTAAGAGCCTTTGGTCTCCCTATATGTTAGATAGTAAGCATCAACATTGGTGTGAATAATCTGTACAATAATTCTAACTATAGTGAAATCTCTTTCGTGTTGAAAGGGGACTGGAGTACTCTCGATCTGTGAGGGAAACTAGGATACATCCTTGTGTTCTTTACTTTTCCGCATTTATCGCTTTCATCAATACCTTAACCAGAAAAGAAAGAATCACTCATATACTTTCATACACCAAACCATAAAATATTGTATCAATTATTCATAAAAACTGATAAAATTTTTAAACACTTAATTCACCCCCTCTTAGGCGCATTTCATACTTACAATTGGCATCAAAGCAAGTTATAGATAACTTGTTCCTAAAGATCCAAAATGGATTCCGCAAATCAAAACTCGATTTTCAAAGATGATTGTAGTAACAACAAGCCTCCATTGTTCTGTGGTGAATACTTTGACTTTTGGAAAATTCCTATGAAGGCTCATCTTGAAGCACAAGGAGAAGAAATATAGGATGCTGTTGAGAATGGTCCATTTTCTCTGGTATGTGTTGTTAATAGTGTTGGATCATCAAAGCCTAAAGCATAATGGAATGAATATGACAAGAAAAAAGTTCTTCATGATAAAAAGGCAATCAATCTCCTTCAAGATGCTCTTAGTATTGGTGAATTCTTTCGAGTATCGACATGAACAACAACAAAGGAAATATGGGACACTCTTGTAGAAACTCATGAAGGAACCTCCGAAGTTAAAAGGTCTAGATTGAATACTTTGAGTCAAGAATACGGATTATTCGAATGCAGCCTAGAGAATCCATCCTTGACTTGCAAAAGAGATTCGTTCATTTGACAAATCATTTGAAGGCACTCGGTAAGACTTTAACTACATACAAATTAAATCTTAAAGTGCTTAGATCTTTAACTAGGGAATGATAACCAAAAGTGACGACAATATCCGAAAATAAAAGCCTAGCAACTATGACGTCCGCAACACTATTCGGAAAACTTCAAGAATATGTAAAGGAACTTAGAAGACTTGAAAAACATGAGAATCATGAGAAGAAATCCAAAGGAATTGTATTGAAAGTAGATTCAAAAGAAAGTCAAGATAAAGATGCATCAGAGGAAGATGAATACTTCTTGCTTCTTGTAAAAAGGTTAGGAAAATATTTTGGCCATAAAAATAATCTTGATAATGCTAACTTTGTCAAAAGGAAGAAATTCTCTAAGCATAAAGATAAAGAAGCCTCCACATCAACAGAAGATGTCACATGTTATTAATGTGGAAATCAAGGTCACATAAATCCGGATTGTCCAAAACTCTCCAAAAAAAAAAAAGGATTCAAAGGCAAAAAAGAGTTCAAAAATAAAAGGCCTATGTTGCATGGAAAGATAATGAGATAAGTTCTTCATCCGATTCAGATAGTGACAAAAGTGCAAATCTAGCATTGATGGCTTCACACCATTCCGATGATGAAGATTACGAGGTTAGTTATGATAATTCTCTTTATGATAATGATGAACAAGGTGCTATTGATGAACTATTAAATGAATGCAAAGTTCTATATAGAACTATTTCATCTCAAAATAAAATAATTTCATCTTTAGAAGAAAAAGTTGAAACAATTGAAAAAGAATATAAAGATGAAAAAGAAAAGATGATTAGTTATCAAAAACAGAATTTTGTATGCAATAATTGTGAATCACTTTCTTTCCAAATTGTTCAATTAAAAAGAGTCCTTGAAAGATATGAAAAAGGACAATTTGGATTGGAAAATGTTCTTATCATACAAAGATATCCTAAAGATAAAAGTGGACTTGGTTTTTCAAAATTTTCTCAACCAAGTCCGAACAAAACTATTTTTATTAAGGCTAGTAATCAACCAATCCAAGATGAAGTGAACAAGCCTAAAGTAGTTCATCATTATCCTAAAAAGAAAAGATTTGTTTAGAAGAAATCTTATCCTCCTAGGTATAGAAGTAATTTTGCACCTACTTGTTTTTATTGTGGTATTAAAGGCCATAAACCTAATGCTTGCTATGTAAGAAACTTTAGTGTGGCAAGTGGGCATTATGCGTGGGTAAAGAAAGGTACTAATTATGAAGGACCGAAAGCAATTTGGGTACCTAACAAAACTTAATTTGTTTTGTAGGTTTGCTTGAAAACCACTTCAAACCTATGGTATCTTGATAGTGGTTGTTCCAAGCATATGACGGGAGACATAAACCAATTTTTAAATCTAGTCTTAAAGGCCAAGGGTTATGTCACTTATGGAGATAACAATAAGGGAAGAATTCTTGGTAAAGGCAAAGTTGGTGCACCACCTTTCACATCCATTGAAGATGTTCTTTATGTTGAAGGACTAAAGCGCAATCTTCTTAGTATTAGCCAACTTTGTGACAAAGGCTTCAAGATCAAGTTTACTAAATATGAATGCTTGGTTATTGATGAAGTCACCAATGAGGTAAAACTCAAAGGTAAAAGAATTAATACTATTTTTATGATTTCTTTAGATGATTTATATTTGAAAGTAAAATATCTTATGGTAAACAATAATGAATCATGGTTATGGCATAAAAGGGTAGCCCATATTCATATGGATCACTTAAATAAATTAAACAAACATGATATTGTTGTCGGTTTACCAAAGATAAAGTTTGTCAAAGATAAATTATGTGATGCTTGTCAAAAGGGAAAACAAAACAAATTAACTTTCAAATCTAAGAATGCGGTGTCCACTACAAGGCCACTATAATTGTTGCATATGGATTTATTTGGTCCCTCAAGAACAAGAAGCTTCGCAGGTAATGTATACACTTTAGTTATTGTTGATGATTTTTCTAAATATTCTTGTACTTTGTTTCTTGTGCAGAAAAATGATGCTTTCAAAGCCTTTAAGAAGTATGCAAAGTAAATCCAAAATGAAAAATCACTAAAGATTGTATCCATAAGAAGTGACCATGATGGAGAATTCCAAAATGCATCATTTTAAGAATTTTGTGAAGAACATGGTATCTCTCATAATTTTTCAGCACCAAGAACTCCACAACAAAATGGAGTAGTTGAAAGAAATAATAGGTTTCTAGTGGAACTTGCAAGAACAATGCTTAGTGATGCAAATCTACCAAAATATTTTTGGGCGGATGCGGTTAGTACGACATGCTATGTTGAAAATTGAGTTATCATTAGACCTATATTAAAAAAGACTCCATATGAACTCTTCAAAGGAAGAAAGCCAAACATTGCTCACTTTCATATTTTTGGATGTAAGTGTTTTGTTCTCAACAATGACAAAGACAATCTCGGTAAGTTTGACGAGAAATCCGACGAAGGTATATTTCTTGGTTATTAACTTTCTAGTAAAGCTTATATAATTTATAATAAAATAACTTTAACTATTGAAGAATCTATGCATGTTTCCTTTGATGAAACTAACACCTATAAGGAGGAAATAGTTGTTTGTGATGATGATGATATTATGGATTTACCCCCGGAATAAATTTCAAATGATCAAAATGTGAATCCACCGGAACATCAACAAGAAGTTTTACAACAAGATACAAACATCAATGATCTACCCAAATAATAGAGAACTCATAGAGACCATCCTATTGATAAAATCGTTGGTGATATTAGTCAAGGAGTTACAACAAGATTTAATCTCAAAGATGTTTGCTTAAACACGATGTTTGTTTCTCAAATTGAACCCTGCAAAGTTGATGAAGCCTTAGGAGAAGATCAATGGATAATTGCTATGCAAGAAGAATTAAATCAATTCGAGAGAAATCAAGTTTGGGAACTTGTTCCTAGGCCAAGTGGTAAACACATCATAGGTACCCGATGGGTGTTTAAAAACAAACATGATGAGAATAGTATAATTGTTAGAAACAAAGAAAGGTTGGTGGCCCAAGGTTATAATTAAGAAGAAGGAATCGACTTTGAAGAAACATTTGCTCCGGTTTCAAGGTTAGAAGTTATTAGTCTTTTACTTGCTTATGCTTGTTCATTAAATTTTCAGCTTTATCAAATGGATGTCAAAAACGCATTCTTGAATGGCTACATCAATGAAGAAGTCTACGTCAAACAACTCCCAGGATTTGAAGACTTCAAAAATCATTCACATGTCTTTAAGTTGAGAAAGACTCTTTATGGCTTAAAGCAAGCACCAAGAATATGGTATGATAGACTTAGAAATTTTATGTGTGAAAAAAGTTTTGAAAAAGGTAAAGTTGATTAAACTTTGTTCATTAAAAAAATCAAAAGTAATACTTTATTGGTTCAAGTCTATGTTGATGATATCATTTTTGGATCAACTAACAAAGAAATGTGTGAAAATTTTTCCTTGATGATGCAAGGAGAATTCGAGATATACATGATGGGTAAGATGAACTATTTTCTTGGACTACAAATTAAGCAACTAAAATATGGAATCTTAATCAACTAATCCAAATATTGCAAAGAGTTACTGAAAAGGTTTGATATGGATAGTTGCAAAGTAATGAATACTCCAATGGGCTCCAGTACATATGTTGATCAAGATGAATCCGGTATTCCAATTGATATTACAAAGTATCGAGGTATGATTGGTTCCTTATTACATTTGACGGAAATCCATTCAGACATAATGTTTAGTGCTTTTCTTTGTGCTCGCTTCCAAGAAAATCTAAAGGAATCACATCTCATGGCGGTAAAAAGGATCATGAAGTATCTCAAAAGAATAACCAATGTCGGCTTATGGTATCCTAAAGGTAGTGTTTGCAATTTAATTGGTTATTCTGACGCGGATTATGCAGGTTGTAAAACTGATAGAAAAAGCACAAGTGGTACTTGTCATATTCTTGAAAATGCATTAGTATCATGGGCTTGTAAAAAACAAGCATGTGTTGCTCTTAGCACAACCGAAGTGGAGTACATAGCAGCGGGTAGTTGTTGTGCACAAATTCTTTGGCTTAAGCAACAACTTCGTGACTACAGACTTGATCTTAGATGTATTCCTCTTCGATGCGACAACACAAGTGCAATCAATATTACAAAGAAACCGGTTATGCACTCGAGAACCAAACACATCGACATACAACATCATTTTTTCCGTGATCATGTCCTTCAAGGAGATGTCAAAGTCACCTTTGTAGATACTCACAATCATTTAGCAGATATCTTCATAAAGCCTCTTGCAAAAGATTCTTTTTATAAAATCCGAAGATAATTGGGAATTTTGAATGAAAATGACATTTGACATAAACGATACATGTGTTCATTTGGTTACTTTATATAATTTTCATCTATTTTAACTAATCATACTATGTTATAATGTGTTTTTGTTTGAATTTTTTTGATTACATGATACCTACATGTGTTATATAGATGTTGTATGACTTTTTTAATATTAACTTTTATGTATTTTTATGTTGTACAATCTTCGTTTTATGATATTGGCTATTTTCTGATACAGAAACCGGTTTCCCAATATGAAGAAATCAGTTTCCCTTGCGAAACCTTTATTTTCCCAGCGCCTGGAATTTCTTTTTTTAAAGGTAGAAATCGGTTCCCCTATATGGAGAAACCAATTTCCTTCACGTACAACCGTTTTTTTTAAAAACTTTTAAAGGTCACTTTCTTGGTCAAACTCTCATCTATCTCATCTTCTACTCTTCAACCTACTCTCTCAACCTCATTACTACTCATTTACTTTTCACCCTTTCCCATATCTTTTCATTAAAATTCCACCCAAACTTACTTATTATGTTACCTTTCTCCTCACCCAACACAAATAATCACTTCTCAAAAGCCTTTTTTCCTCACCTTTCCTCAATTCCGAAAATACCTTCTTCAAACCCTAACATAACCTTCTCCAAACCCATCCATGGCGCCTTCAAGGAAATCTAAAGGAAAAGAACAAGTTGTTGAAAGCTCTCATGCTCAGGATTCAGACACTGACACTGAGCAATTTCTCCCTAAGTTGAAACAAATAAGACTTAAGGCAGATTTCAAGCTAAGGAATGTTCTTCCTCCAAAGCATGGTAAGCTTGAAACTTTCCCTTCTAATAGCTTTCAATTTCCAGACCTCCTTGCACATCAAAAAGTGGTAGATGTTGTGTCAGATTCTAGGGAATTTTATCCATATATGGTTAGGGAGTTTTATGCTTATCTTCGAATGCTTCCAAATTGTGGTTTTGCTACCAAGGTCAAAGTTACTGAAATTGTTATGTCTTTAGAGGATCTTGGTATGTGTTTGAATATTCCCTATGAAGGTCTCAAAATCCAACATGATGGTTCTCTTGACACAACTGGTTGGGAAAATTATAATTTTCAGGATTATTATTTTAGTTTAAGTAGAATTTTACGCGAGGATTTTTTTACTCGTCATGCTCAGTAAAACTCATCTAAATTGTACATCTCTAGCAAAAATTTGTCGGTTAGTGACAGGATGCTTCACTACTTTTTAGAGTATGTTTTGGTTCCAAAAGGCTCTAATTTCTCCAAAATTTATAAATTTGAGATGATGCTTATGTTTGCTATCAAGTCTAATATGAAGGTTAATTGGGCTTTTGTAATTCTTTGACATATGGACTTCTGTAAAGGGATGAAATATGGTTATCCCTATGCTAGAGCCATTACTAGCATCTTTGATAATACAAATATTTTGTTGCGTCGGGGACCTCCCAAGAAAATGGGCAAAACAAGTTTGATTACTAGTAACACATGCTTAAAGAATATGGGAATTTTCAAGGATGTTGATGGTATCTTCAAGCATACGGATGCGGAAAACGTCTATGCACCTACTCCCGCTCCCGAAGGTGGTTATACCCTTGAACTCATTTATAATAAACTTCTTTAAATGGATATTCGTTACTCTTCTGATTTTTCAGCCATTCGTCAAGACATAGCCTACCTTAAAAAATATAACCAATCCCAAAATGTCGAGGAAGAAGAAGAGGGTGAAGAAGAAGAGGGTGTAGAAGAAGAAGAGGGTGAAGAAGAAGAGGAAGAAGAAGGAGAAGAGCAAAAGATGCAAGAAAGTGACTAAAAACATTTTTTTTCTTTCCTCTTTATGTTGTACTTCTATGTTGTTGTTCTTTTACGATTATGTTTTTGTTTCTAGAACTAATGTTGCTTTCCTATTATGTTGTTCTTTCTCACAATATGGTACCTATGTCATGTTTCATCTAAATATCTATTGTTGTTATGTTTATCTGTTAATGATATGGTTTATATGTTTTTGTGTCTAAAGCATTTGTAAGTCATATATATTATGTTTATTTTCATCACCCTTTTTCCCATACTTTTTGTTAATGACAAAGGGGAGAAGATATTGTATTGTGTCTTTGCTTAAAATTTTTGCAGCAAACTTTAAGATAAATAATGCATGAATCAAGGGGGAGTTGTTGGTGATAGGTGGAGCACTATCTAAAGCTTCAACTTATTTGTCATCATCAAAAAGGGGGAGAATGTGAAGTCAAGACTATCCATCCTTTGTGTTTTGATGAAGACAAATTGCACATTATGTATCAATTTCAAAAAGAATTGGAAAAAGGATCAAGTACAATTTTATCAAAATTAAGTAATCAAGTTGTATCATGAACAAAAGCTAGCATCAAAAATCTCAAGCTCATTTGAAGACTTAGCATGATCCTTGGTTGATAAAGGTATAACCATGCATAATTACTTTGATACATAGTGCTCAAATATATTTCACTCTCATACCATGCATGTTTAAATCCTAACTTGAAACTGTCAAATTTCATTCTGATTTTTCACATATCAGTAAGGGAAACTGGTTTTCTGTAACGCCCGTTTTATTAATAATATATTATATTAATATTTTTGAACTATCGATCGATATTTATTTTGCGATGAGAATATTTGTGTTAATCAATATATTTATTAATTTATCTGACGACGTTCGGTTCGGTTCGGTAAATAATATTCGGATCCGATGTTTAATTCCCCGGAATTATTTTAATTGATTGAATTAATTATATTAATAAATTAGGAGTGTGAGGATTAATTGGGAGGAATTGGGTTTACACCTTAGCTTACTAGTAAGGTTATCATAAAACCACTTTCCTCATTTTCTTTCCATCCAAACACTTTCCTTGTTTTTCCTTTCCAACCTAAAACACCAAAACCAAACAAGAGCATGTGAGGAAGCTAGTAGAAATAACTTATAAAAGACATTTTTCCTCATTTCTTCCCATTTGTAAAACAAAAGCCAAAAATAGAAACATAGAGGAAAGAAGAGGGTTTTGGCATGAGAAGAACAAGAGGGGAAGAAGAGGATGGTCATGAGAAAAAGCTTGAGGTTGAGTTGTAAGAATCATCTTGGATCATCCAATATCTTGAGGTAAGGGGTTTGATTTCCATTTCATTTATTTAGGGCTTGATGGATTTTAGTTTGATTTAGGGAAAAAAATTGATAGATAGTATAGAGTTGTGTTGGGTGATTGTTGAGGGGTTTAGAAGATTTGAGTTGGTATAGATTATATAAGTGTTGTTGTTTGTAAGATGTTGTAGAATAAACATAGAAATGAAAATAGCAAAGTAGAAATAGAAATAGGAATAAGATAGATTGAAATAGATGCGTTAGCTGAGCCCAAACTAAAATTACAATAGTTTAGGAATTGTTCTGCTTCTCAGGTCTTCATGTCCTGCCTGCCTTAGAATTCCGTAAATATTACGTACAATAAATCACTACTAAAGGATCAAATGACAGGTATAATTTACATGAATTAAACTGCACTTTCGCTACCCATAATGGCAACATACATTATATTTCATGTGAAATAAATAATGATTTGATTTAGCCCCAATAAACAATTATATTCAAAATTTACATTGATTTTCCCGCACACAGGAAATTTCAAGAAGCTCAAAATGTACAAACTAAAGTATCTTAAATAAGATTTGTATTAGGTATGTGAAATTATAACAAAATGTTGAAATATAAGTATACATATTTAGAGATATTTAATTTTAGTAAATGGAAATTAAGAGATAATTAACTTTAGACAAGGAATTAGTTTATAGGATATATATATAGAGCCAAGCATGTTATGTATCTTTGAAGATAAGATCAAGTCTTTTCAAATTAGAAGATAAGATATAAATAGTCAGAATCGATGTGCTGTGCAATTAGATAAATAACACCTTGATATATGCATTGACAACAATTGGATACGTAGTGATGGAATGAACTTGGATAGGTATATCTGATATGTGCATTGAGTGCAACTGGATATGTGCATTGATCATGAGTGAAATTAAATAGATATTACCTCAATATGTGATTAGTTAGGGAGTCCACACAATTCCTTCTATGATAGTGGCGTGTAGAGTCGTAGAGTTGTAAAAAGCATAAAATAAAGAAAAAAGAGGGGAAACGCAAGAAAACGAAACAAAAAAAGAAGAAGCAAGGCAGACACCACACAAGGGAGAGATCCTGGCACCTATAAAATACAATTAGAGGATAAGATAGCCGATTAAATTTAGAACCCGATTATGTTCCGATTTTCCAATTTCGGTAAATTCGGCGATGGAGCAAATTGCTCCGAATTCAACGAAAATTGACGTGCTAGCTAAGTTTGACGTGTAGAACGTAGTGGTGAGGTTAGTTTTTGGAAATTACGATTTTTTACGAGACGGCCCGAAATAGGCCAATTTACGGTAAAATCGAATCGGACGGTGTTTTAGTAGATTTAAGGTACGTATGGACAATCCGATTTCGACGTCGACGATTATGATTAATACCGGTTATTAGGAATTACTTTCGCGACGATTATTGACGTTTTGACTATTTTTCCATTTTTGGAATTTTGTGAATTAATTGATAACGATGCGGTGTTAATAAACGTAAGTTTTGCGATGGTGTATTTATTAATGAATACTTGTTAATATGCAATGCGATGAAATATGTTTTGTACATGATGATGTGATGATTAAATTGATGTTGTTGTAAATGCTTCCGATTTGTGAATGCATGACTTTTGCTGAGTTTATTAGTGATGTTTGCATAATGCAATTTGGATGACCGATGATGTTGTTTTGTGTTGTGTTGTTTTATTGTCGAGTCACATACATTTCATAAGCGAAGAGGACTTTTATGCCGAGCGATGATGGCGTTTATGCCGAGCGAAGATCGGCTTTATGCCAAGTGTCCCTAACTACGGACAAAGCGATGGGTACCACATGCATAACATAGTCGTATCTCATGGAGTCGGTTATGTTTATGTTTGAGTTGTTTGACGTTGGGTTTTGTTGATTGATGGATGATATTGAATTGCGATGATATATTTTGTGATGATGTTGTGATGATGGGCTTTATGCCAAAAGCGAAGATGGGCTTTATGCCAAAAGCGAAGATGGGCTTTATGCCAAAAGCGAAGATGAGCTTTAGCCAATTTGTGATGATTTGTTATATTGCTTATATTACTAGCATTATTTAATGTTGTTGGTTGATGTTGCTGTTTAAGACTACCGTGTTAATTAGTGATGTATTAGCTCGTGACGTTTTCGTGGTGATGAAAGTTTATGTTTGTTGTGACGTTTATGCCGATGAGGTTATGGTGATAAGGTGTAGATGATACACAATAGGATGACTAGTAAAGTAAGTGAGTTTTGATTACGTGTTGGGATTACACTTATTAATCTATACCCTTTATAATTCCGACACTATATATATATATATATATATATATATATTATCATGCCTTAATTATATGTTTTGGAGTATCTCACCCTTTACTTGTTTCGCGCTACCTATATATTGGTAACGTGTTATGAAGACGGAGTCTATAGCTGCTGTTAGTCGAGTTGGTGTCGCTCTGATACGTAGCACTCGGGGGGAAATATTTATGTCGTCTTGTTGTTGTTGTTTTATTATTATTCCTTTTGTGAATAAGAACCATGATTCATAAAAACATGATTTTGATGAGGAAGTTTAATAAAGGAGATGTTTTGATTTCTATGAATCAATTTATGTTTTCCTGCGATGCTATGTATCCGAAATTTATACTTTAAAGTAAACTGTTTTAAAGTGAGTTGTTTTGATGGTGTAACGCCTCAATATTTAATTTATGAAATTTTAAAATTACTCTGATTTTTGCATATAAAACTTTGGGTAGAATTGGGGTGTTACATTTTCCACTTTTAAGAAACAAGTTTCTCCTTCGTATCTGGCCCACAAATGTTTCTTGAAAATCAATTTTTTTTTTGAATAAACCGATTTCCACTTTTCAAGAAACCAATTTCTCTTTCGAATTCTGGCCTGATCCTTTGCAATGTTTCACTGGAAACCAATTTCCCCTTTTCTAGAAACTGGTTTCCACTACTGATAGTGGCCAATTTTTCTGTTGAAAATTCTGAATGTTTTCCATTTTGTATTTTCAAAAAGGTGCACTGTTTGATTGATTTATACACTTTCAAAAGGGTGTCAAGTCACTATATAAACTATGCATTTTCAGAATTCAAACTTACCTCTTTCATTGCAAATTAAACTTATCATATTCATTCGAACTAACAAAGTGTTGAAATTATCAAACTTTCATCAAATAATTTTATGCATTTGTTTTTCAAAACCAATACAGAAAATTCATACCATATTCATCAACACTTGAGCATTATTATCTTGTTGTTTGCATGATTGAAAGGGAAGATCAATCAAGTTATTGATATATTGTTCTACATCATTCAAGCTCTTGTAAAAGTCAATTACATCTTGTTGTATCATTGTTGTCCAGGATTGTTAGAAGCAATTTATGCATTGAAGATGATTGTTCTTCTTGCACTTAGTGTTTTAGACCTTAAAGGTTTTAAGAGCATTTGGTCTCCCTATAGGTTAGATAGTAAGCATCACCATTGGTGTGAATAAGCTGTATAATAATTCTAACTATAGTGAAATCTCTTTCATGTTGAAATGGGACTGGAGTACTCTCGATCTGTGAGGGGAACCAGGATACATCATCGTGTTCTTTACTTTTTCGCATTTATCACTTTCATCAATACCTTAACTAGAAAAGAAAGAATCACTCATGTAATTTCATACACCAAACCAGAAAATATTGTATCAAGTATTCATAAAAACCGATAAAATTTTTAAACACCTAATTCACCTTCTTCTTAGGCGCATTTCACACTTATAGTAGGAAGCAAGTCGAAAACTATACTTGCAATCATATAATCTGATGTATGTGGTCTAACCCAGGTGGATTAGATTAGGGGTAACATGTACTTTGTCACATTCATATATAATTTTAGTTGGAAACTATGGACTTACCTGATAAAGAAGAAAATGGAAGTGATTGAGGTATTTTCCAAATTTAAATCTATGGTCGAAAGATAAAATGGTCAAAATCTCAAGATATCGAGGACTGATGGTGGTGGAGAACATGTGTCAAAATACTTTAACATGTTATATGAGAAAGAAAAGGGTTGTGTATGAGGTGGTGCCACCCTACACTCCACAACAAAATGGAACTGCAGAAAGGAAAAATCGAACCATCATGAATATGGTAAAAATTATGTTGAAAGATAAGCACTTACCTAAAGAGTTTTTGGGTGAAGTTGTGTCGAATGCAACATACATCCTAGATAGATGTTCGACAAAGAAGCTAGAAGGAATTAAGCCAAAAGAATGTTAGTTTGGTATTAAGCCTATCTTGAGTCATCTGAAAGTGTTTAGATCTATAACACATAGACACATGCCATATCTGTTAAGAAGAAAATTATATGACAAGTCGGGCCAAACGATTCTAACAGCATATCATTTGAATGTTGGATACAAGTTGTTTGACCCAGTGAACAAGCAAATAGTGATCAACAGGAACATGATCATAGATGATCTTAAGGAATGAGATTGGCTTGAAAATGTGAACAAAGATTTAGTGAGAATCTTATTTGAAGAACCAGCCACAAAAGTAGAAGGATAAGAAGTTTGAAACGAAGAAGTCAGAGGTGAAGTAGGCCCAAGCAGACCTCAAAGAAAAAAACGCATGCATGGAAGGTTGTAGGATTGTATGATTACATCAAATGATGTTGCTTATAATGAAGATGAACTGGTACATTATGCTTTCTACGCAAACGTTAAACTAGTCAATGCTGCTGAGGCATTGAAGGATACGAAGTAAGTGAAAGAAATGAATAAGGAATTGAAGTCTATCGAAGTCAACAACACTTGGTCACTTGTCGAATTGCCTAAAGTCAAGAAGGCAATCAATATGAAGTGGGTATACAAGGTGAATTTGAATCCCAAAGGGGAATTAACTTGACACAAGGCTAGACTTGTGGCAAAAGGACTTCTTTAGAAAATAGGAATCGACTTGATGAAGTTTTTTCACTTGTTGCTAGGATTAAAACAATCAGTTGGTTGTTCATATGACAGAAATTCACAATTGGTACATATGTCAGATGGATGTGAAATGTGTATTCTTGAATGAACCCTTAGTTGAAGAAGTTTTTGTCACACAACCGATTAAGTTTATGAAGAATGGAATGGAGAAAAAGGTGTACATGTTGCATAAAGCCATGTGTGGACTTAGAATAGCTCCAAGAGCTTTGAATAAGAAGATTGACAATTTTCTAAGGGATAAGGAATTTGTGAAGTGCAACACTAAACATGGATTATATGTAAGAAGAAGCAAGAGTGACCTACTTATACCATGTCTCTATATCGATGACTTGTTGATAACAGGTAGCTGCAAGAAAGAGATCAAATACTTCAAATGTGATCTTAGCAAGGAATTCGAAATGTCTAATATGGGAGACATTTCATACTTCCTTGACAAAAAATTCTACAAGAGCAGTAGAGGATTGATGATGCACCAAATAAGATATGCAAGTCAAATACTCAAGAGATTTGAGATGGAAGAATGCAATTTGAATTCGATAGCTGATGAAACAAGATTTCAATTGTCACACAAGGGATGCCTTAACATACAATGTTGGTATGATGAGTAGATTCATGTAAAAGGCAAGGGTATCACATCTAGCAGTGACAAAGAGGATACTAAAGTATCTGAAAGGAATTTCCGACTACGACATTTTATTTTCAGCTGCTGATGAAGGAAAATAATGTAAATTAATGGGTTACACCTACTCAAGATGGTGTAGTGATGCCAAGGATATAAAATCCACAGCTGACTATGTGTTTATGCTAGGTGGTGCACTGGTTGCTTGAAGTTCAAGAAAGGAACCAATAATGATATTGTCATCATGTGAAGCAGAGTACATAACTGATTTCCTCTGTGCATGTCAAGCAACATGGATGGCGAATTTGTTCAAAGAGATTACAGGAAAAAATCATGGAGCAATTACCATAAAGATCGAAAATATGTCAGCTATCAATCTGGCGAAGAATCCGATAACACATGGTCGAAGCAATCACATCGAGATGTTCCATTATCTTCATGAGAAGGTAGAAGATGGAAAAAGGACTTGAAACACTGCAGAATTAAGAATCAAATTGCAAACATCAGGACGAAAGGAGTGCATGTCGAAGTATTCAAGAAATTAAGATCTATGATGAATGTAGATAGCTTAGACACAATGCATTAAGTGGTGTATTAAGATTGTAATTCCTTGTTGTTCGCGTTAAAAAGTGACGCGCTAGGGAATCGAATCTGAATTCGAATCTCCGGCTCGAAACGATTTACTCTTTTGATTTGTTTATAAAGATGCCGCGAGCATCAAGCTTTATTATTTTCAACACAAGAAATTATGATTATGAAAAAGGGGAAAGCTGTTAATACCCTCAATTGATATGATATGCATTACGACTAGCGCGAACTAGACGTAACGCATTTGGGGAGATTCCGGGTAAGGGGGTTTGTTATATAAAGGGAATAGATGGAGCACCCTAAATATATATAGTTATCTATAGCTTTATATATGAATACGTTTGATATGTTTGTGTGTTTTAATTGCTATTTTTATGATTGGGAAAGTTTCTCCTTTGAATTTTAAGAAGGATAGATTATGTAGGATCCTAGTGTTTGTTATTATTGTGCTCGCAAAGATCATTAGGATCTTCTGCATACATATCCCTTAATAGGAATCAGAGCATTTGTAGCTCGGGTCTAAAGGGATATATGGTTTGTTTGGTTTGAGGGAGAAAGAAATTTGCTCGCCAAGGATGAGACCTTGTGCCTACGTATTCTCAAAAGGATGTTGAGAAAGTCAGAGCAATCGTAGTTCCCACTTATGCTAGTGGAAGCAACGGGATGTTAGTAAGAGACACAGACAAATGTCATCTTAATGAAAAAATGTATCTAATCTATTTCATCACATACATTTTTGAAAAGGTTAATTGATTGAATCTTTCATCGTAAGTTATAGGTGTTTTGCTTGAGTGTACAAGCGTTACCACTTACGAGTTAAGAAAGATGTTTGACAAAGATGATTGAATCTTTTAATTTTAAGCATTGGGTGTTTTGCTTGAGTGTACAAGCGTTACCACTTACAGATTAAGAGATGTTTTTGTTTGAAAAAATTTTGAAAAAATTTTTGATTGTATGTGATGTGATAGATGAGATACTTCTTCCATAAAGATGATAAATGTCTGAATCTCGAGGAGAAATTAATTGGATTAGGGGATGCTTTTAAGAAGCCCATGGGTCCTTGTATTGTTAGCCCAAGAGGAGGCATTCCGAGGGTCATCGAGGGTCATCGAGGGTCCTTGTATGAAGCTCAAGAGGAAGCTATAGGGTATGGCTGGCTTTGGCTTTAAAAGGGATTTCACCGGGAAACCATCCTTTTAGGATTAAGAGCAATTTCACCGGGAAATTATACTCTCTGGGTTCTATCCTAACGCGAGTGATTCTTTGTATTGGAAGCCCAATAGGAGGCTGTTTAAGAGATTTCCTGGTCTCTTTCTTTGTATGATACCCAAGAGAAGGCTAAACTCAACAAGGAGTTCTTTTGAACGAAGCCCAAGAGGAGGCTGACTCAACAGGGGAGTTGTCATACCCCAAATTTTGACCTAATGTACCACCTTACATTTGCATCATTGCATAACTAACAGCTCAGACAACATTAATCGGGTGTGGATTTCACAGGTCAAAATTAGGGTTTCATCAGATTTTCATCTGATTCAAGAGACAACCAATTAGGGTTTGAGTTTTTCTCACCTCATTTGATCTATCTTGATCAAAATATCAACCTTCAATCTTCAGATATCCATTTTTTCTCATAGATCAATCGAGGGTCGACCAATTAGGGTTTTGATCGGGCATGAGTATTCTCTGACTTTTTGGGCAAGAAATGAATTTTTTGGATAAAGATTGGTCATTATATCTTAGATACAACATCTTGACCTAATTTCTGGATTCAAAACATCACAGAAGTTCACAGACTTCATCAGTCAATTTCAGAAACATCTGATGAAATTTCATCTGCACTGAAAAGTCAAACTTTGACTTTTGGTCAATTTTTTCAAAACAAAAACTTTTTCAATCATCAAAATACTTCAAATGATCCATCATGATCATAAAAAATCAAAGAATTTGGAAAAGTCAACAAAAAGTCAAAAGTTTCTATACTTAGAAAAATTTCTAAGTGTTGAAATTTCTTATTTTTTCCAAACTTCATGCCATTTTTTCACCTAATTCCATTTTGAATTGGAAAAAACTCAAAACATGAAAGTTGTAGCTTGTGAAACAAGCTTTCCAAAATGTCCAAGAACTCACAAATCCATGGAGTCTAGCTATACTTTTGAAATTGAAACATAAGGCTCCATGAACTTGATTTTTCAAAGTTCAAAACATCAATTATAGGTCATTTTGAGATTTCTTCATCTAGAAGCTTTGCAACCTTGCCAAATGGATCATTGAGCTGATAAATATCAGCTAGATATAATTGATATTGGATAGAATCAAATTGAGGATTTTTCACACATGGTAAAAAGAGGAAACTTCCTTTTGCTTTTGAAAAGTCATTCTTACCCCTTAAGATATCTTTGATTTTCCAATTGCCATGTACTCTTGCCTAACATTTCAGAATCTTTTGGCCTATAAATAGATCATATTTCAAGTTCAAAACCACACCAAAGCAATGCAAATCCATGCTTTCACTCTACTTTCTTGAAAATCAAGCAACATAGTGCAAAAGTGAGAAATATTGCATTTTTGAAATTCAGTTAAAATCATGATGAACTTTGGTGTCAAACATGCTTCAATATCAACATAAAAATTGTTTAGAACTTAAGATCATAAGGAGAACAAGTAAAAATCAGAAATCACATGCCATGCTTCCAAACTTGTACAAACTGCCATAACCATCGAATTGTTAGTTTGGCTTAAGCAATTGGTGTTCTAATGATTCAAACATCATCTATGAACTTCATGTACATGGTCCAGATCAATAAACAACATCTGTAATAACTCTAACATCAAAATCGAAGTTCCATTTTCAGTTGATGCAGGTGGACTTGGCTGGATTGATTTGGGAAGATTCAAAGCAAGCAGACCCTTCATTAAGCTTCCATACATGCCGATGGTGCTGTAGCAATCAAGAAACAAGTTCTGGAAACGCGTTTACACCTTCTTCGATCTCCACTTGCACAGGTATGAACACGAACTATGATATCCATATTCTTTGAATTTAAATGCAAAAACTCTTGGCCGATCTCTTTCTGCACTCATAACGATCATAAACCCTAAAGAAAATCAAAGAATCATCAACTGTGCATCATTTAATTTGAAATTTCCAGTTTAGGGTTCATAGTGTTCTTCAAAAATCAAATCCTTCTGGGCTTAAATAAATACAATTAACATACACCTTCATGTTCGTGATGAAAAACCGAGCAATATTGATGTTTACTTCGTCCAATTTCATTGAGAAACAAGGATTGTAGCTGGGTTTGAAATTTCTGAAAATCAAAACAAAGAACAAGCTTCGCGCGTGTTCTTGAATTTTTTCAAATTTAAATATTCCAATATCATGTTTACACGTGGTCTGGATCCACTAACACAATGCGCGTTTGTCCCAGTGGTAGCTTGCTCGCCCTTAAAGCTTTCTGACACGTGTGCTACCCAATGGTCATGGGTTCAATCCCTCTCAAGACCATTTCTTTTTTCAAACTTTCATATTTTTCATGTTTTTTTTACAAAACTTCACAATTTTTTTTAACCAATCAAAACTCCTTATTTTAAGGTGATTTTTTGAATACTTGTCAGTAAATGTATTTATTTTATGATTATGCAAAAATTTTCAGAAAAAACTTTCATCTGATTATATTTTAATCGAGCCGAAAACGACGTTCTGAGCACTTTTTCAAACCTCCTTTTAAGGTGAAATTTTCAAGTTTTCGACTTCCGATTCTTTTCAAAACTTTTCATAAATGAACCTCACATTTCAAAACATTTTCAAAAATCATTTTTTCAAAACATTTCATCAAACTTACATCTTTACCATGATCGATCCGATTTAAACGATAAAACCGAATTCGTTTTCTCTCGAATTTCTCAATCGATCATGGGCCTCCCTTACGGTGTAAGTCCCAATCCTTTTATGTACATATTTAATTTTACTTGTACATACTCAAATCATCATTGTCAATATTCAAACATGAACAAATTTCTTTCGTTTGTTTTCATTCGTTTGTTTATACACCGATACCATTGGTATTGAAAGGAGCATTATTCCCTGTGAAACTGCTTTCAAACCAATGGGCCTCCCTCACGGTGTAAGTCCCATAACATTCTTTTGTGTACATAATATTTCTTTGTACATATCAAATCATTTCCAAATACATACAAAATTTTCATCTGTACATAACACGATACTTTTTATACTCAAATGCATAAACTTCGATCGTTTGTTTTTCACTTGTATACACAAACCAACATTCTTTATGTACATACTTTTCCTTGTACATATCAATTTCTTTTTCATACAAACTTTCATTTGTACATAATAGATACCTTTTACGATAAACTTTGATCATCGTTTGCTTGTTAGATATATTGAATACCATTGGTATTGAAAGGAGCATTATTCCCTGTGAAACTGCTTTCAAACCAATGGGCCTCCCTTATGGTGTAAGTCCCAACCCTCCTATGGACATCCATCTTTGTCTGTACATAAATAGCTCGTTCGTGTACATATTCATTTCCTTGTACACAGTTCAAACCTGTAAATAATCAAGTTACGCTCGTTTTAACCGCCCGTTTCACAGACATTTGTTTATATTTCATAAACTTCTGTAAATAAACATTTGCATTGTTTATATTTCCTTCATAAACTCTTGTGAATACATATCATACACATACACACTTGTTTATACAACTGTCTAATTATAACATAACAATTAGTCTAACCAATAAGTTCCCCACAGTTTTAGCCTCCGCTTGGGCTTTATACAAGATAATTCATCTCTAGCATGAATTTAGCCTCCGCTTGGGCTTTATACAAGATAACTCTCCCCACAGAGTTTAGCCTCCTCATAGGCTTCATATAAGAAAACTCATTCATCTGAGTTTAGCCTCCGCTTAGGCTTCATATAAGACAACACTCCCCTGTTGAGTCAGCCTCCTCTTGGGCTTCGTTCAAAAGAACTCCTCATTGAGTTTAGCCTTCTCTTGGGCATCATACAATGAAAGAGACAGGAAATCTCTTAACAACCTCCTATTGGGCTTCCAATACAAAGAATCACCCGCGCTAAGATAGAACCCTGAAAGGATGGTTTCCCGGTGAAATCACTTTCAAATCCCCAGAGAGTAAAATTTCCCGGTGAAATTGCTCTTAATTCCAAAAGGATGGTTTCTCGGTGAAATCCCTTTTAAAACAAATCCAGCCATACCCTATAGCTTCCTCTTGAGCTTCATACAAGGACCCTCGATGACCCTCGGAATGCCTCCTCTTGGGCTAACAATACAAGGACCCATGGGCTTCTTAAAAGCATCCCTTTAATCCAATCAATTTCTCCTTGAGATTTAGACATCTATCATCTCTATGGAAGAAGTATCTCATCTATCATATCACATACAGTCAAAAACTTTTCAAACTGTTTTCAAATTCTTTTCAAACAAAAACATCTCTTAATTGTAAGTGGACGCTTGTACACTCAAGCAAAACCCAATGCTTACAGTTAAAAGATTCAAACATCTTTTTTTTAAAAAAAACATCTTTCTTAAACGTGTAAGTGGTAACGCTTGTACACTCGAGCAAAACACCTGTAACTTACGATGAAAGATCTTTATCAATCAAACTTTTCAAAAATGTATGTGATGAAATAGATTAGATACATTTTTCATTAAGATGACATTTTTCTGTCTCTTACTAACATCCCGTTGCTTTCCACTAGCATAAGTGGGAACTACGATTGCTCTGACTTTCTCAACATCCTTTTGAGAATACGTAGGCACAAGGTCTCATCCTTGCCGAGCAAATTTCTTTCTCTCTCAGACCAAACAAACCATAGAACCCTGTAGATCCGAGCTACAAATGCTCTGATTCCCACTAGGGGATATGTATGCAGAAGATCCACAGATCTTTGCGAGCACAATAATAACAAACACTAGAATCCTTCATAATCTACATTTCTTAAAATTCCAAAGGAGAAACTTTCCCAATCATAGAAATAGCAATTAAAACACACAAACATATCAAACATATTCATATATAAAGCTATAGATAACTATATATATATTTAGGGTGCTCCATCTATTCCCTTTATATAACAATCCCCCTTACTCAGAATCTCCCCAATGCGTTGCGTCTAGTTTGCGCTAGTCGTTACGCATACCAATATCAATTGAGGGTATTTCAGCTTTCCCCTTTTTCATAATCATTAAATCATCTTTCTTGTGTTGAAAATAATAAAGCTTGATGCTCGAGGCATCTTTATAAACAAATCAAAAGAGTAAATCGTTTCGAGCCAGAGAATCTGAATTCACGTTCAAATCCTTTAGCGCGTCACCTTTTAACGCGAACAGGAGTGTTGTCTTATATGAAGCCTAAGCGGAGGCTAAACTCAGATGAATGAGTTTTCTTATATGAAGCCTAAGAGGAGGCTGAACTCAGATGACATGAGTTACCTTGTACCAAGCCCAAGAGGAGGCTAACTTTGTGGGGAACCTATTGGTTAGACTAGTTGTCATGTTATAACTAGACAGTTGTATAAACAAGTGTGTGTGTGTGATATGTATTCACAAGAGTTTATGAAGGAAATATAAACAGATGCATGATGTTTATTTACAAGAGTTTATGAAGGAAATATAAACAAGTGTTTGTGAAACGAACGTTTAAAACGAGCGTAACTTGATTATTTACAAGTTTGAATTGTGTACGAGGAAGTAAGTATGTACACGAACGAGTATTTTATGTACGAGAGGATGTGGATGTACATAGGATGGTTGGGACTTACACCATAAGGGATGCCCATTGGTTTAAAAGCATTTTCACCAGGAATAATGCTCCTTTTAATACCAATGGTATTTAGTGGATATACAAACGAAAACAAACGATCGAAGTTTGTCTGTACTTTATAAAAGACGTCTGTATTATGTACAGGTAAAAATTTGTATGTATATGAAAAGAATTTGATATGTACAAAGAAATAATTATGTACATAAAAGAATTTTTTGGGACTTACACCGTGAGGGAGGCCCATGATCGGTTAAGAAATTCGAGGAAAAAACGAATTCGGTTTTATCGTTTAAATCGGATCGATCATGGAAAAAGATGTAAGTTTGATGAAAAGTTTTGAAAAAATGATCTTGAAAGTGTTTTTTGAAAGAGGAAATTTACTTACAAGAAGTTTTGAAAAGGATCGGGCTTCGAAAATTTGAAAAAATCACCTTTTAAAGTGCTTTGAAACGTACTCAAAAGTACCGTTTTCGGCTCGATAAAAATATAATCGGATGAAAGTTTTTCTGAAATTTTTTGACACTATCTTAAAATAGATACATTAATTGACAAGTGTACAAAAAATCACCTCAAAATGAGGAGTTTTGATTGGGTTTTGAAAATGTCAAAGTTTGTAAAAAATATGAAAAAAATTACAAAGTTTGGTAAAAAAATGGTCCCAAGGCTACTCGAACCCGGGACCTCAAGGCAAGGCAAGGTATAAATGACTTAAGAGTGAGCTCGCAACCGTTGGGGCGGCAATACATCCGTGTATTGAAGTTAAACAATGCAATTATATTTTAAAACAGATATTTGAATTTAAAACAAAACGCGCGCAGTGTTCATCTTCTTCTCCAATCTTCAATCAATCCTAGAATCCTTATTTCTTGATGAAATTGAATGATATAAACATCAAACTTGATCGTTTTAAGCCCAGGAACATGATGATGTCATTTAATTTTATTTATTTTAAGTTTATCATGATTGAATTTCACAAGAACACGAAGAACCCTAAAACTGAAAATTCTAATTGAAATCGTGTATGGTGAATGAATTTATCAATTGATTGAGGGTTATTGATCGTTGATAGTGAAGAAACGAAATGGCCAAGAGTTTTTTGGACTGGAAGCAAGGAATCACAGAGTTTGAAGTTCGTGTTCTTACCTGTTCAAGCTGAGATCGAAATCCGTATTGGAGCGTTTCCAGTTGTGCTTTGAGGATTCCTATAGCATCAACGGACTTCAGGGATCATGTGAGGATGATCTGCACATCATGAATTTTCCTGGATCGTTCCACCCAAGTCAACCTGCAGTTTGCTCAAAGTGAAACTTGAATTCATGGTTAATGGAGTTACAGATCAAAGATGATGGTTTGGATCATTCATATGAAGTATATTGATGATGTTTGGATGATCAAAACACAACTAGCTCGAGCCAAACTATCAGCTTGAAGTTTAAGGCAGTTTTGGCAAATTTGAAAATATGAAAAGCAACTTTGAGTTTTAGTGATTCTTGTGTTGATTTTAAGTTTCAAACAAGTTACATATTGATTTTAAGACATGTTAGACACCAAATCTTTCATGTTTTTTCACAAGTTTTCAAAAATGCAAAATTTCTCAATTTGAACTATGTTTCTTGAATTTTAAGAAAGAAGAGAGAAAACATGTTCTTGCATGGCTTTGGTGTGGTTTGAATTGGCCAACATGACCTCTATTTATAGGTCACAAGTTCTGAATGGCAAGGGAAGAAAAATGGCTTTGGTATTTACAAGTTGCCTTAGAGGGCAAGGAAGTCATTTTTACATTAAATGCAAAAGGAAGCTTCCTTTTAACCATGGTTAATTTTTCAACTTGATCTTATCCCATCATAATTACTCTCCATCTGATTTTTTTATCAGCTCTAACTCTCTTTGCAAGGTGGCATGGCTTCTAGAAGAAGAAACTCAAAAATGACCTATAATCTTGAACTTTGTACTTGAAAATCAAGGATTTTGGAGCTCTATGTTTCAAAATCAAAAGTATAGCTAGACTCCATGGATTTGAGAGTTCTTGGACATTTTGGAAATCTTGTTTCAAGGGCTACAACTTTCATGTTTTGAGTTTTTTCCAATTCAAAGTGGAACTATGTGAAAAATGCCATGAAGTTTGGAAAAAGTGTAAAATTTTAACACTTGAAAAATTTTCTAAGTGTTGAAAATTTTGACTTTTTGTTGACTTTTCCAAATTTCTTGATTTTTTATGATCATGATGGATCATTTGAAGTATTTTGATGATTGAAAAGTTTTGTCTTGAAAAGTTGACCAAAAGTCAAAGTTTGACTTTTCAAGATGAAATTTCATCGATGATTCGAAATCGACGATGAATTCGTGAACTTCGTGATGTTTTGAATCCAGAAATTAGGTCAACATGTTGTATCTAAGATATGAAGATCAATCTCTAATCAAAAAGTTATTCATTGATCAGAAAATCAGTGATTGCTCATCCTCGATGAAAACCCTAATTGGTCGATCCTTGATAGATCATGAGGAAAAATTGGATATCTGGAGATCAGAGGTTGATGGTTTGATCAAGATAGATCAAATGAGGTGAATGAAACTCAAACCCTAATTGGTTGTCTCTAGAATCAGATGAAAATTTTGTGAAACCCTAATTTTGACCTGTGGAAGCCACACCCGATTACTTCTGTTCTGAACTGTTAATGATGCAATGATGCAAATGTAAGGTGGTATATTAGGTCAAAAATTGGGGTATGAAACTTGTGTCAAAATAGGTTGCTCGACAGAAGGAA
This sequence comes from Vicia sativa, assembly GCA_021764765.1. Taxonomy (NCBI): domain Eukaryota; kingdom Viridiplantae; phylum Streptophyta; class Magnoliopsida; order Fabales; family Fabaceae; genus Vicia; species Vicia sativa. The sequence goes on from CM038796.1 coordinate 164,123,327, forward strand.
GGTTGTGTCGAAATAGTCTAGCCTAGTGTGTGTCAAAATGTCGAAGAAGTAGTCTCAACAAGTATTTCGACTTATGCCTAATTTTGTAGTGTTAGCAAAATTAGGTATTTTGAGCTTTTATAGTTTGGGCTTTGACTTAGGTAGTAAGCTAAGCTAGAACTATAATAAAGGGATTAACTCATATTATTGCAACACACATTGAATAATTGCAGTTGCAAAATAAAATTACAAGTTTGTGAGCAGAGAGAAACTCTGCAGATTTTTTCCCCCTTTATTTCATTAAACCCTATTTCTCTTTTCTTTCTCAATTTTATTTCTTCTTCCATTGTTAATTGTTGGCATAATCATTCTTACAACTAAATTGGTTGATTCACTCAAGTGAATAATGACGAACAAGAGATTTTGTTCGGTGTGATTGAATCTTGTTCAACAATATTGGTTAGAATTCTCTATAAATTTGGTGTAGTTTTCAATAATCATGCAATTATATATTGACATTCCTTTATTAAAAGATGAATATATAAAAAATTTATCATTTTTTTATGTAATTTTTTAAATTATTTATTATTGTAATATTTCATTGTATTGAAGAACAATAAAATATACTATAGTGTAAGAAATATGATCATATCGCTTTAATTAATTGAGTTGTTTACCCTATTAACCACAAGCAAAAGTTTTATAAATTTTGAGTTGTTAAAAGTTTAAACTATTAAAAAGGACAAAAATACATGGACGATCCTTTAAGTTATTTTATTGTAATAAGATGATTTTTTAAGTTTTTTTTGTTACAGGTTAATCATTTAAATTAACTAACGTGTACAGACAGATTTTTTTTAAACCTTTTTTTCAATCTTAAATTAAACTAATCACCCAAAACACATAAAGTTACAATAAAATACGTATATTAGTATCACAAATATATAAAGTAGCATTAAAAAAATATAAAATAAAATTATAATTTTAAAAAAAACTTAAAGAATCAAATTATTGCAAATTAAAAAAATTTAAAGGATTAACTTGTTAAAAAAAACTTAAAAGTTCCATGGAGTAATGAATGACAAAATAAAGAGTTATAAATTGTGTTAGATTTATGTTAGATTCTGTCTCATTTTTGATAGTTCGTGAAGTATTGACACGGGTAAAACTAGGTTCGACTTTGATTTTACAAGGAATTTAACTTCAAATTTATGCCTAAAAGCATAAACCCTATTGGAATGAATGAGACTATTTACTACATCATCATTTGATTAGTACACTGTTAGTTTACATATATAGCCATTTCTAGAGAGATATACATTTGAAATTCCACCTTAGTTGGACATAGTTCCATCAAGCTATGTGCTTTACATTAGAGAAGAAGAAGAAAAAATGTTAGTAACAATATAACTCTCCTAAATAGCATACATTTTCTTAAAGTCATTGTTTATCAACTCAGAATCTGATAAAGCAGTCACTGAGAATGACTTTGCACTGCTGTCCAATGAAGATTTCCTTATGTTCCTCAAATTTTTGGTTTCAATTCTATGCCTAATCACCCAATAACACATAGTTCCCAATGTTGTTGCCATTATAGTTGTCCCTATAATGGTAACACCAATTGCCAACCATTTTTCTTCCTTTCCAACCACAATAAATGACAATGCCAAAAATGCCACAGAAATAAGCACACAAGCCAACCACATTAGCTTATTGATAATAGCCATCATTTGTTTCTTTGCTTTGCTTTCTATAACGACAACCGAAGTTTGAACAATCACAACAGCCAGAGAAATGAAAAGCGCGATTGAATCAAACACAAAAAATATTATAAACGGTGCTTCTGGCGCTATATTCGCTTCACCAAGTGTCATCCCTGGTGGAATATTGCTTGGATCATCGACAAATTGGCCCGGGACAGTGAAAATCGCGGCAAATGCAACCGTTGCTATTAGTACTGCAACAACGGTTGTTGAGTTTATTGCGTTGTCGAGTCCTTCTGTATGCATTTTGTTGATCCGTTTCGCGATTCCTTGGACGCGTTTTCGTGTTTGTCGAGTGTGTTCTAGTTGGTAATGTACCTCGTTCTTTATGTCGCTTACCGTTTGTTTTAACTCGCGAGCCGTTGTACCTGTTCCTTGTGGTTTCATAGTTTTCGCACTTTGAACACCGTGTTCTGATAGAATGGTCTTAACATCTTGGTTTCCTATTTTCTCAGCAGTGTCTACCGCGGTTTCGCCTGATCTATTAACAGCACTTGTATCTGTTTCCTTTTGTGCTAGAAGCATTTTGACAATCTGCACAAGCAAATTCACAAACTTGATTAAGTGCTTATTACAAAAAACATGTACTTAGTATATCTATATAGACCAGAAATATTAATTATTCAATAAATCTAAAAAGTGAATTTCTCTTATAATATATGGTACAAAGGGAGTATGATTTACCTGAGCCCTGGCTTTCCTGGTTGCTATATGCAAAGCAGTGTTTCCTTTAGTATCAACCATGTTTATGGACGAAGGATCGGCTTTTATCAACTCTTCCACTACCTCGAGATTCTGTCCCTTAACAGCCATGTGAAGAGCTGTTTGTCCCTTTTTATCAATTCTTATTGCAACACTAGGCTCTTTCTCAAGAAGTGCTTTTAAAACCTCTAAATGTCCATTTCTCGCGGCAGAATGAAGAGCGGTTTTACCGTTACTTTTGGCAATGGTTGCTAAGCTACTTCCTGCTTCCAATAGGAATTCTACTATTTCAATATGTCCTTGTGCTGCGGCTGTGTGCAAAGCTGTTGTGTTTGATGGATCCACTGTCATTGACAATTCTGGATGAACTTCCATTAGGATCTTCAATATATCTGCAACAAGATAAAACATGAATCAAATCATGAGATATAACTTCCGACTCATGTCCTCACGCTCAGGACTAGACATCTAGAGTGTGTGACCTGAATGGTCCAATAAAGGAAACATGATATAACACGTGTCTGAATGGATCTCGCATAAACTCTGATACCATTTTAGAATTTGAGTCCAAGTCTAATTCAATGTTACAAAACCAACTTATAAGATTTTAATTCCATTTGAAACCTACGAAAAACATACCTATATCTCCTTGTTTAGCAGCAATATGAAAAGCATCAAAACCATTTCTCGCTTTAATTCCAGCCTCAGCAAGATCATAATATTGAATCATTTCCCTAACAACATCAACATAACCATATTCAGCCGCAACATAAAGAGCCGTTTCATCATCTTGATTCTGCATAGCCAATAATTCAACCAACTCATCTCCTTCACAACCTTGAAGGGTTTCTCTCACAACTTCTAAATTCCCCGCTCTCGCCGCAAAATGCAAATGTGTATCATCCCTTTTTCCTGTCAATTGTTTTGTCATTTTCTTCCTTGGTGACATAACCTGTGTCTGCGCCATAGGTGACACCATTTTGATTTCACCCGTCTTCAAATTTGCTATCTTTTGATGCATGATGCTAGTTATTTATCAAAACCTTCATGCAAAACCCAGATGAACACACACAAGCATTTTCACATTACAATGATCATCAAAATCATTGTGGAATCTGATAAAAACACAAACGGGTTAACAATGGATTCATTGTATTGGTTGAACGATGATGATTGTGGAAAAAATGTAGCGAAATGGGTAAGAAGGAAAAAGAGGAAAGAAAGGAACTTGATGAAGAAACAAACCTGGGGTTGAAGAAAGAACCTCCTCAACCCTTATGTTGTATAGCTTCTTTCTACAACCGTGGAAACAATGATTTTTAAGGAAACATTGTTTTGCAAAGGTGGTTGGTGATGATGTCGGAAAAATCTATGTTTGAGAGAGAGAGAGACAAAACACGCAGAAATGAGGAGAAACTGAAATAACAGAACAACCACGCATAGGATAATTGTTCTTTATTTCTATTGGCGCCAATGGAATTGCCATTAACAGTTAACACCAATTTTTTCAATATATACAAGTTTTATTACATAAAATCTAAAAGTTTAAATATCATTATGGGAATTCTCTTGTTTTTTTCTTAAAATTTATCGCTTTTTTCCCTATAAAAGCTTAAAATTGATTGTCGCGACTTTATCTTTATAATATAAGACTTTTTTAGTTTTATCTAACCTTCACAAAACAAATTATAAACAAAAGCAAAAATTTGCCCAAACAACAATAAACAACTAGATTTAGACATGCATGCGCGGTTTATTTAATTTTTATTTATTTTGAATAGACTTTTAATTATATTAAAAAATATTTAGTAAATATAAGTTACAAATTTATATTATAATAATTTATTATAAATTATAATAGAAATAAGAATTTAAATGTATCACAAATAAAGTGATATATTTTAGTTAAAAGAAAAGAAAATTTATGTTTGTAAACTGAAATGACATACAAGATTTTACTTTGTAAATTTAAATAATTTTAAAAGATAACGATTTATATTTTATTTCGACTTTAATGTATTTTTTAAAATTTGTCTCTCTTTTAAATATTTAATTATAATTTGTTAAAGAAATGTAATTATTTTTAATCTTAAATAAAAATAAAAATTTATTTTTAATAACTTTAAAAATTTATGTCTATAACATATTTTAGTTATATCTGAAAAGTTTATTTTTTGTATTTATTTATTTGTACGATATATTAAGAAAAATATGGAAATAAAATATATAGATTCGTTAAAGAGTGTTGCATTTTTTAATATATTTCTTGATTAATTGAGATTTGAGAGTAATTTAACCCTGAAAAACTGCAGAACACATGTTTTAATATTAAAAGTATTTTTTAAGTGTTGTTATTGTTGTATGATAACAAGAAAACCAAAAATATTTTAAATTGTGTGGATCAAAACATCTCTTTAGTTTTTGAAATTTTAAAGAATATATTTAGTTTGAGTATTTATTGTGTTGTTAGGATACTTAGTTAAAAATTAGTGTGATACCCATGCGTCCGCACGGGTATCCGTTGATGCTTGAGTATTTTGTTCAATATTAATGTTATGTAAAATTCAATATTATAAAAGAAAAATGTTTAAAGTATAGAAATTTAGTTTGAATTAAAAAAATATGTAGAATGTATGAAGCAAGAGTATATGGTACATAAAATTTGATAAACGTATAAAAATATATTTCAATAAAATATACAATATAATATAAATTTATTTTTTAATTGATTGACATTCACATAGTTACAAATATAGGCTAATAACACACCAACTTTTAAACATTCATATATAATTATAATAAACTGTATAGCCGATTCTCTAATTCAATTATATAAACAGCAGCAAAAAATAATTTTAGAGATTGATATTAAAATGAACAGTATACCGCTGACATGTCATAGGTATGTTTACATCACCCGTTTTGACATACAAATTACATGTTATCTATAATATCTTTTTTGAATTGAAAATAACATTCGTAACTTATTCCCGTTTATAAAAATAATTGTATCTAACAATAAATTTTTATTTTAAAACATTTTTAAAGATTAAAATAATTATGAGATATTTTTCTTCTTTATTTAAATAAATCATAAACTATATTATTCAAAATTTATTTATAAAAATTAAAAACAAAAGTAATTAAACATATACTAAACACTCATTTATAAAGTTTGAATTCATACTTCAATTAATTAATATTTATATAATTATAAAATATAGGTTAATAATATGCACCAACTTTTAAGCATTGATCCGTACTTATAATAAACCGTACAATCAATTCTCTAACTTAAATTATGTAAAACATTAGCAAATTTTTTTTTTTAAAAAAGTACATTAAAATGAACAGTTGAAATCTTAAATTTCATAGATATGTTCACATATATCTGTGAATCTATTTCATTCATACTATGGTTAACATTCATATACTTATAATATATAATCATGAGTTTTTTCCACTTATAAAAATATTTTTTTAACTTATCTACTATCTAGCATTTAAAGGAAAGACCCACCACCTTCCCCAATTTTCCCTTCACCTTTTTGAATTTTACATGCTAATAAGGGTGGTTTTGTCAATTCATAAACTAACATTTTATTCACTCCTTCCACAATCAAAAGACATGTGTGCCTCTATTTTTCAAATCTTTCCTCTTCCCTTCAGACGTTGCAACTCCTGACTCCTCTTCAGAAGTTGCAACTTCTGACTCCTCTTCAGAAGTCGCAACTTCTAACTCCTCTTTAGAAGTCGCAACTTCGGACTCCTCTTCAGAAGTCGTAACTTCTGACTCCTCTTCAAAAGTCGCAATTTATGTCTCCTCTTCAGAAGTCTCAACTTCTGACTCCTCTTCAAAAGTTGCAACTTCTGACTCCTCTTCAGAAGTCTTAACTTCTGACTCCTCTTCAGAAGTTGCAACTTCTGACTCCTCTTTAGAAGTCTCAATTTCTGACTCCTTGTAACACGGTGAGAGAATTGACTTGTTTGTTTTGTGTTTTATCGCAAATGTTGCGGATAGCAAGAGTCGCCACCGACTTTTCTTTTATCTAATCATGGGAAGGAGAAAAGAACAGGAAAAGACCTTCATTAGATTCTGAGTACGTGAGGCAGTTATAAAAAGGGAAGGTATTAGCACCCTTTCCATCTGTAGTTATCTACGGGCTCTTAATTGCTTAGCTCACTTTATAAATTGCTTTTTGTGTTGTGCGTTTGAAAATGATGTTTTGAAAAGGCATTTCGCTTTGACTTCGTAATGATTCTCGCTGGAATGTATACGAAGTGTTTGGAAATGTTTTGTTTTGGAAAGACTTTGTAATGATTCACGTTGGAATGTACATAAAGTGTTTGAAAAGATTTTTTTAAAGTGTGAGGTGTGAAAAGTATTTTGATAGATTTGAGCAAGCAAAAGAGTCTTATTACCTACTCAGAATGGCCATTTCTATGTTATTTTGCTTTCCTTTAGGGTAGCGCTATCCATACCATTAGTTAGTAGGTAACTCTATCCTTGAGATGTAGAGGGACATCCGAAGGGACATCAGATGGTCATAGAAGACAACATGTAGGGATACCTTAGCATATTCATAGGGACGATCATCACTTTTCGTAGGCAACAATTGAGGGACGAGATCATGTATTCGTAGACAACATCGAAGGTCATCGAGGGACTATGATCTTTATATCGAAGGGACTATGATGATATGTTTGTAAGCGTCTTAGCTAAGATATCCCTACGTTCGAGGGACATGACCATTGTTTCAAAAGGCAACAAGATAGGATACCTTAAGGGGTGCATGTGTGAAAAGTGTGTTGTATTCAGATATTTTATCTTGATGTTAGAAGCGATCTATTTTGTTTGATTTAATCTTGCCATACACACCTAGTTACTAACTGTTAAATATGTGCAGAAAGTAAATTGCGGAAAGTAAAGTGCGAAAAGTAAATCCTACGCTATTACATGGCTTTGGGGCAAATACATAATTGAGGTGCAGAAAGTAAATCCTAAGCTATTACAAAAATAACCTTGCGACCTATACCTCGATTTCTAATATTTAAATGCGAAATAATAGAAATAAATTGCAGAAAAAATGTCTAAAAGCAAAGAAAAATATCTAAACCCTAATTGCAAAGGAAAAAAATATTTTTTGGATTGATTTTAATGTATAAAACCTAATTTTAAGTTAATTATTAATTAATTATGAAAAATAATTTAAATTGTGAGAAAAATAAATTATTTTTATGTCAAAAATTAATTAAATGTTTAATAACCTAAATCTGAAGCTAAAATATTTTTGTGATTTTTGAAAATGGTTAAATTAATTTGAAAAGAAAATTAAATGAAAATTAAGAAAAAATAAGAAAAAAAGTGAAAAGTGAAAAAAAGAAAGGGGGTCACCAAGGATCGAACCCAGGACCCCCTGGTTATACCCTGCGCGCGTTTGCCATCTGTGCTATGCTGCTTTATTGTTTTGGAATTACAACCATGAGATTATACGTGTTAAAACATTTCGTTTTTTACTTTTCAAAACAAGTCAAACATGGCCCCCGATTGTATTGTGTGAGCCAATCAGATGACAGAAATATACCACGCCATGGTCAAACGGTCTTCGCCTGAGACGTCACCGGAGCTAGGGCTCCGGTCGTCTTCTCTGACCTGCATAAGATCCAAAAACCTGCAAAACGCATCAATTGACAAAAACTAAAAGCCCAGATCAACTATATTGGACCCTACGATCACGATTGTATGGTTTGTTTGTCTCAAAACTGCATGTATCGTGGAATCCGAAGCTTTGTCAAAAACATGCCCTAACAATGGAAATTTTCGGTTTACACGTTAAACCTTCCATCTAATGCATCAAACCTGTTCTAAGGGACATCCTGAGATCATACAAACAAGCGAAATCAATTAGTAATGCATGGATTAAGAAAATCGATTTTCAAAAGTTTACCAAATCGTAAAGGCTTGGATATCGCGTTCTGGAGGGTTTTGGCTTCGTGTAAGGCCTGGGATCGATTCCTGGAATGCTCAGGAGAGTGAATGAATGGCTTTTTTGGCTTGAAACTAGATGGAATTTGATGTACGAATTTGCAAGTTTTCTTGAAATTTTGTGAACTTTAGGGTTGGCTCTTGAGGCTAGGGTTTCGTCCCTTGTACTTTTGGAATCAGTGTGTATATATACTGGATGACATTGGGTCAAGAATTGATGAAAAAATATATCCTCATAAATGTGAAAATATTTGATTGGAATCAAAACTTCATTTTGCCTTTTTTGAGCCAATTTCAATCCAATCTCTTGCCAATCTCAATAATTTCAAAATTGACAGCTTGTATGGCTTGCTTGGGCCTCAAGAATGAGAGAAAATCAACCTTGCACTTAATGTTTTGATTTTATATCTTTTATTTTAATTAAATTGGTTTTAAATGAATAAAAATCCAAAGTAAATAAAAATAAAAGATAAAAGGCGTGGCCTTGGGCTTGGAGGTTCTAATTTAGATAAGAAACAAGTTTGAACCAAGAAAAGTTATGCCCATTTAGAAAAAAATTGATTTTCTCAAGTATTTCTCTTCATGCACCTCCTCAAAAATGCTCAACTTGTACAATTTGTATCTTGCTCAATTTTCCACATTTTTGGGTGTTATTGGACTTTTTAGAAATCTCAAGATGTCCTCTAAATACTCATTTTGGTTTCATCTTCATTGAAGTTTCCATAATCATGAACACTTCTTTGCAAAAAGATGACTTTTTGTTGACTTTTAAAAGGACCTGTAATGTTTTGACCCATAACTTCCAAATGAAGCATTTTTGGCCAAAGCATGTGAGACATGAAGTTGTAGAGAATTGAATTCCCTTCAAGATGAGCTTTGGTGGAAATTTTTTAGATAAAGTATGTGAAAGTTATGCCTGGTCAAAGTTCTGTTGACTTTTGTCTAAAAAACCCTAATTTAGAAACTTTGACTTTTGATCCAATCTTGACTTTTCTTGAGGAATCATGATCAATCCTTGATCAAATGATGAATATTACTTTAAAATATTGATGTTGACAAAAAAATATTAAGTTTGACTGTATGTTGACCATAGTTGACTTTTTGTCCTATACAACTGATTTTCAACCATCTAAGTAATTGGATGAGCAAATTTGACTTGTAAGGCTTGAAACTTGACATGGTGATCCCTTGAAGCATATGATGAGGTATGATGATCACTTAGAGATCTGGAAATCCATTTTGGCTTGAGAGGAGCAAAACCCTTGTTTGGATTGATTGCTTAGGAGAGGGTTTGTCTGGTCAACCCTTGTGAAATCCTTAAGTATGGAGATTTGAATTGTCTTGAGAAGTAAGAGGGAAAATTTTGGGGTATGACACTCCTCTTCAATAGTCTCAACTTCTAACTCCTCTTCAGAAGTCTCAACTTCTGACTCCTCTTCAGAAGTTGCAACTTCTGACTCCTCTTCAGAAGTCTCAACTTCTGACTCCTCTTCAGAAGTCTCAAGTTCTGAAGAGGGACCATTTTAGCTACGATTTTGCCACGAGGGACCAAAAGTTAAAATTTAAATTTTTAGGAGGACCATACTTTAAAGAAAAATTTTAGAGGGACTAAAAACAAAATTTGAGATATTTATAGGGACCAAAAACTTATTTAACCCTTGAATTTAATCATTCTTACACTTTAATTTGAATTAAACGGGACTTTAGTGTAAATTAAATGTGGATATATTGTTTTAAAAAATTCTCTACTTCATTTCTATTCCTCACTCTATTTTCACAATTTTAATAAATGGAATTAACATAATTATTAAAAAAATTCAAATATGAAAATTATTCATAATTATTAAAAAAAAATATTTGCACTTGTTAAAATTTTTACTTTTCTCACGGATCACTATGAACAAAATGTTTATTTTATTTAGTTAACATTATACTTATTTGAGACACAAAATTCAATTTTTTTTTAATTTTTCTCACGGGGCACTATCATTTTATTTTAATTAATATTTTTTTATTTGAGACACAAAATCTACTTTTTTTTCTTTCAAATATTTAAATTAAATTTAAATTATTATTATTCATTTTATAATTAAATAACTCATTTCAAATGTACATGTATATTTAGATAAAATCTATATCGTATTAAATAAATTTATAACAAGACACGACCAGTTAAATTCACACAATTAGTTTTGATAAATATTACTTTCAATATGCATCTGAATAAAAATTTACTATACAAAATTATTTTAATCTTTACAAATTCATGAATATCATTAATTTTTTATATAATGAATATCATTAATTTTTTTATATAATTATATTTATCATTCAATATTATAAATATCAAAATAAATCTATCTATCTATCTACTCTACAGTCAAGCATTCACCCTATTTTTCATTGTTTTTAATTCTTTACGATTCGTTCAACAACTTAACAGATATACCCGTGCGGGAGCACGAGTTTGATACTAGTTCATATTTAAAACAATTGAATAAATTGTTGAATTTTTATCGCTTATAAAAATATTTGTAAGTTATTTATGTTTCTAAAAATAATTGTAAAAATAAATATTTGTCGTATCATCTTAAATTTATTTATTCAAATATGTGTCTCATAAGTTTTTACCTTTTCTCATTATTTTTTTTTAATTTTCATGAATACCATTTAACATTTTTTTATCGTTGTAGTAAATCTTTTAAACTTAGTCTTGAAGTAAGCATATCTCTCCTCTTTATTAGTTTTAAAGATCAAGATGAATATTTTGTTTGTGTTAAATTATAAATTTATTTATTAGTTTTACACATATTAAAAAATGTAGCTAATACAAAATAAAAAGAAAGAGTTGTTCTATAAACTCACCCTTTATAATAATAAATAATTAGAACATAAATAAAAAATATAATTTTTGTTTTGATATTATTTTAAAAAATAAATCAATAGTAAACTTGTTTCCGTTATTATTTAATTTTTTATAAATAATTTCATTTTCCATGTTGCAAACTTTCATATTATGAGAAATTAAAATTTATTAAAATTTTAAATAAATATAAGTTTCATGTTTGAAACAATAATTATATATTAGCTTTATTTTTGTGTTTATAAAATAATTAAGAATATTTCACATTATCATAATATTTTGATATTATTTAATTTTAATTCATACATTCCTTATGTATTTATTCTAGATCACAATAATATACTTTATAATTTTACCAATTTTTATAATATAATACATTATCTTTCATAATCTTAAAATTTTAATGTATTTCACTCATATTATTTTATGTCTCATCCTAATAGTATTTACATAATATTTTATGTCTCATCCTATTAGTATTTACATAAAAATAAAAATAAATTATAGTAAAAAAAGTTTATTATTTCTTTAAGAGAAATATACTTTTTCCGTCAATATAAGTTAGGTTGGAATACAAACAAGTGTGAGTAGTGGGGAAAATAGTCCCACATTAGAGAATAATGTGGTGATTTGAGAGTATATGAGTGGGAGAAACCATTCCCCTGTCACCTTAAGGTTTTAGGGACAAAGTGGTGTCTCTCACAAGGGTTCAATATGTAAAAATTATATTGTTCTAACTATTTTGTGCCAAAATAAATGGTATGATTATTAAAATATTTTTTATACTATCATTTATCATAAAAAAGCAATGTTATTTATTTTGTTTTAATGTTTATAGAATTTATAATTTTAGAAGATATATTATCTTTCTTTTAAAATAGAAAAAACAAAAATATCTAGATAATTTAGTAAATAGTTACAAAAATGATAAATTTGATTTGTATCATATATTTATTTTGGATAAGTTTATTTATTTTGAAATTGTTGTTTTTATTATTTTTATAAAACTTAAAGTTAGAAGTTTGAAAGAAAAAAAATGAAGCTTATAATTATTAAAAATGAATAGTATATCTAAAATTAAATATTTATTATTAGTTAATTTGATTTCAATCATTTTTAATGATTTTTAATGGATTTGACTTCATCATCTTTGTAAATATCACAACCATTATTAAATTTTAAACCTACCAATATTTCTAAATGTTATATTAATAAGTTTTTAAAAATAAAATCTATATATATATATATATATATATATATATATATATATATATATATATATATATATATATATATATATATATATATATATATATATATATATATATATATATATATATATATATATATATATATATATATATATATTAGGAGTAGAGATTCAATCATTATTTTAAATGTATAAATTTTAATAAGTGGCACATATTTTTATTGTATTTGAATTAATAATATAATTTTTATTTTGACACCATCAATTACACACCAATTATAATGATTGTAAGTTTAACTGTATAGTATAACTATATAAAATAATATTAACATCTTATCATAATTTGAAATTTTAATAACATTAATTATATTATAATATGTAATAGTTTTTGTAAATTTGGTTAATTAATTATATTTGTTTTTTAAAAAAATCTTGAAATATTTATTTTAAACATAAAAATAAGGTAATTGTGAAAACATGATATAAAAGTGTTATAGCATTTTTATTTATACGAATAAAATATCATAAATGTGAAATCATACATTTCTATAAATAACATATTTAATTGTTATACCATAAATAATAATCAAAATCATGTTCATCTCGGTAAATATATAAGATAATAGAAAAATACATAAAGAAAATGAGTACAAATTTAAAGGATCAGTATGTTCTTTTCTCTTTAAGGAATCATAAAACTAGGTTGCATCTTACAAATAAATCAAGTATAGTAAAAAGATACAAATTTAAGAAAGATAAAAATTTAAGAGAATTATAGTAAAAAGATTAGAGGGTGTTTTAGATAAGCACATTAAATAATAAGTGTGTTATAGAGTAGTAACCAATAAACTAATTGTGGAAAATATACTTTAACAATAAAAGTATTTTTTAAAGCTTTTGTTGCTAAGATTTTAAGAAAACAAAAATTATTTCAAAGTGTGTGGATTCAGACATCTCTTTTATTTTGGAAGTTATAAAAAATAAATTTTGTTGAAGTAATTATTGTGTTGTTAGGATATTTAATTAAAAATGACCAAGAATCTCTTTATTTCAAATATTATTTAAAATAAGGATGAATTATTGTAAATGGTTGAACTCCAAATTTTTTATCAATATGAAAGAAAATAATATATTTGATTTTTGTGATATGGTTTTAAAATTAAGCGTTAAATCCAATACCGTTTTTAAATGTTACTATTTAAAATATATGATGAATAAGTATTATCTCATTTATCTTTCTAAAATTAAAAGATTATGAAATCATATTAGAAATACTAAGAAAAAATGTATCAAAATTTTTTTTTCTTTCATTTTTATAAATAAGAAATGATTTTAAGACAAATATGAATAGTATTCTATAAAGTTTATGAAAATAAAATATATGAGCAAATTAGTTGTATAGTTAAAAATGATTTGTTGAGCTTTAATTAAAATTTAGTTATATTTGTCTCATAATGTATTGTGTTAAAATAATAATAATAAGTTTATTGGGAGTAAATTAGTATGATATTTTTTTAATAATAAAATTTAATAAATAAATATTGAATTGTTGTATTTTTGCATTTGTGAGGATTCAAACACATGACCTTCTATAGAGAGAAAATATGTTTAAACCTTAGAAAATTAAAGATGGATTATGAGAGATGCCACATAGGAAATTAAATGATGTGACACAAAAAAAAGTTAAAGTGTCGCAAGATAATTTGATTCATTGGATTTAATAGATATATTTTTTAAAAAAATCTTAACACGTAATAGAGAATAAAATGAAATAAAAAAAATTAAGAGAAAGAAAAAGAAAAATCAAAATGCTTGATGAAATGGTGAGATGAGATCTTAAATCAGTGGAGCGAGTTTTTGATGCAAGGGAAGAGGCTGAATTGCAAAATTAACACTCCAACGCCTACGTTAATGAGAAAATAAGAAGTAAAGTGAGAATTAGAATGGATTTGAATAGAAATGACACAACTTGTTCTTGTATATCAAGAGTGATCGAAAGCGGTCACGTGTGATGTGGTGTGTCGTTTAGATAATAGTTTGATTGGATTTGACAATGATTGATGTGATGAAGTTTAGATTTGTCTACTTTTGGCTTAGCTAGGGTATAACTATTATGTGCACCTTTAACTATAAGGATTCTATTGATCATTTTTCTATGGTCCTTGTGAACGATCCATGATAATTTCCTTCTAAACCTTTATTCCTACGTTGTATATTGAGGGCTTGCAATATGTTTCCTTAGGCTAACTTCTAACAGGAGTAAATCAAGAGTCTCGATGAGACGTTATTAACATTAGGAATATATGTATTAAATGTATGTATCTTGATGAACAACATTTCATGAGGAAGTTCTGACATGTATTCCTATGTCTGATAGTAATGATGTCCCTTGTGTTCTATTATACTCGAGTAATCTAAGCAATTCTCGATGAAATTTCGAGTTACAACCGCACCTTGATAGAAGGAAATATCCCCAAGTTACAACATATTATTTGGAAAGCCCTGAGTATGCCCCAAACATTTGGAGTAATCTGGGAAGGTGTAACGCCCTATTTTATTAATATTATATTATACTAATATCTTCGAGTTACCGATTGATATTTAGTTCGCGACGAGAATATTTATATTAATCGTTATACCTATTAATATATTTGGTGACGTTCGTTCGGTCCGGTAAAATATTATTCGGATCCGATATTTAATTCCCCGAAATTATTTAATTATTTGAAGTAATGATATAATTAAGTTAAGGGTGTGGGGAGCAATTAGTGAGGATTGGGTTTTCACCCTTGTTACTAGTAAGAACACATTATAAACCATTTCTCCTCATTTTCCTTCCATCCAAAATACCAAAGCCAAACATGAGACTTGGAAGCTAGTAAGCAAACATAGTTATAAAAACCACATTTCCTCATGTTCTTCCCATTTGGAAAAGAAGCCAAGAATAGAAACATGGAGGAAAAGAAAAGGTTTTGAGAAGAAGAGCAAGAGGGGAAGAGGAGGAAGATCATGAGCAAGCTTGTGGATTGAGCTTTGTAGAATCATCATGGATCATCCAAACTAGAGGTAAGGGGTTTGATGCTTCATCTCATATTGTTAGGTTTTGATGTTTATGTTTTGGATTTGGGGAAAAAATGGATAGGTTGATTTATGGGTTTTGTTGGTTGATTGTTGGAGTGGTTTAGAGAGGTTGGATTTGGAGTATGGTTTGTGGGTATATTAGGTGCTAACTTGTAAGAATTAAGAGTATTGAAATGGGAAGGAAAACCATGGTAGTAGAATGAGAAAAACCCAAAAAGATGAAGTTTTCACGCAGGCCTTTCAACACGGGCCGTGTTGGGGTAACACGGCCGTGTTTCCCTCTAGAATAGAAATTTTGGTGAGTGCAGGCCACGCAACACGGGTGCCCGTGTTGTTTCACTGTCTTGGGTGATTTTTGCACGTTCTGATGGCTTTTCAACACGGGCCGTGTTGATGCACACGGGGCCCCGTGTTAATGCATCTGTAACCTTAAAAATTCTGATTTTTCGCGTTTCCTTTGGAACCCGATTGTGTTCCGATTTTCCGATTTCGGTAAATTCGACGACGGAGCAAGTTGCTCCGAATTCAACGAAAATTGACGTGCTAGCTAAGTTTGACGTGTAGAACGTAGTGGTGAGGTTAGTTTTTAGAAATTACGAGTTTTTATGAAGCGACCCGAAATAGGCCAATTTACGATAAATTGAACCGGATTGTGTTTTAGTGGATTTAAGGCACGTATGGACAATCCGATTTCGACGTCGACGATTATGATTAATACTGGTTATTAGGAATTACTTTCGCGACGATTATCGATGTTTTGACTATTTTTCCGTTTTCGGAATTTAGTGAATTAATTAATGATGATACGACGTGAATAAACGTAAGATTTGCGACAGTGTATTTATTAATGAATACTTGTTGAAATGCAATGCGATGAAATATGTTTTGTACATGATGATGTGATGATTAAATTGATGTTGTTAATAAATGCGTCCGATTTGTGAATGCATGACTTTTGATGAATTTATTAGTGATGTTTGCATAATGCAATTATGATGCGATGATATATTTATCTTGTTTTGGATAAGTTATGGCGATGTGGGCTTTATGCCAATTTTGACGAGCGATGATGGTGTGGTTGTGTTGTGTTGTTTTATTGTCGAGTCACATATATTGCATAAGCGAAGAGGGCTTTTATGCCAAGCGAAGAGGCTTTTATTCCAAGCGATGATGGCTTTTATGCCGAGCGAAGATCGGCTTTATGCCAAGTGTCCCTAATTACGGACAAAGCGATGGGTACCACATGCATAACATAGTCGTGTCTCATGGAGTCGGTTATGTTTATGCTTGAGTTTTTTGGCGTTGGGTTTTTGTTGATTGATGGATGATATTGAATTGCGATGATATATGATGTGATGATGTTTGTGATAATGTTGTGATGATGGGCTTTATGCCAAAAGCGAAGGTGGACTTTATGCCAAAAGCGAAGACGGGCTTTAGCCAATTTGTGATGATTTGGTTATGTTGCTTATATTACTAGCATTATTTAATGTTGTTGGATGATGTTGTTGTTTAAGACTACCATGTTAATTAGTGATGTATTAGCTCGTGACGATTTCGTGGTGACGGAGGGTTATGTGTTGTTGCGACGTTTTATGCCGATGAGGTTATGGTGATATAGTGTAGATTATACACATTAGGATGACGAGTAAAGTAAGTGAGTTTTGATTATGTGTTGGAATTACACTTATTAATCTATACCCTTTACAATTCCAAAACTATATATATATATATATATATATATATATATATATATATATATATATATTTATCATGCCTTTAACTATATGTTTTGGATTATCTCACCCTTTACCTGTTTTGCCGTTACCTATATATTGGTAACGTGCAGGTTATGAAGACGGAGTATATAGGTGCTATTAGTCGAGTCGGTGTCGCTCTGATACGTAGCACTCGGGGAAAAATATTTATGTTGTCTTGTTGATTGTTCTTTTGTTGTTCTTCCTTTTGTAAATAGAATCATACTTTATGAAAACATGATTTGATAAGGAAGTTTATTAAAGAAGATGTGTTGATGTTTTTGAATCAATTTATGATTTCGATGCTATGTATCCAGATTTATACTTTAAAACAAACTGTTTAAGGTGATTTGGTTTGATGATGTGACACCTCAGTATTTACTTTATGAAATTTTAAATTACTCTGATTTTTGTATATAAAACCTTGGGTAGATTTGGGG
Organism: Vicia sativa; assembly: GCA_021764765.1. Classification (NCBI taxonomy): domain Eukaryota; kingdom Viridiplantae; phylum Streptophyta; class Magnoliopsida; order Fabales; family Fabaceae; genus Vicia; species Vicia sativa. Next base: position 164,141,108 of record CM038796.1, read on the forward strand.
TGTTACATTAGTGGTATCAGAGCAGGTCGGTCTGCCGACCAAGTTATTAGTGTGTTTAATCTTGTGGTATGCGACATGTGTGTGAAACACTATCGGTACTTGCTTGTTTCAAATTGTGTGTCTGCAGAGATGAGTTTGAAATAAGTGGGGGAGAAGTCTTACTTCTTGGTGGCGCTTGTGGCTTAGGATGGAGCCTCAAGCAGTGTTACGCTTCGGTAACTTGAAGTGTAAGTTGAAGACGCTGTTGTAGTTTGGTAGAGATGGTTTATGTCACCATCATGATTGTCGACTGTCTATTGACAAATTGAGAGACTGATCATCCTTAATCTCTTGTTGATAGTGGTCGGGGATTGTGTTAGTTGGGATGGACTTGTCTTGCCAGCTTAATAGTGTGTGGAGCTGATGTGTTTGCACAAGGAGGTGCATGGTTACTTGAGTTATGAGCGAATTTGGATTTTGGTGGGAAACAAGATTTTGGCAAGCGAGCTTCTTGTTGTGATTCTTCCTGAAATTCCTGGCAGCAGATACGTGATGTCACAGAGAATGTTATGACACACTATCGACACTCTTAACAATTTACAGAAATATAAATAACGATAAAGAACACAATAAGTTGTTTACCCGTTCGGTGTCTAACTACACCTACATCTGGGGGCTACCAACCCAGGGAGGAAATTCACTATTAGTAGAATTAATTCAGGAATAAACCAACCAGTTTATCTCCTTCACTTAAAACCTACCCAATGCAACTTGAACCTAAGTCCTACTTAGATCTGAGTTCCTACTCACTCCCACTCAATAACAGCAGTGATATCAACCTATTGAATAATTGAATTGTGAAGACACACTTCAATAAACTATCTTGATCTCGCTTCAAAGCTTTCAATCAAGAGACAAACACTCGTGCTTTAAAGCTTTGAGTGATAAACTACCCTTACAACAAATCCTAGTCCAAGGCACTTATCAATTGATAGTTGCTTGGCTCACAAGAGAAACTAGAATTACACAATACAACTGTTAACTCTCCTAACAGTACACAAATAACAAGCTGCTATCTCTTCAATATAATCCAAGGGCGCAGTACAGCATTGTAAGGGTTGAATTCCTTTTATAGAAGCAGTCCTGAAACTTCAGTTTTGGGCTTCCATAAAGATAGCTAGGGTTCACTTAATTTAATCCTAAAACATGGTCTTTTCAACAACCAATTTAGGTTTAATTAAGATTAACCTAGCCCACGTGAGCATGCTTTCTAATAACAGAAACAATATTTAGCATCAACAAACTTCCTAAAAATCTCGGGAAAAAATAGATTTTGCGAATAGAATGTCACGAATGTCATAACATACATTATGACATCGATTTTTCTAGAATTTCAAGACAACTTTAGCTTCCAGTTGAATCTTTTAACATCCTTAGCGGTAGGATTTATCTTCAATCTCTGAATGTCATGACATTTATCATGACATTGCTAAAGCCTAGTTTTACCAAAATTAATGCCAACTTAAAACACTAACAAACTCCCCCTTTGGCACATTTTTGGCTAAAACTACTTAACCTATCAGAGTACATATGCAACAGAAGACAAACTAGTTCTAAGTTTAAAGAAACTAGAACCTAGGGACAAGATAAATTCTATCCATACAGAAATCCCTCAATTCCCACAATTGCCCACATACACAATTTAAAAATCCATACAGTTTCCCAAAACCCCAATGCTACCATACAGTTTCCCAACACCCCAATGCTACTGTTACTCAGTAGTTCTTCTCCCCCTTTTTAGCTATAAAGGGCCAAAGGAAACAATACAATTTCCCAAACTTTCAATCATAAAGAACCAGCACATAAAGTTATATCTCAGTTAAGGATTACAAGTCTGTCAACACAAATGATTACAATCATTCAAAACAAAATACAGAACAAGAAACACTTGACATAACAGACAATGGGCACAGGAGCAACTCAAGTGCTTTCTTCACCAGAAGAGGCACTATGGAATGAAACATCTTCAGAATCATCTTCATCAGCAGCTGCCATCTGAACATCCTTATCACCAACAGCCTCATCAACATCTATCCCTTCATCCTCAACCTCTGTGTCCTGCTCCAGTTGAGTGATCAGCTCTTCAAGACTTTGTTTCCTTGCTGCAAGTTCCCTACAGGTCTCTTTCAGTACAACAATGACATCTCCCTTCTGAGAATTTGTCTTGATTTTTGAAGTCTCAGCAGATGTCATGACAAAGTCAGGAACATGCTTCCCTTGAAATAACTTGTTGTGGAAGCCAAGGGCAGGAGCTCTTTTACTTATTGTATCTCCATCAACCAGGATGTCAGGGTATTGATCAATTATTATACCACACAGTAGGGAGGGAAAGGCTATTGGTCCTTTGATAGCATAGCTGTCAGCATGCTTGAGTGTCTGATCAAAAATGTAGGATCCATAGTCAAATGTAGCCTGAGTGCCTACTGCATATATGAATCTTCCCAGTCCATTAGAGATGGTGGATTTGTGATTGGTTGGGACCCAGTTTGCAGCACCAATCTTATGCAGAATAGCAAATTTGACACTTAATTTGCTAGCAGAAAGCTTTCCCTTCAAAGGCCAATGTTTTACTTGCTTGGCCGTAATTGTCTGACACACTTGGTTGTCAGTTTCTTCAAGCTCAGGTTGAGCCTCATCTGATCTCCCCAAATACTTGTTGGGAAAACTTCACTTTTCTTCCTCTGACAAACACAGTCTTGAAATCTGCTGATCTTCCATCAGCACAACCACTTGACAGGTTCACAATAAACTCCTTCACCAGACCTTCATAACAATTTGAGAACTTCACCACAGTTCTCATCAACCCAGCTTCCTTGATCAGGTCAATCACATCTTTGCATTCAAGAGCATCTTTGTTCAGTTCCCTTTCAAGTGCAATTCTCTTCAAACTCACATATTTCCACCGATTAGCATTTTCAGGGTGGTGAAAGGAAATGTTGTCAATTGGCACTTCAGGAACTATGGGCATTTTCCCAAGAGGCAACCTTCTTTTTGAATGAATGTCAGAGACATTCTCTGTAACATCAAAGTCAGAATCATCCTGATCCGAGGGCTCAGTTACTTTCCTTTTCCTTACAATTGAAGTGCTCTTTGCTTTGGGGTATCACCAACATTCTTTACTTTATCCTTCCCTTTGGAAGTTCCAACCTTGTTGCCCTTACCAGATTTTTCTACAGCCTTCCTCTCAGCCCTAGGAGTCTTGCAACCAACTTCAGCATTCTTCTCCTGAACAGAGCTTGGAACAACACTTTTCTTCCCTTTCCTATTCATTACCCTCCTAGCAATGCTGGGATTAACCTTGGCTATGAGATCATTATCAGAAAACTCCTCATCTAGATTGATGATATGAGAAACCATATTCTGATTGGTGTTCTTCTTAGGAGTATCTTCAAGAATGCTATCAGATATGTTATCAGTAGAGACAACAGGAGGTTTATCAGAGGTACTATGATCTGGAGATTTCTCAAGAATCTCATCAGAAATCTCATTCACATTTGCAGCAGGGGATTCAATTACATTATCATCGTTACATCCTTCAGGAGCTGGAGCAGAAGGATTTACATCACTTTTCACAGGGGAATCAACATCATCACCAGATGTCTTGACATTCGCATTGACATCTGGATCAACTGCTAAGCTAGGGCTAGCAGACTTATAATTCAGGGGAACTGAAATCCCAGGTACAGACTTATTCTCATTTAGGATATCAGTCACTATCCTAGCTATGGCCTCATGCACCTAGATCCTTCTCTGTTTACTAGTTGGGGAACAGAGGATGATGGTCTGAAGTCTTACGAGGAGATACTTGTGCCCTTCTTGCATTTCTTGTGCGTAGCTTCTTGACCTTTTCTGGGTCAGTGGCCATTGCACGCAGTGGTGTCACCTATAGAGCTTCAGCTTGCATGGCTCCAGTGTTTGCTCTAACTTCACCATGGAGGAGACAAGGATCCATTCTTGAGATGAAGAGGATGATGAAGACATATTTTGATGGTTTTGAGAGAGAGAGCGAAAATGGCAAATAGTTTCAGGGTTTCTTTTGAATGAAGAAAGTGTGATACTACTTTCAAAAGAGAAAACTATTATATGTGGGTATCTCTTCCTATTCTTGGATCTTTTAAAATAAGGATGAAAATACCTAAATAACCCTCTTATAAATAATTGAGGTAAACAATCCCTTCCACCCCTTGTTGTAGGCACAGTTAATTGCTACAACTCCTCAAATTGACAAATATCCAATTTGTCCCTTAAAGTCTTAAATTGATCACTCTCAAGAGCTTTAGTAGCAATGTCACAGTACAATGTCATGACATCCTGTATGACATTGTGGTCAGTCAGCATCTACTTTATCCAGATCATCCTAAAGCAGTTTCTCCTTTCTGCTATGTATTTAACATAGTATAAAGCTACACAGATTTTCTTCTTACTGATCCAAGAGATAAGATTGCTTCTTGAGAAGAGACATCCATCAACAGGACTTTTACACAAGCTTTGATCAACACTTTCTCCACTTGTTTTCTTGGACAACTTCAAATGTGGAGGGGTAAGAGTCCTAGTGTGGCTGCCATTACTCAGTCCAAGCTTCTTGACACAATTCCTTGCATACTTGCTCTGTGAAAGAAGTGTTGAGCCTTCCATCAATGTGTCTAACATTCCTCCAGATACTATGTTATTAACATAGATGGAAGCCACCATGATCTTTTCTCCTCTGACAAAGAGGGTTTCATTCAAGACTCCTCTGTATCCTTTGTGAAAGGTACTTGGTTATCCTTTCATGCGGATCCTAGTACTTTGCTTTAGTACTTTAGGAGCGGTCGATGTCTAGACATTGAGTGTGACATTCGATTTCTGTCCAACCTTATACTTTCCATGATTCTCCCTTTGTCTATGAAATATCTTGGTATCCTTCTGACTCTCTATGGAACTTATCCTTCTCATTCCTTTGAGATGTGGATGACCAGATACTTGCTGCCACAACTTTACTTTCTCTTCACCTGTTTCTGTTGAACTCATAGAGGACAGAGTGGTTTTCTCAGATTCCCACATGTAGCAGTTGTCCTTTGATCTGACTCCTCTCATAATCACTAACTGTTCATCGTTGATTACAAGACATTCAACCTTAGTGAAGTTGACTGTGAATCCCATATCACATAGCTGACTTATGCTAATGAGATTTGCATTCAGACCTTTTACTAGAAGCACTTCATTTAGGTTTGGAACTCCAGGCCAATTTGAGTTTCCAACACCTTTGATTTCTCCTTTAGCTCCATCTCCAAAAGTAACAAAGCTGGTAGAATGATGCTTAACATCATTGAGAAGATTCATGTCTCCAGTCATGTGCTTGGAACAACCACTGTCAAAGTACCAATCTTTCTTGGTAGACACACTAAGAGAAGTGTTAGCTACCAGAGCAACAGTCTTCTTCTTCCACTGTTGAGAGTATGATACCCTGTTGGTTTTAGGCTTCACATAAGACCCTTGATTAGGATATCCATGTAACCTGTAGCAAAAAGATTTTATGTGACCTGTTAGTGTTTTTAAGTTGGCATTATGTTTGGTAAAACTAGGCTTTAGCAATGTCATGATGGATGTCATGACATTCAGAGATTGAAGATAAATCCTACCTGCTAAGGATGTTAAAAGACAAGGAAGCTAAAGTCACTGAAATTCGAGAACAGACTGATGTCATAAGATGTTATGACATTCGGTGACATTCTGCTCGAATCTGTTTGTTCTAGATTTTTCGGAAGTTTGTTGAGCTGCTAAATATTGTTTTTCTGTTATTAGAAAGCATGCTCACGTGGCTGCTAGGTTAAACTTAATTAAACCTAAATTGGTTGTTGAAAAGACCATGTTTTTAGGATTAAATTAAGTGAACCCTAGCTATCTTTATGGAAGCCCAAAACTGAAGTTTCAGGACTGCTTCTATAAAAGGAAAAGAACCTTACAACTGGTCTGCGCCTTGGAATGTATTGAAGAGATAGCACTTGTGTTTGTGTATTGTTAGATTTGTAACATTGGTATTGTGTAATTCTAGTTTCTTTGTGAGCCAAGCAACTATCAATTGATAAGTGCATTGGACTAGGATTTCTGTAAGGGTAGTTTATCACTCAAAGCTTTAAAGCACGAGTGTTTGTCTCTTGATTGAAGCTTTGAAGCAAGATCAAGATATTTTATTGAAGTGTGTCTTCACAATTCAATTAGTCAATAGGTTGATATCACTGCTGTGATTGAGGGGGAGGGATTGAGTAGGAACTCATATCTAAGTAGGACTTAGGTAAAAGGGTCATTGGGTAGTGATTAAGTGAGAAGGCGTCAACCGTGTGTTGGTGTAGGGTCTTCAATTGATACGCTAATAGTGAACTTTCTCCCGGCTTGGTAGCCCCGATGTAGGTTTGTTGAACCGAACCGGTGAACAACTTATTGTGTTATTTATCGCTACAGATTTCTGTGTGAATTGCTAACATAGTGTCGAATCGTGTCATAACATTCTCTGTGACATCAAGTATCTGCTGCCAGGAATTTCAATTGGCATCAGAGCAGGCACCCTGCTTGTTATTTCTGGGTGAGATCTAGGGATAATAGTTTCTGGCGTAATGGATAAAGAAGGAGGATTTGGAGGAAGACCACCTATTCGGATGGGTCTAATTATGATTCCGGAAGCCTCGTATGGTTGCCTTCTTAAGGTCGATGGACATTAAAGCTTGGAGAGTCGATAAAGGATGGAAACATCCCACCAAGCTTGAGAAAGATGGCACTACTGTCTTGAAACCTGAGGAGGAATGGAGCAAAGAGGAAGAAGAGCTAGCTCTTGGGAACTCTAAAGCATTGAATGCTTTGTTCAATGGTATTGACAGGAATATCTTCAGACTGGTTCATCAATGTGAGCTGGCCAAGGATGTTTGGGACACTCTCAGAACTACTCATGAGGGAACATCCAAGGTGAAGATGTCAAGACTTCAGATGCTCACTACCAAATTTGAGAATTTGAAGATGAAGGATGATGAGAATATTCATGAATTTCACATGAATATTTTGGAAATTGCCAATGCCTCAGGAGCACTTGGTGAAAAGATGTCCGAGAAGGGTGAGAAAGATTCTCGATCCTTGCCTAAGAGATTTGCAATGAAAGTCACCGCAATAGAAGAGGCTCAAGACATCACACCTTGAAGGTTGAAGAACTTATTGGATCCCTTATGACTTTTGAGTTGGGAATCAGTGAACTGTTGACAAGAAAAACAAGAGCATATCACTTGTATCCAACACTGAAGAAGGATGCAAGGTGGAAGATGAAGAGAAGATATATGAAGCTATTGCCATGCTTGGAAGACAGTTCAACAAACTGATCAGGAGGATTGATCCAAAGTCAAGGTCAAATGTCAAGGACATTCCATCGGACATTAACAGATCTTATGACTCCAGCAGAAGATCCAAGTCAGAGGAAAAAGGAAGTCAAGACAGTAAAGTCCAATGTCATGAATGTGAAGGATTTGGACATATTAGAGCTGAATGTCCTACCTTTCTAAAGAAACAAAAGAAAGGGATGGCTGTCACTTGGTCTGATGGTGATTCAGGAAGTGAATCTGAGGAAGAAGGTGCCAAACTTGTCAACGCTCTATCTGAGTGTACAACTCGATATGGATTCTAGTGATGAGGAAGTGACATTTGAAGAGCTTCTGAAAACTAGTAGTTGTATAAAAATGGTGAAGCATGTCGTGAATGAGGAGCGTAAAAAGTCGATTGAGAAGTTGGAAGCGAGAATGTGAAGTTGAAGGTGAGAAGAGGAAAACACAACCACTATAAATCACCTCAATAGTGATATTGTTATCAATTCCAAACTTGATCGGATGTCTAAATCACAAAATGTTGACATCCGAATCGATAAGTTGGAAGAAATTCTTCACTGGATGAATGCGTGAAATAAGCATGGTCTAGGATATGTGGTGAAAAGCAACTGTTGGTGACATTAAGAAGAAGAGACATAGGAAAACAATGTCAAAGCGGTGTCACAACCCAAAACAGAAATGTGTCGACTCCTATGTATTGCAAAGAGATTTGCAACAACCGTGAATGGAACAAACACGGAAGTCAATGACAAAGAAGATGTCATACCACAAGCCGTGAACAGTGCGCCACAGGTATATGAAGACTAAGAAGTTTGTCTATAACAAAAGGAAGAACAGACCTAATAGACCAATGTCAAAGCAGATGTCACAACATTGGGTGCCACATCAAAATTATAGAAACATGAACAAAAGGTTTCAAAGATGGAGGTGTCATTATTGTGGAAGGTTTGGTCACATAAAATCTTTTTGCTACAGGCTACATGGATATCCTAATCAAGGATCATATGTGAAGCCTAAAACCAACAGGGTATCATATTCTCAACAGTGGAAGAAGAAGACTGTTGCTCTGGTAGCTAACACTTCCCTTAGTATGTCTACCAAGCAAGATTGGTACTTTGACAGTGGTTGTTCCAATCACATGACTGGAAACAAGAATCTTCTCAATAATGTTAAGCATCACTCTACCAGCTTTGTTACTTTTGGAGATGGAGCCAAAGGGGAAATCAAAGGTATTGGAAACTCAAACTGGTCTGGAGTTCCAAGCCTAAATGGAGTATTGCTTGTAAAAGGTTTGACTGCAAATCTCATTAGCATAAGTCAGCTATGTGATATGGGATTCACAGTCAACTTCACTAAGTTTGAATGTAATGTAATCAATGGTGATCAAGTAGTGATGATGAGAGGAGTTAGATCAAAGGACAACTACTACAAGTGGGAATCTGAGAGCACCACTCTGTCCTCTATGAGTGTCACAGACAAAGATGAAGAGGAAGTAGAGTTGTGGCAGCAAGTATCTCGTCATCTACACCTCGGAGGAATGAAGAGGTTCGGTTCCATAGGGAGTCAAAAGGATACCAAGATTGTTCATAGACAAAAGGAAAATCGTGATAAGTATGAGGTGAGAGAAGTCGAATGACACTCTCAATGTCTAGACATCTGGCCACTTGTAAGGTACTGAAGCAAAGTACAAGGATCTGGCTTGAAAGGATAACCAAGTGCCTTATTGTCAAAAGATACATGAGAGGATTCTTGAATGAAACCCCTTCAGTCAGAAGAAAAAAAATCATGGTGGCCTTCATCTATGTCAATAACATAGTATCTGAAGGAATGTCAGACACATTGATGGAAGGTTCAACACTTCCTTCACAGAGCAAGTATGCAAGGAATTATGTCAAGAAGTTTGCACTGAATAATGGCAGTTACTCTAGGACTCTTACCTCTTCACATTTGAAGCTGTCCAAGAAATCCAGTGGAGAAAGGGTTGTTCAAAGCTTTAGTAAAAGTCCTGTTGATGGATGTTCCTGCTTAAGAAACCGTCTCATGTTTTGGATCAGCAAGAAACAAAACTGTCTAACCTTATACAAGGTTGAAGTTGATCACATAGCAGCTGGTAGCAATTGTTCTCAGATGATCTGGATGAAGCAGATGCTGACTGAATACAATGTCATACAGGATGTCATGACATTGTACTGGGACATTTTTACTAAAGTGCTTGAGACTAGCCGTTTGAAATGTTAAGGGCAAGTTGGGTAATTGTCCAAATGAGGAATTGTAGCAATTAATCTTGCCTACAACAAGGGATGAAAGGAGTGTTTGTTTCAACTTTTGTTTAAAAGGTTATTTAGGTATTTTCCTCCTTATTTTAAGAAGTCCAAGAATAAGAAGAGACATCCTCATATAATAGTTTCTTCTTTTGAAAGTAGTACCATCCTTTCTTCTCTCAAAAGAAACCTTGAAACCCTTTGCTATTTTCGCTTTCATCCTCTCAACAACCATCGTGAAAAATGTCTTCATCATCCTCATCATCTCAAGAATCGGGATCTCCATCTCTCCCCATGGTGAAATTAGAGCAAACAGAAGCCATGGTGAAGCTCGAGAGTGACACCACTGCGTACAATGGCCACTAACCCGAAAAGGTCAAAGTTCGCACAAGAAACGCAAGAAGGGCACAAATATCTCCTTCAGTAAGACCTCGGTTCCATCATCCTCTGTTTCCCGAACTAGTAAATAGAAAGGATCTAGGTCGGTCATGAGGCCATAGCTAGGATAGTGTCGATATCCTAAATGAGAATAAGTCATGCGGATTTGGGTTCCTCGATCATAAGTCTGCTAGCCCTAGCCTAGCGGTTGATCCGAATGTCAATGAGAATGTCAAGACATCCGTGATGATGTTGATTCTCCGTGAAAAATGATGTAAATCCTTCCTCCCAGCTCAAGGATGTAAAGATGATAATGTAATTGAATCTCCGCTGCAAATGTGAATGAGATTTCGATGAGGTTCTTGAGAAATCTTGATCATAGTGGCTCGATAACTCTCCTGCTGCCTCTGCGACAGTATATCGATGGCATTCTTGAAGATACTCCAGAAGAACACCAATCAGAATATGGTTTCTCATCATCAATCTAGATGAGGAGTTTTCTGATAATGATCTCATAGCCAAGGTTAATCCCAACATTGCTAGGAGGGTAATGAATAGGAAAGGGAAGAAAAGTGCTGCTCAAAGCCTGTTCGGAGAAGGTTTCTAAAGCTTCTCATAGGTCTCTAAGGGGAACAAGCTTGATGAAAGTAAAGAGAAGGCTAAAACTTCCAAAGGGAAGAATAAGATGAAGAGTACAAGTGGTTCATCTAAGGCAAAGAGCACCTCAATGGTGAAGAAGAGGAAGGCACAGAGCCATCGTGATGATTCGGCCTTGATGTTAGAGAATGTCTCGACATTCACTCAAGAAAGAGGTCTCTTGGGAAATTGCCTGTCCGAGTGGCATTGACAACATTTCCTTCCACCACCACGAGTGCTAGCGGTGGAAGTATGTGTGTCGAAAAGAATTGATCTAGAAAGAAATTGAACAAAAGTGCCCTTGAATGCAAAGATGTTATGGGTGATCAAGGAAGTGATGGCGTGTCAAGTTTTCTAATTGTTATGATGCTTTGGTGAAAGAGTTCATTGTGAACTGACAGGTGGTCTTGATGGAAGATCGTGATTTCAAATGTGTATGTTAGGGGAGAAAAGTGAAGTTTTCCCAAGTATCATCAACAAGTATTTGGGAAGATCGATGATGCTCAACCCGAGCTTGAAGCAGATAATCAAGTGTGCCAAAAATTACGCCAAGCAAGTAAAACATTGGCTGTGAAAGGAAAGCTCGCTAGCAAATTAAGTGTCAAATTTGCTATCTTACACAAGATTGGTGCAGCCAATGGGTTCCCACAAATCACAAGTCCACCATCTCCATTGGTCCGCGATTTATCTATCTTTGTTGGCACTAAGACAAAGTTTGACTATGGCACTTATATCTTGACGGACCAAAACACGCGAGAGTTATGCAATTAAGGGACCAATAGCCTTTCCTCCCTCTTGTGTGGTATTATAACCGATCAATACCACGACATTCGGGCATTGATGCAAAGAGAACTCCACCCAAGGCTTCCTGACATTGTTGACAAGGCATCAAATGTCAAAACCAATTCTCATGACGGATGTTATAGCATGCTAAAAGGAGACCAGGGAACTTGAGGCAAGAAGACCCTTGAAGCTCGATCTTTACTCTTGAAAAGAAAAAGACACGAGGTTGAGGAAGAAAGGCTTGATGGTGATACCTCTGCTGCTCATATGGAGGAAGATGATGTTGCTGACCAAAGTTGCGACAAAGAAGGCTCAAGATGTGTCCTTTCACGGTGCTTCTTCGGAAGAAAGCACTTGAAGCTGCTGTTGCCTCTAATGTTATTACATCAATTGTTTTCATTTTACATTACATTTTGTATTTTCCCATTTGTGTTTTGGATGATTGTAAACATTGTCTTGATGTGTATCCACAATACCAATCTGGTACTTGATTATTCTTTGGTATACTTGTTTTGGTACTTGTTTGATTAAAAGTTTGGGGAACTTGTATTGTTTCCTTTGGCCCTTTATGGCTAAAAGGGGAGAAGAACTACTGTTATGATGGTATGGGACTTTGGGAAGTGTATCTTTGGGAATGTATGGCTGTTTTAAATTTTGTATATGGGGCAATTGTGGGAATTGTGGGATTTTTGTATGGGTAGAATTTATCTTCTAAGTTCTAGTTACTTAAAGCTTAGGAAAGCTTAGGAAAGCTTAGAACTAGTTTATTGTCTTCTTTGCATAGGTTCTCGATGTGTTAGGTAGTTTTAGCCAAAATGTGCCAAAGGGGAGTTTGTTAGTGTTTTAAGTTGGCATTATGTTTGGTAAAACTAGGCTTTAGCAATGTCATGATGGATGTCATGACATTCGAGATGAAGATAAATCCTACCGCTAAGGATGTTAAAAGGCTGAGGCGGAAGCTAAAGCTATCTTTGAAATGCAGAAAAGCAGTGATGTCATAACGGATGTTATGACATTCGATGTGACATTCTATTCTGAAGCTTTGTTCTGATTTTTCGGAAGTTTGTTGTTGCTAAATATTGTTTTATTATTAGAAAGCATGCTCACGTGGCTGCTAGGTTAAACTTAATTAAACCTAAATTGGTTGTTGAAAAGACCATGTTTTTAGGATTAAATTAAGTGAACCTAACTATCTTTATGGAAGCCAAAACTGAAGTTTCAGGACTGCTTCTATAAAAGGAAAAGAACCACCGTGTCTTTGCCCTTGGAATGTATTGAAGAGATAGCGACTTGTTTTGTGTCTTTGTTAGGATTTGTACAGTTGGTATTGTGTAATTCTAGTTTCTCTTGTGAGCAAGCAACTATCAATTGATAAGTGCATTGGACTAGGATTTCTTTAAGGGTAGTTTATCACTCAAAGCTTTAAAGCACAGTGTTTGTCTCTTGATTGAAGCTTTGAAGCAAGATCAAGATATTTTATTGAAGTGTGTCTTCACAATTCAATTAGTCAATATGTTGATATCACTGCTTTGTGATTGAGGGAGTGAGTAGGAACTCATATCTAAGTAGGACTTAGGTAAAAGGTCATTGGGTAGTGATTAAGTGAGAAGGCATCGGTGTGTTGGTACATAGGGTCTTCAATTGATACATAATAGTGAACTTTCTCCACGGCTTGGTAGCCCCAGGATGTAGGTTTGTTGAGAGTGGGTGAACAACTTATTATGTTATTCTGCTCATGTGTGAATTGCTAACATAGTGTCGGATCTTGTGTCATAACATTCTTTGTGACATCAATATCTCTGAATTCATGACCACCTTCCACAATAATGACACCTCCATCTTTGAAACTTTTGTTCATGTTTCTATGATTTTGATGTTGCACCCAATGTTGTGACATCTGTTTTGACATGTTTATTAGGTGTTCTTCCTTTTGTTATTGACAAACTTCTTAGTCTCCATATCAGAGGACCTATTCCTGTTTTGTGGTATGACATCTTCTTTGCCATAGACTTGCAGGTTTGTTCCTTTCTGGTTATTGAGATCTCTTTGCCCACATACCACGAGGCGGATACATTTCTGTTTTGTGTTGTGTCATTGTTTTGACATTGGTTTCCCATGTCTCTTCTTCTTAATGTCCAAGGATTCTTTTCATACATATCCTAGACCATGCTTATTTCACGCATTTTGTCCAAGTGAAGAATTTCTTCCAACTTATCGATGCAGGATGTCAACATTTTGTGATTTAGACATCGATCAAGTTTGGAGTTCACATTACAATATCACTATTGAGGTGATTTATAGTGGGTACATGTTTTCCTTTTTCTCGACCTCGACTTCACATTCTCGGTTTCCAACTTCTCGATCGACTTTTGTTCCTCATTCTGTGACAACTTCACCATTTTTACACACACTTCTGTAGGTTTGTGAGCTCTTGAAATGTCACTTCCTCATCACTAGAATCCATATCGAATTGTACACTCGGAGGAAGCGGTGACAAGTTTGGCACCTTCTTCCTCGATTCACTTCTGAGATCACCATCGGACCAAGTGACGACCATTCCTTTCTTTTGTTTCTTTAGAAAGGTGGGACATTCACTTCTAATATGTCTAAATCCTTCACATTCATGACATTGGATTTCTTGCCTTGACTTCCTTTTCCTCGACTTGGATCTTCTTTGGAGTCATAAGATCTGGCGATGTCGGATGCAATGTCCTTGACATTTGACCTTGACTTTGGATCAATCCTCCACGATGAGTTTGTTGAGCTGTCTTCCAGCATAGCTATAGCTTTAGATATATTCTCTTCATCTTCCACATTGCATCCTTCTTGATTATTAGATACAAGTGCTATGCTCTTGTTCTTTTTATCAGTTTCTTGATTCCATCTCAAAAGTCATAAGAGATCCTATAAGTTCTTCAACCTTCAAGTCTTGATGTCCGAGCCTCCTCATGCGTTACTTTCATTGCAAACCTTTTAGGCAAGGATCGAGAATCTTTCTCACCACTTTTCTTGACATCTTTTCACCAAGTGCTCTGAGGCATTGGCAATTTCAAAATATTCATGTGAAATTCATGAATGGTCTCATCTTCCTTCATCTTCAAATTCTCAAATTTGATAGTGAGCATCTGAAGTCTTGACATCTTCACCTTGGATGTCCCTCATAGGTAGTTACGAGTGTCCCAAACATCCTTGGCGACTTCATTGATGGACCGATCGAAGATGTTTACATCAATACCATTGAGCGAGCATTCAATGCCAGAATTCCCTAGAGATAGCTCTTCTTCCTCTTTGCTCCATTCCTCCTCGGGTTTCAAGACAGTATTCCCATCTTTCTCAAGCTTGGTGGGATGTTTCCATCCTTTGTCGTGACTCTCCAAGCTTTAATGTCCTTGATCTTAAGAAGGAAACCATCGAGGCTTCCAATAATCATAATTAGACCCATCGGAATGGGTGGTCTACCTCGAATCCTCCTTCCTTATCCATAATCGGAAACTATTATCTAGATCTCACCGAAATAACGAGGCGGGTGCACCTCGATGCCAATTAAATTCTGGCGGCGGATCGTGATGTCCGAGAGAATGTTATGACACACTATCGACACTCTGTTAACAATTTACGGTAAATATAAATATGATAAAGAACACAATAAGTTGTTTACCAGTTCGGTGTCTAACTACACCTACATCAGGGGGCTACCAAGCGGGGAGGAAATTCACTATTAGTAGAATTAATTGAGGAATAAACCAACGGTTTATCTCCTTCACTAAAACACCAATGCAACTTGAACCTAAGTCCTACTTAGATCGAGTTCCTACTCACTCCCCTCAATCACAGCGGTGATATCAACCTATTGAATAATTGAATTGTGAAGACACACGATAAACTATCTTGATCTCGCTTCAAGCTTTCAATCAAGAGACAAACACTCGTGCTTTAAAGCTTTGGTGATAAACTACCACCACAACAAATCCTAGTCCAAGGCACTTATCAATTGATAGTTGCTTGGCTCACGAAAACTAAATTACACATACTGTTAACTCTCTAACGATTACACAAATAACAACTATCTCTTCATATAATCCAAGGAGCGATAGCATTGTAAGGTTGAATTCCTTTATAGAAGCGATCTGAAACTTGAGTTTGGGCTTCCATAAAGATAACTAGGGTTCATAATTTAATCCTAAAAACATGGTCTTTTCAACAACCATTTAGGTTTAATTAAGATTAACCTAGCAACCACGTCGAACATGCTTTCTAATAACGGAAAAACAATATTTAGACTCAACAAACTTCTAAAAATCTCGGGAAAAAATAGATTCTGCGAGATAGAATGTCACTTGAATGTATACATTATGACATAATATTTTTTTCCAGCCTGACTTTAGCTTCGATTAACATCTTTTAACATCCTTAGCGGTAGGATTTATCTTCATCTACGAATGTCATGACATTTATCATGACATTGCTAAAACCTAGTTTTACCAAAATTAATGCCAACTTAAAACACTAACACTTCAAGCATATTGTGAAGATGTGAGTGAATTACATTGTGTGCGGTGAAGTTTTGATGGATTTAGTTTGGAATTAGTTGTAATTAAGTATCCTTAAGGGATGTTTGTACGGATTAGAGTTAAAGAATCAACTTGAGAATTGGTTTGAGCGAGTTGTTTATTCGGCGGGTCAAGTGGAGTGCTACCGTTGTGTTGTTCGAGGAGAGCAAAGGTTGCCGGTTGGTGTGTCGTTGTAGTCAAGGAAGGAAGTGGATGTTAAGGCAGTGTCTACTTAGAGGCTTGATATTTAAGTAAGCGGTCATTTGGGTTTATGTGTTTAGTGAGATTGATGTGAAGTCTGGTGGCTGAGGTTAGTGTGAGAGTTGAAGGAGTTTAGGCGATGCTTTTCAAGATAGTGCATGGTCTGGCGGTATTTTTGATGTCATTAGTGTGACTAAGGCGTCGGTATAATTTTGGAATGTTCGAACGGTACTCTCATGAGTATTTGTAAGAGTTATTTCGTGTTCATGGATATTATTTGGTTCACATCAAGTTAAGGAAATTGTGGCGACATCAGAACGCTGCGTTATCGATAGTGGAGTTAGACCGGTGCAGGTCGAGTATTTAAAGATAAATTTTGAAGCTGTTGGACGTGAGTGCCTTAAGTAGCGACTTAGGCGGTGATATTTTGGACGATTCATAAAAGATTTGTTTGTATCTTGTAGAAGACTTTAAGAGATATTTCGGAGTTTAGAAATTTCTTTGTTTTGGATGGTTAACTTTGTAAGTTGATGGAAGACCTTTTTATAAGTTGGCATTGATCGTGAGTACCTTGGCATGAGATGGTTGAGTCGTTATTTGGACTTATGATGGGAAGAGAATTTGTTTGAGCGATGGAAAGGTTAGCGAATGCTTTGATTTTAGTCTTGTTTTATACTACAGGACCTTGTGCGGCGTATGGTGATATTTCATTTTGGACTTAAGATGTATTTTGACATAGAGTTGGAAAAGTGTATTACTACCTTGGAACAATTTGATTTTCATAAGGAAAAATTGTCGGACGTGTGAGTTAGAGGTTGATGCGGTTGTGCTTATTGGAACCTTATAGGTGCAGATGTTAGCGACGAGGAGATTGGAATTGTTGAAGATAATTCAAGTTTAAGTGTGATCTATAGAGATTTAAATATTGTTGAGTTCGATGGTGATGTCGCGGATAACCATGAATATCGATTTGAGATTTATTATTCTAAAACATTGCATGTTTGTTTTGAGGCGCTTGTTGAGATTAAGCTCGAGAAGGTTATTAAGTTTGTTCACTACTAACATATGGATTTAGTGGATACTAATGGTCGTAGTGGATTATTAAATGCGACTAAGATCGAGTCTTGTGGTAAAGAATTTGGCGATGGTTTGGTAACTATAAGTACCTTGAGATGATTGATGTTGGATAAGGAAAATGTTCTATTGTGACTAAAATCGAATGACGGTGTTCATGATTGAATTCCATAGAAATTGATGTTATGGTTCTAAGTCCGACACTGTGTTGTAAGTCGGAGTATGAGGCAGCGTTGATGGGTTGAGTTCTTGATAAAGTGTTTTGGTCTAAGTCACCACTTTGAAGTTGAGAATTACGAAGGTGGTTCGAATAAGAAACACAATGTATTGATTGTGCGGTCGAGGATAGTGATTACTTATATATACTTTGGGAATTGAATTGTTATAAGGAGCGACTTCGTTGAAGTCAGTGTATCGTCGAAGTTTCTAAGTGAAATATTTGGACAGTATTGGAGAGGTCAAACTATGTTGTGTATTTAGGAGGACCAATGAGCGTTGATCGATCGAGAATGAAAGAGTGATTCTTGAGTTGATGAAGATGATGTTGCGAGTGTCGTGATGGGTGTATGCTTTGAGCGTATCCATTTGAGTAATTGTAAAGTTGAGGATTAACCAAGTTGTTTTATGGTTGGCATCTTATGCATAGAAGTGAAGCGACATGGTTTAGATATCGAGCATTGAATTGATTAGCGAGTAAGCGAGGTTGTTGGTTGGACTAGTGAGTTATAGTGCATGAGTCGTCTGTTTAAGCCCTAGGATGAGAGGTGTATCTTAGTTCGATTATGTTTGAGTAACTTGTTTTGTTCAGGTTGTGCGTTGGTAATCTACAAGGACGATGTGACCTTGTGATTTCACGGAATGAGGCGATACACAGAGTGTAATTCTTGAGTTCGTACTTATGCGTGAATGAAGGCATCTTTTCATGTTTGTGTATTGCGTGGTTTTATCCTTTTACGATTGTTTCGGTTTTGGTTTGTATAACCATTTTGTTGTTTTAGATTTAGCGATGGTGTCGGTGTTGTATTGTAGGACTTTATGTTCCTATCTTTGGTGACTCGTTTAGGGGTGTCGATTCAGTGTATGACTAATTCTATGGTTGAGGCGTTAGAATAGTATCAATCCTATTTGTTTGGTTCTCGGTGAACCGATATATGCGACTTGTTTGGTTGTGGGGTGTTATTTGGTTTTGAGTGCATTGTATGGGCTTTGCATCTTGGCGTGGTTGTTCTTGTGGAATGATGTAGTTAAGGATATTTCCTTGTTTTCGGTGTATTTTGTATGTTGTTTAGTTGACACGAGGATTGAGGGCGAATGCGTAGGCATGTCCCATTTGTTCGTTTGATCAACATTTCGAGGGCGAAAAGTTTATAAGTGGGGGAGAGTTGTAACACCTGTTTTATTAATATTATATTATACTAATATCTTCGAGTTACCGATTGATATTTAGTTCACGACGAGAATATTTATATTAATCGTTATACCTATTAATATATTTGGCGACGTTCCGTTCGGTCCGGTAAAATATTATTCGGATCCGATATTTAATTCCCAGAAATTATTTAATTATTTGAAGTAATGATATAATTAAGTTAAGGGTGTGGGGAGCAATTAGTGAGGATTGGGTTTTCACCCTTGTTACTAGTAAGAACACATTATAAACCATTTCTCCTCATTTTCCTTCCATCCAAAATACCAAAGCCAAACATGAGACTTGAAAGCTAGTAAGCAAACATAGTTATAAAAAGCACATTTCCTCATGTTCTTCCCATTTGGAAAAGAAGCCAAGAATAGAAACATGGAGGAAAAGAAAAGGTTTTGAGAAGAAGAGCAAGAGGGGAAGAGGAGGAAGATCATGAGCAAGCTTGTGGATTGAGCTTTGTAGAATCATCATGGATCATCCAAACTAGAGGTAAGGGGTTTGATTCTTCATCTCATATTGTTAGGTTTTGATGTTTATGTTTTGGATTTGGGGAAAAAATGGATAGGTTGATTTATGGGTTTTGTTGGTTGATTGTTGGAGTGGTTTAGAGAGGTTGGATTTAGAGTATGGTTTGTGGGTATATTAGGTGCTAACATGTGAAATTAAGAGTATTGAAATGGGAAGGAAAACCATGGTAGTAGAATGAGAAAAACCCAAAAGATGAAGTTTTCATGCAGGCCTTTCAACACGGGCGTGTTGGGGTAACATGGCCGTGTTCCCTCTAGAATAGAAATTTTGGTGAGTGCGAGACCCGCGATGTTACACAACCACAGTGCCCGTGTTGTTTCAACTATCTTGGGTGATTTTGCGTTCGATGGCTTTCAACACGGGCGTGTTGATGCACCTGAGGGCCCGTGTTGATGCATCTGTAACCTTAAAATTACATTTTCGCGTTTCCTTTGGAACCCGATTGTTTTCGATTTGGTAAATTCGACTGACGACAAGTTGCTCGAATTCAGCAAATTGCGTGCTAGCTAAGTTTGGCGTGTAGACGTAGTGGTGAGGTTAGTTTTAGAAATTACGAGTTTTCTGAGCGACCGAAATAGGCCAATTTACGGTAAATTGAGCCGGATTGTGTTTTAGTGGATTTAAGGCGCGTATGGACAATCCGATTTGGCGTCGACGATTATGATTAATCTTGGTTATTAGGAATTACTTTCGCGATGATTATCGATGTTTTGACTATTTTCCGTTTTGGAATTTAGTGAATTAATTAATGATGATACGGCGTGAATAAGCGTAAGATTTGTGATGTATTTATTAATGAATACTTGTTGAAATACAATGCGATGAAATATGTTTTAACATGATGATGTGATGATTAAATTGATGTTGTTAATAAATCGTCAGATTTGTGAATGCATGACTTTTGATGAATTTATTAGTGATGTTTGCATAATGCAATTATGATGCGATGATATATTTATCTTGTTTTGGATAAGTTATGGCGATGTGGGCTTTATGCCAATTTTGACGGCGATGATGGTGTGGTTGTGTTGTGTTGTTTTAATTGTCGAGTCACATACATTGCATAGCGAAGAGGCTTTATGCCAGCGAAGAGCTTTTATTCAGCGATGATGGCTTTTATCTGACGAAGATCGGCTTTATGCCAATGTCCCTAATTACGGACAAGCGATGGGTACCACATGCATAACATAGTCGTGTCTCATGGAGTCGGTTATGTTTATGTTTGAGTTTTTGGCGTTGGGTTTTGTTGATCGATGGATGATATTGAATTGCGATGATATATGATGTGATGATGTTTGTGATAATGTTGTGATGATGGGCTTTATGCCAAAAGCGAAGGTGGACTTTATGCCAAAAGCGAAGGCGGGCTTTAGAATTTGTGATGATTTGGTTATGTTGCTTATATTACTAGCATTATTTAATGTTGTTGGATGATGTTGTTGTTTAAGACTACGTGTTAATTAGTGATGTATTAGCTCGTGATTTACGTGGTGACGGAGGGTTATGTGTTGTTGCGATGTTTTATGCCGATGAGGTTATGGTGATATAGTGTAGATTATACACATTAGGATGACAGTAAAGTTAGTGAGTTTTGATTATGTGTTGGAATTACACTTATTAATCTATACCCTTTACAATTCAAAACTATATATATATATATATATATATATATATATATATATTATCTTTAACTATATGTTTTGGATTATCTCACCCTTTACTTGTTTTGCCGTTACCTATATATTGGTAACGTGCGAGTTATGAAACGGAGTATATAGCTGCTATTAGTCGAGTCGATTGTCGCTACGTCGTACTTTCGGGAAAATATTTATGTTGTCTTATTGATTGTTCTTTTGTTGTTCTTCCTTTTGTAAATAGAATCATACTTTATGAAAACATGATTTGATAAGGAAGTTTATTAAAGAAGATGTGTTGATGTTTTTGAATCAATTTATGATTTTCGGCGATATGTATCAAGATTTATACTTTGAAACAAGCTGTTTAAGGTGATTTGGTTTGATGATGTGGCCTCGAGTTTTACTTTATGAAATTTTAAATTACTGATTTTTGTATATAAAACCTTGGGTAGATTTGGGGTGTTCTGAGAAGGGCCGCGTAAGCAGTAATCAAGAACTCCATTTCAAAAGAAGAAAGGACGAGAATCCCTAAGTCGTAGATGACGAAGGCAGAGAAGTTAAGTAAGGCGATGGATCACCGAGGTATCCATGTTTGTCTATCATCTCGAGCAATGCACCATGAGCACATCCTATCTTGTCTCATCTTTGGAAAAGTTATGCCATGACAAAACTTGTTGATCATGTCCGAGTTGTATAATACAAGGAGACTATGTTACGTACATGGATGAAAATAGTTTTCCTCACCATGGTCAATAAGTAAGGGTTCAAGAAAATAAATATATTCTAGAAATAATTTTATGAAAAGAAAAGAAAAAGTGAAATAATGATTCAAAAAATATATAAGGAAGCCGGAAACATGTTCACGTTCACTATAGATTGGCACGGAAGCAAAATGTCTCCATTACTGCATAAACGCGTGAAGATTGAAAAGGCGATTTGCCTAGTGAAATATCATCATGAGGTGCATTGAATGACATATGTTTCTTCCTGAACACTAAATCGACCAAAATGATTGACGTTTAAATATATCATAATATTATCTCAAAAGGCACATTTCTCAGCGTGTTCGTACCTGCCAGGTGCCAAGAATTCAAGCACATCCTCGATGACTCACCATTTGCTAAAGTTGACTAGTATTTTACACACCTTGGTGAGGACTCACCCTTTCTTCTGGACTCATCTAAAGGGAGCACTGTTGAGATCTTTGGTATAGCGGGCAAGTAAAAGTAAAGTGATTTTTCTTGGGTGATATATCTGGGATTGGTTATATCCACAGTTGATTGATTAGATGGTTCGACAATTCTATCGTTAATGAGTTTGGGGTTAAATGGTTTGTAAAGAAAAGTTACACACATAAATTAAATGCAAACAAAAGTATAAAGGATAGACAACTTTGAAACGAATGCACACTACCATCCTGAACTTAAATCTAGTCGATTATACTCGACCTACGTGCTAATACGTGTGTATATACCTCTCGATCATTTCAACCCAAATTAAAAATTCAACGCATCATCTTCGCATCGACTATGTCTGCTGACACTCTAAGCAGAGGCATTAAGATCGAGATACCAAGTGAATGTCACTCTAAACTCATTCTAGAATTAGAAACTAACAAATAATCATCCTAGGTAAGAATCTAAGCAATCTATGTCTATGAAGCTCAAATCCTAACACAAGGTAAAAACCTAAGACAATCACGACACAGATTCATAAAGCAAACTTTATACAAGCGCCAGGGGACAAATATACATGAGTTCAAGGTAATTATATATAAAATGACAAATAGAAATACAAAGAGAGGAAAAGATACACCACGGATCTACACTGGTTTATCGATGCCAATCGAAGAAGCGATCATGGTCGTCCATGCAAGCAAGCCCAATGTTGTTTTCTAAGCTATACCAAAAATAAAGGTTGATGGAAATTAGGATCAAAATCCACCGCAAAACATAACCAAAAAAACAAAATGAAGTTATAAAACAAAACTCAGACGTGGTACTCGGTGGCATCAAGTCTTGAGCGACCTCCTCGAGATATTTACATTAAGCGGGCCTAAGCGGCTTAGCGGCCTACTAACGACCTCTAAAATAAAGTCTACTAGAACGGTGCCAAAAGAACTCCACAGCTCTCTAAAATCTGTTGAGCAAACAGCTTAAGCGAGATGATCGCCTTAAGCATCTGAAACAAAACTAGTCTTTTATTCATCAAAGCTGCATCTTGAACCTTGTCTTGACACTTTATTCTCGATGCTCAACCGCAACAAATACCTACAAAATAATATTAAAACTAATCAAATAGTACAATATGTACAAAACACAATAAAGCGTATTTACAACAAAAAGTGGGGTTATTCATGATTATTAACAAAAGAGCGGATAAGTGCAATAAATTATATACAAAAATAACAACATTTTAGCACTTATCAACTCTCACACTTGACACATTGTTTGTCCTCAAACAAAGTCAAATAACTAAAAAACAAAGAATGATAATCAAATAATCACAAATCAACAAGTTTTAAAGCGGAAAACAAATGTATGGTTCAAATAAAAATGTACACGGCAATTACATACTTACCACCTACTACAACAATAACATAAAAACAAAACAAATCTTAAGTACAAAAATCACAAAACATTCTAAAACAAAACAAGCTCAATCATGAATCACACCTAGAAAAAGTTCATCGGTAGATGAAGAACACCTAAGGTGAGGAATTTTGACACTCATTTACAATCTTGCAAACAAAATACTAAATTATGCATTCATCCAAAAACTCAATTGAAAATACAAATGCAAGAATCATAAGGACTTTTCAAAGTTGTAATGTGGCTTGGTTAACAAACAAGTGATAAGTCCTAAAGCTAATCGAAACAAAAACTCCTAAACCTAAGGGGTGGTCGACTCACAAAGTTTCAAACAATACAATTCAATCAAACTTCTTCTTCATCACAAATTCCACAAAACACCTTACTTATTAATGCAACATTATTCATACTCTTTTCTTTCTTCTTTCAAAGCTTTTTCTCTTTTTCTTTCTTTTTCTAATCTTTCTTTTCACTTTTCCCTTTTCTTTTCTTAACCTCATACAACCACATATAAGTACATAAACATTTCTCTCTGACTTGAATTCAACCAACATTAATGTGTGAATACTCCCTTATTTATAAGGCAAGGTAAAATTCATACAACAACATATAGTTGAGGGTTCAAGAAACAAAAAATCAACATCCGGACAAAAGGTGAATTCAACACTCATAGACAAGCATCAAGTTCAAATAAATATGGATATTGATAAAAGTTCAAAGGGTTAACAAATGATCACGCTCGAGGTGAATTGAATATTTGGCCAATAGTTATATAAAATCAACAAAAATAAAAGATTAAGCATAATAAAATCTATTTAAAACAAGAATATGGTCTCGGCGTATGTGAACAATAGAAAACTTCCTCACATTTATGGGTAAAAGGGAACTAAAGTGATTGATTCATGAGCAGTAATTCAAAAAGATGAATGACAGGTAATTGTACAAATGATAAATTTCCTAAACATGTTATGCTATAGAAAGCGATAAGCTTAGTCACGTGTATGTGACGACTATCATTACCATACATCGCTGAGTTGAAACGATCAAACTCGAAAAATCACAAAATGAAACCTCGAGCTACGGACCAAAGTTTGATTTCAAACAATAACAGTTAGAAAAATAATACTAATTTATTCAATACAAAAGCCTTGGTGGAAGTGGGAAGAGAAAAGCCAGTGAAAGTTAAAAATTTTCGCTCACGGTAGGTAACAAGCACTGCACATTGGCCAGCATTACGCTGGGTTACAAAAATGCAATGCTTAACTTATACAACTCTGGCCACTACAAAATATCATTTACACAAAGACTATTTACATACAAACTTCCACAGATAAAATACTCTGAACTTGTGGAAACAACAAATTGACATAACAAAAACAAAAGCAATTGCGATCTCTGAAAACTTGGTGAAAATGGTTGTGGGTTGAAAGTGAAGATTTGAAATTAAGAACATATTTATTTCAACATTAAAACTGACTCACCACACACATAAACTAACACAAACCAAAACATACATTTGATCGTGGATCGACCTTTATTAGTGATAGTAATCTTCCTGGTATTTTATGATATCACCTCTGAGCTAAAGGGGTGTCCTAACGACGTGACAGTACAAGCGAGAATGATTCCAAATATGAAACTAGAAGACACTGATATCTTTGTGATTGGAGAAGTTAAGCACACAATGTATGATATACAAGTTAAATTATGATCTAGCGTATACATTAATTACAAAACTCGCAAAAACAACAGGATTCTTGTAATACCCAAAACAATAATGTTGCCCGACAACGGCGCCATTTTGTTTGAATCTAAGTATGTGACAAAAATATTTATTTTCTACAGGTGATATATACCGATTCGGTATTACATTGTCCACTGATTGGTTATGATTACGTTCGAAGAAGACCTATCTTTAATGAGTTTGGGGTTCTAATATTATGAAAAGTTATAAATAAATTAAAATAACAAAAAGTATACAAAATAGACGATGACTGGTTGATATTCAGTTTTACTTGATTGGTGCATCTACTGTGTCTGAATATATCTGAAACTGGTGTCATCTCGTATTATATCTTGGTAATATATTGAGATGTCTATTATTTTCAATTAATATATTAGGCAATGGTGTGTACGTATTCTGATAAAAGTGAATTATTCAAGCGATTATTAACAAAGAATGGATAAGTTCCATAAAATCTGACAAATAACGACATTTAGCACTTCCATACATCCAACAAGATGGTTCTGATGGGAATATGCAATGAGGGTAGGGGCATCGGATTGAAAAGTAGTTCTAAACACTTTTCATTTTGAGAAAGTCGTTGACTTGAGGGACATGTACATTGTTAAATCTGAACTACTAGGCGCCCTCGACCAACAATTATCTTGCCATATGGGATCTAATAGATTCGGCCTCGAGGCTCCTCGAGCGTGGGTGGAGAAAAAGAGTCCCCGTGACTCTAAAGATAAACAATCGATAACCTCATGGTAAGAAGGGTTTAAGACCACATAAAGAATTACCTTAGATGTTGGAAACCCTTATATACATTATCCCTCGAGGAAATGACTAACTCTAATTCATACATATTCACCACTACTCGAGAATCCTCGCTCCTTGTAGCAACACACTTTATTAACCTACCACCACACTCTGATCAAGTAGTGCCGGTAGCGCCTGCGCTTCCTACTTCAGTGAATTGGTCCCAAAATAACAAAACCACCGTACACGACTTCTTAGCCATAGTGATTAAGTCCTCACTACCAAAACATGTTACATACATACAAAGGCCTCGAGTCTCTTGCGAACATGTACATGTACTTTTGACCAATGCCATAATCTGCTTTTGACTCGAGATCATAAAGTCATTTATTCGATTTAATGCATTACCTCGAGGCGTATATCAATCAAAATTTCTTTCTCTAGCTCGTAATAATAACTCTAAAATTCTTTAAAACTTTGAAACAAGTTTTGAGACAATTTTTACAACTTTATATTGCATATGAAATCATTCGACCTTTAGCAAAATCACCATTCTTGGATGTTTCTTAACTCTAAGGAGTTTCAAATCTAATGTGAGAGGTTTATGAGGTGATAATTTTTCTTCTTGAAGTTTGAGTTTTAGATCAAGAGCTGGTTGTGACTATGTAGCTAGGATTATAATTTAGAAAAAGTAGATAAGATAATTTTTCTTCTCCATTAAAGACTTTGGTAGAAGCGGTAAAGGTTGCTACGAGATGAAGTTGAGAGTTTCTAGTTCCTCCAGTTAGAACAAAAGCTTGAAGGAACCTTTTCTAGGATTGAGTGAATATCTTTGCAAAAAAGGCTTAGAGTGCATTTTTGATCTAGGAAGGTGAATCGATTGAATATCAGTGAAAATCTTATGGATTTCGACCTCGTGAGATGTATACATTAGAAGAGGAAGATTCAAATTGAAGCTTCTTAATGGCTGTTTTAATTATCAACATTATTTGATTCCTTAATTGTATTAAGACACGTGTTATAAATATATCGAATAGTGGAAGACTATGAATTTTCAATGGTTTTCATTAGGTCTGAAGTGAAGATGAATGTTAACTAATATATACTTGTGCACTCTTCTCTATCCATTTCTTTGTTTTTGTACATATTTGCATAATTAGGTTTTATAGAATCCCGGTGGTTAGGTGTTTATCGACTTATAGCAATTTATATGTAGATGTGAGTGCGAGATAGTTATGATAATCCAATTCTTATTTATAATGATTATAATTGTTTTTAATTTGTAATATTATTAGATTGATTAATTAATCAATAATATTCATTTAGACATCTCATATAAATGGTCTAGCATTTTTCATCATCTCATATTCATTGTCTTTGTATGGTTATAGTTTAATGTGTGATATCTATCCAAACACATTTTGTAAATTTTATTTTGCTTTTTAAAACTACGATTTTAAAGAAATTTTTTGAATAAAATTCTATTCAATCCATCTTCTAGACTACTTTACATCCATATGCTGAACAACAATCATTATACCAAAGACTTCTCGAGCTAGAGTGGGTAAATGTTAGATTAGTCTCCTTGGAAGTAGGGGTGGAGAATAGTTGGGCAGTGAGCTTTGTCAAGCACAGGCAGGACTGTTAAAAATCGGCCTAAATAAAATAATAAAAGCTTATTTACAAGCTTGATCTGAAGCCTTTTATGGCTGATTAGCCTATTACTTCCTTAAATAGCATATATCATTTGAACACATGTAAAGAAATTTAACTAATGTTTAAATATAGTAATAATAAAAAGTACAATGAAACTAAATATTTGATTGCATTGACTTATTTAACTTACATTTCATATTTATGATCACTTTAGATTCTATCATATTTCTCTGATTTATGTCTACAACAAATTTTCATCAAGTTTTCTTAAGATCACCTCTCATTTTTTAATATTTATATTCATTTGAAATTCATGGTTTTAAAACTTATATTCATGAAATATCATCAAATTTTCTAAAGACTTATATTCACTTCAATATCATCAGATTTTCTAAGACTTATATTCACTTCAAATATCATGATTTTCTTAAGATTTATATTCATTAATTTCTTGAATTCTTAAGATTTATAATCACTTGAAATTTCTTAAGATTTATGATCACTTGATTCCATCATATTTTCTCTGATTTATGTTTAATACAAATTTTCATCAGGGTTTCTTAAGATCTCCTCACATTTTCATAATATTTATATTCATTTTAAATTCATCGGATCTTCAAGACTTATATTCACTTCAAAATCATCAAATTTTCTTAAGATTTATGTTCTTAGTTTTTCTTGAATTTCTTAAGATTTATATTCATTTCAAATTTCTTGATTTCTTAAGATTTATGTTCACTTGATTTTATTAGATTCTTTCGGATATATTCACTTCATATTTCATCGGGTTTTCTTCAAATTTCATCACACTTTCTAAAGACTTATATTCATTTCAAATTTGTCATATTTTCTTAAGATATATATTCACTTAAAATATCATTATATTTTCTTAAGATTTATATTCCTTATTTCTTCAAGTTTTCTTCAAATGTCATCATTTTCTAAAGACTTATATTCATTTCAAATTTCATCATTTTATTAAGATATATATTCACTTAAAATATCAACATTTTCTTAAGATTTATGTTCCTCTGCTTTCTTTACAAATTCATAAGATTTATATTTACTTCAATTTCTTGATTTATAATCACTTGATTCTATCATATTTTCTACATATTTATGTTTACTACAAACTTTCATCGAGGTTTTCTTAAGATCTCCTCCATTTTCTAATATTTATATCTATTTCAAAATTCATCATATTTTCAAAGACTTATATTCATGAATATCATCGAGTTTTCTAAAGACTTATATTCACATGAAATATCATGATTTTCTAAAGACTTATATTCACTTCAAATATCATCATATATTCTAAAGATTTAAGTTCACATCAATCTCTTCAAAAATTCTTAAGATTTATAATAACTTAAAATTTCATCGGTTTATGATCCTTCAAATTCCATCATATTTTCTACATTTATGTTTAATACAAATTTTCATCAGGTTTCTTAAGATCTCCTCACATTTTCTTAATATTTATATTCATTTAAAATTATTCGGATCATCTAAAGACTTATATTCACTTCAATTTCATGATTTTCTAAAGATTTATGTTCACTTTGTATTTCTTGATTTCGTAAGATTTATATTCACTTCAAATTTTCAGTTTGAGTTATGAAATTCCAATTCGTATATTTTAATAGATCTATGTTTACTACAAATTTTCATAAAGTTTTCTTAAGATCTCCACCTATTTTTTAATATTTATATTCATTTCAAGTTCATCAGATTTTATAAAGACTTATATTCACTTCAAATATCATCGTTTAAAGACTTATATTCAGCAAATATCATCGATTTTCTAAACACTTATATTCACTTCATATATTGTCAATTTTCTAAAGATTTATGTTCACTTAAAATTTCTTGAGAAATTCTTAAGATTTATAATCACTTCAAATTTCTTAAGATTTATGATCCTTGATTCCATCATATTCTTCTGATTTATTTAATACAAATTTTCATCGAGTTTTCTTGATTTCCTAAGATTTTCTTAATATAATATTTATTTTAAAATTATCAAATCCTCTAAAGACATATATTCACTTCAATTTCATCATATTTTCTTAAGAGTTATGTTCAAGCCATTTCTTAAGAATTTGATTTATATTCACTTCAAATTTCTTGATTTAAGATTACTTGATTCCATCATATTTTATAGATCTATGTTTACTACAAATTATCATATCGAGGGTTTTCACGGGTCTCCTCATATTTTCTTAATATTTATATTCATTTAAAATTCATCAGATCTCTAAAGACTTATATTCACTTCAAATATCATCAGATTTTCTTAAGGAATATGTTCACTTTACATTTCTTCAAAATTTCTTAAGATTTATATTCAATTCAAATTTCTTCATATTTATAACCACTTCAGATTCTATCATATTTTCTATAGATTTATGTTTACTACCAATTTTCGTCAAGTTTTCTTAAGATCTCCTCCCATTTTTTTTAATATTTATATTTATTTCAAAATTCATCAGATTTTTTAAAGACTTATATTCACTTCAAATATCATCAGTTTTTCTAAAGACTTATATTCACTTCAAATATCATCAGATTTTCTAAAGACTTATATTCACTTCAAATATCATCATATATTCTTAAGATTTAAGTTCACATCAAATTTCTTCAAAAATTCTTAAGATTTATAATAACTTAAAATTTCTTCAGATTTATGATCACTTCAAATTCCATCATATTTTCTACACATTTATGTTAAATACAAATTTTCATCAGGGTTTCTTAAGATCTCCTCACATTTTCTTAATATTTATATTCATTTAAAATTATTGATCATCTAAGACTTATTCACTTCAAATTTCATCGATTTTCTAAAGATTTATGTTCACTTTGTATTTCTTTAGAATTTCGTAAGATTATATTCACTTCAAATTTTCTAAGATGTGTTCACTTCATTTTTCATAATATTTTTGAAGACTTTTATACACTTCATCTTAAGATAATCGATAAATTTCAAGTGAATATAACTATTAGAAAATCGTGAAATTTCAAGTCAATATAAGTCTTGAGGTCTGGTGAAATGAAGTGAACATATATCTTAAGATAATCATGAAATTTGAAATGAATAAAAGTCTTTAGAAAATCTAGTGAAAATGAAGTGAACATAAACCTTAAGACAATTTGATGAAGTTTAAAGTTAACATAAGTCTTGAAAATCGATGAAGTTTGGCGATGAATATAAGTCTTAAAAATCTTATGAAAATTGAGTGAACATGTCTTAAGATAATCTAATGAAATTTGAAGTGAATATAAATATTAATCTGGTGAGAATTTGAAGTGAATATGGGTCTTCAAAAAATATGATGAACTTTGAAGTGAATATAAGTCTTCAAGAAAATATTTTAAAATTGAAGTGAACATACATCTTAAGATAATCTAATGAAATTTGAGTGAATATAAGTCTTCAGAAAAATCTAGTGAAAATTGAAGACATACATCTTAAGATAATCGATGAAATTTGAAAGTGAATAAAATCTTCAAAAAAAATATGATGAAGCTTTAAGTGAACATAAGCCTTCAAAAATGTTATGAAAATTAAGTGAACATAAATCTTAAGATAATCTAATGAAATTTGAAGTGAGTATATCTTAGAAAATCAGATAATTTAAGCGGATATAAGTCTTCAAAATTGGGGAAAATTGAAGGTGTGAGTCTTTAAAATCGGAATGATTTGAAGTGAATAATCTTCAAAAAATGAGGTGAAAATTGAAGTGCACATGAATCTTAAGATAATACGATAAATTTCAAGTGAATATAACTATTCGTTGAGTTTGAAGTGATATGTCTTGAGAAAATACGATGAAATGTGAAATGAATATAAGTCTTCAAAAATCTTGTGAAAATTGAAGTGCACATGTATCTTAAGATAATCGATAAATTTCAAGTCAATATAACTACTCGAAAATCGATAAAGTTTGAAGTGAATATAAATCTTCGGAAAATGCAGTGAAAATTGAAGTGAACATAAATCTTAAGATAATATGATGAAATTTGAAATGAATATAAGTCTTTAGAAAATCTAGTGAAAATTAAAGTGAACATAAATCTTAAGTTAATTTGATGAAATTTGAAGTGAATATAAGTCTTCAAAAATGCATGAAGTTTGATGTGAATATAAGTCTTACAAAAATCTTATGAAAATTGAAGTCAACATACATCTTGAATAATCTAATGAAATTTGAAGTGAATATAAGTATTCGAGAAAATGCGGTGAAATTTGAGTGAATATAGGTCTTCAAAAATATGATGAAGTTTGAAGTGAATATAAGTCTTCAAAAAATATTTTAAAATTGAGTGAACATACATCTTAAGATATGTCAATGAATTTGAAGTGAATATAAGTGTTCAGAAAATCTAGTGAAAATTGAAGAGAACATACATCTTATGATAATGTTGATGAAGTGTGAATTTATGTCTTGAAAATATGATGAAGCTTGAAGTGAATATAAGTGTTTGAAAATTGAAGTGATCATAAATCTTAAGATAATCTAATGAAATTTGAAGTGAATATATGTCTTCGAATCAGATGAAATTTAAAGTGAATATAAGTCTTGATATAAGGTGAAAATTAAAGTGTATATAAGTCTTTAGAAACATGATGAAGCTTGAAGTGAATATAAGTCTTCAAAAATCGGTGAAAATTTAAGTGCACATGAATCTTAAGATAATCGATAAATTTCAAGTGAATATAATTATTCGGAAAATCTGATGAAGTTTGAAGTGAATATAAGTCTTTAGAAAATCTGATGAAATTTGAAATGAATATAAGTCTTCGGAAAATCTGGTGAAACTTGAAGTGAACATAAATCTTAAGATAATATGATGAAATTTGAAGTGAATATAAGTCTTTAGAAAATCTAATGAAGTTTGAAGTGAATATAAGTCTTCAAAAAATCTGGTGAAAATTGAAGTGAACATAAATCTTAAGATAATCTGATGAAATTTGAAATGAATAAGTCTTTAGAAAATCTAGTGAAAATTGAAGTGAACATAAACCTTAAGATAATTTGATGAAATTTGAAGTGAATATAAGTCTTCATAAAATATCATGAAATTTGAAGTGAATATAAGTCTTCAAAAAATCTTATGAAAATTGAAGTGAACATACATCTTAAGATAATTTAATGAAATTTAGTTGAATATAAGTCTTGGAAAATCGATGAAATTTGAAGTGAATATAAGTCTTGAAAAAATGGATGAAGTTTGAAGTGAATATAAGTCTTCAAAAATATTATGAAAATTGAAGTGAACATACATCTTAAGATAATCTAATGAAATTTGAAGTGAATAAAGTCTTGAATATCTAGTGAAAATTTAAGTGATCATACATCTTAAGATAATACGAGGTGAATATAAGTCTTCAAAAATATGATGAAGTTTGAAGTGAATATAAGTCTTCAAAAATCTTATGAAAATTGAGTGAACATACATCTTGGATAATCTAATGAAATTTGAAGTGAATATAACTCTTGGAAAATCAGTGAAATTTGAAGTGTATATAAGTCTAAAAAATCTTATTAAAATTGAAGTGAACATAAATCTTTAAGATAATCACGAATAAATTTGAAGTGAATATAAGTCTGAAAATATGATGAAATTTAAAGTGAATATAAGTCTTGAGAAAATTTGGTGAAAATTAGTGAACATAAATTTTAAGATAATGATGAAATTGGAAGTGAATATAAGTCTTTAGAAAATTTTATGAAGTTTGAATTGTATATAAATCTTCAAAATGCGGTGAAAATTGAAGTGAACATGAATCTTAAATCATCGGATAAATTTGAAGTGAATATAACTATTAAAATCGATGAAATTTGAAGTGAATATAAGTCTTGAAAATCGATGAAATTTGAAATGAATATAAGTTACGAAAATCTGGTGAAATTGAAGTGAACATAAATCTTAAGATAATCAGTGAAATTTAGAGTGAATATAAGTCTTTAAATAGAGTGGGTGAAGTGAATATAAGTCTTCAAAAATCTGGTGAAAATTAAGTGAACATAAATCTTAAAGATATTACGATTAAATTTGAGCCAAGATATAAGTCTTTAGAAAATCTAGTGAAAATTGAAGTGAACTTAAGCCTTAAGATAATCGATGAAATTTGAAATGAATATAGTCTTGAAAATCGATGAAGTTTAAGTGAATATAAGTCTTCAAAATCTTATGAAAATTGAAGTGAACATAAGAGAGAATCTAATGAAATTTGAAGTGAATATAAGTCTTTAGAAAATCAGTGAAATTTGAGTGAATTTAAGTCTTCAAAAATCGATAAATTTTGAGTGAATATAAGTCTTCAAAAATCTTATGAAAATTGAAGTGAACATAAATCTTAAGATAATCTAATGAAATTTTAGTGAATATAAGTCTTGAAAATCTAGTGGAAATTGAAGTGAACACATCTTAAGATAAAGCATTAAATTGAAGTGAATTTAAGTCTGAGAAAATTTGATGAAGCTTGAAGTGAATATAAGTTTTCAAAAAATGAAAGTTGAAGAACATACATCTTAAGATAATCTAATGAAATTTGAAGTGAATATAAAGTCTTGAAAATCATGAAATTTGAAGTGAATATAAGTCTTCAAAAATGATAAAATTTGAAGTGAATATAAGTCTTCAAAAATATTTTAAAATTGAAGTGAACATACATCTTAAGATAATCTCTTGAAATTTGAAGTGAATATAAGTCTTGAAAATCTAGTGAAAATTGAAGAGAACATACATCTTAAGATAATCAGATGAAATTAGAAGTGAATTTAAGTCTTATAAAATATGATGAAGCTTGAAGTGAATATAAATCTTCAAAAAATGTGATGAAAATTGAAGTGAACATAAATCTTGGATATTCTAATGAAATTTAAAGTGAATATATGTCTTGAAAATCGATTTGAAATTTAAAGTGAATATAACTCTTGGAAAATGGTGAAAATTGAAGTGTATATAATCTCTAGATAATTTGATGAAGTTTAGTGAATATAAGTCTTCAAAAAAATACGGTGAAAATTGAATGCACATGAATCTTAATGTCAGATAAATTTCAGTGAATATAACTATTGAAAAATCGATGAAGTTTGAGTGAATATAAGTCTTTATAAAATACGATATGAAATGAATATAAGTCTTAAAAATCTTGGTGAAGCAATCTTAAGATAATTTGATGAAATTTGAAGTGAATATAAGTCTTTAGAAAATCTAATGAAGTTTGAGTGAATATAAGTCTTCAAAGTTTGGTGAACATAAATCTGGATAATCGGTGAAATTTGAAATGAATATAAGTCTTTAGAAAATCTAGTGAAAGTTGAAGTGAGCGTAAACCTTAAGATAATCGATAAAATTTGAAGTGAATATATGTCTTGAGAAAATGTGATAAGTTTGAAGTGAATATAAGTCTTCAAAATCTTATGAAAATTGAAGTGAACATACATCTTAAGATAATCTAATGAAATTTAGAGTGAATATAAGTCTTGAAAATCATAGTGAAAATTAAGTGAACATACATCTTAATAATCATATGAAATTTGAAGTGAATATAAGTCTTCGGAAAATACGGTGATTTGAAGTGAATATAGAGTGTTTAAAAATATGTAAGAAGTTTGAATTGAATATAAGTCATCAAAAACTTATTTTAAAATTGAAGTGAACATACATCTTAAGATAATCTAATGACATTTGAAGTGAATATAATCTTCAAAATTCGTTAAAATTAGAGAATATCATCTTAAGATAACTTTGATGAAATTTGAAGTGAATTTAAGTCTTGAGAAAATATGATGAAACTTGAAGTGAATATAAATCTTCAAAATATTTATATGAAAATTGAGTGAACATAAATCTTAAGATATTAATGAAATTTGAAATCAATATATGTCTTCAGGAAAATCTGATGAAAATTTAAAGTGAATATAAGTCTTAGAAAATGCGGTGAAAATTGAAGTGTATATAATCTTTAGATAATTTGATGAAGTTTGAGTGAATATAAGTCTTCAAAATCTGTGAAAATTAAGTGCACATGAATCTTAAGATAATCGATAAATTTCAAGTGAATATAACTATTGGAAAATCGATGAAGTTTGAAGTGAATATAAGTCTTTGGAAAATCTAATGAAATGTGAAATGAAATATAAGTCTTGAAAAATCGGTGAAAATTGAAGTGAACATAAATCTTAAGATAATGCGATGAAATTTGAGTGAATATAAGTCTTGAGAAAATCTAATGAAGTTTGAAGTGACTATAAGTCTTCAAAAATTTGGTGAAAATTGAAGTGAACATAAATCTTAAGATAATCGATGAAATTTGAAGTGAATATAGTCTTTAGTCGATGAAGTTTGAAGTGAATATAAGTCTTCAATCTGGTGAAAATTTAAGTGAACATAAATCTTAAGATATTACATTGAAATTTGAAGTGAATATAAGTCTTTAGAAAATCTAAAATGAAGTTAGAAGTGAATAGAAAACTTAAGATAATGCGATAATTTGAAGTGAATATAAGTCTTGAAAATGTGATGGGGTAGAGTGAATATAAGTCTTCAAAAAATCTTATGAAATTTAAGTGAACATACATCTTAAGATAATCTAATGAAATTTGAAGTGTGAATATAAGTCTTGGGAATCTGATAAAGTTGAAGTGAATATAAGTCTTAAAATGCATTGAATTTTGAAGTGAATATAAATCTTCAAAAATCTTATAAAATTAAGTGAACTTAAATAATCAAGAATAATTTAATAAATTTGAAGTGAATATAAGTCTTCAGAAAATCTAGTGAAAATTGAAGTGAACATACATCTTAAAGATAATCTTATATGAAATTTGAAGTGAATATAAGTATTTGAAAAATGCGGTGAAATTTGAAGTGAATATAAGTCTTCAAAAATATGATGAAGTTTGAATTGAATATAAGTCTTCAAAAACATTTTTAAAATTGATGAACATACATCTTAAGATAATCTAATGAAATTTAAGTGAATATAAGTCT
Organism: Vicia sativa; assembly: GCA_021764765.1. NCBI lineage: Eukaryota > Viridiplantae > Streptophyta > Magnoliopsida > Fabales > Fabaceae > Vicia > Vicia sativa. The sequence goes on from CM038796.1 coordinate 164,177,693, forward strand.
TGGAAAATCAGTGGTGAAGAGAACATCGTCTTAAGATAATCGATGAAATTTGAAGTGAATTTAAGTCTTAAGAAAATATGATGGCTTGAAGTGAATATAAATCTTCAAAAATGTTATGAAAATTGAGTGAACCTAAATCTTAAGATAATCTAATGAAATTTGAAGTGAATATAAGTCTTGAAAATACGATGAAGTTTGAAGTGAATATAAGTCTTCAAAA